>CM037862.1:34851769-35359269 GCA_021292105.1 Anadara kagoshimensis
ACATTAAGATCTGCACAACCTGTGAGTGGGATTCGAGCCTAAGCAGTGACAGATACTTTGATCAATAAGCATGTGTGATTGTATCAAGTAGAAATGGGTTGAAATCTCAAATTGTCACAAAAATATTTTTTGTCTTTAAAATATATAAAAATTCATCCTCTATCTTTTTACAAAATTTTACTTAAAAATTCTAACGAATACCAAAGTTATGATGTCATTTATGACGTAGCTATTTACGTATCACACAATTGTAAATGCGCACAAAACCGTACTTGAATTTGCAAAAATTATCGGAAATTCTAATAATATAGGGACTTTAGGTCAAGTACAAATTTTCAGTCACATGCAGTATAAATGTAGTATTTATTTGCTTGTTGTTTAAAATATCTGTCTCCATGTTGAGCACTGTGTTGTTGATAAAGGCGCACAGGTACCTGTTTTCACGGCAATGATTGCGGTATAACGATGACGTCGTTCTTCCAACTGTTACGTCACAATACTGAAAATGTTGACATGGAGATTTTGACCGATTTCTACTTGATACAATCACATGTGTTTTAGACCATTCTGTGAATGAGGCCCCTGTAAACTTTTAAGGCACTAGGTATATTCTAACAACATTGTATCTAAAAACAATCAACATTTTAAAATTACAAATATATTTTCAGGTTTGCTAACAAGATATTTAGTCCTATTTGGAACAGAGAAAACATAGCATCAGTGGTCATAAGCTTTAAAGAACCATTTGGTACTCAAGGAAGAGGAGGATACTTTGACGAGTTTGGAATTATAAGGTTAGTACTCTGAGAACAGTGGAGTGGAACAATGGAATTTTATGCCCCAGACAAGATTATTTCACTTTTATTGAGGCAGTCCGCTCAGGGATGGTAAAACAAACTGGAATGCCAGAGAAAACCACCAATGTTTAAAGTGTGAACTTGACAAATTTTCTCACCCTAGGATTTGTCCTGAGTGTGATTTGATCCTAGGTTGTGAAGGGCCCTTGTGATCCGTAAGCATGCGCTTTAGACCACTCGGTCACTTCTGCCCCACTCAGAAAAGAGGAGGCTACAGTCCAAACTGCCATAATCACCACCTCTATATAAGGACCACCTGCTTATAAAGGACAGTAGAATTTTATCTCAATTGTTCTTTATTCATATTATTTGAACCTGCATATAAAGGCCACCTGTCCACAAAGACCACTTTTACTGGTTCCCTTTCGGGCCTTTATAAGATAGGCTTGACTGTACTTTGATGGGTTTGGAACTATAAGGTAACTTAATACATGTATATCATGCTTAGATTTTTTTGTCTGCGTTTCGAAACTCACAAAAACAACACTTAAAGGCCAATTATAACTTGGGACGCTTAGTTAATTATCATAACTTGTTACTTGGGTCATTGTATAATGTATGTATAACTTTGTAGTAGTTATTTTTAGTAATGTAGATTTTTTTGTTTGATACAGAGACGTCATGCAGAATCATCTCCTACAGATATTGACATTGGTTGCCATGGAGAAACCAGCATCTACAAATGCTGAAGATATCAGGAATGAAAAGGTAAACAAGAGCAAACACTAGTCCAAAAATCTATGTTTTCTATGTTTTTGTAATCATTTTGAGATTCTAAAACTCAAAAAACAGTGTTAGAGTAAAAACAGTTTCAAAATCAAGTTGTTGATGGAAATTTCTCTGTATTTTAAAATAAAATATTGTATTGTCATTGTCTGTTTTTAGGTTAAAGTGCTCAAATGCATTCAGCCAATAGAAATGGAGAATGTAGTATTAGGACAGTATGTAGGGAATCCAGAGGGGCAGGGAGAGGAAAAAGATGGTTATTTAGATGATCCAACTGTTCCTAAAGGTTTGTTTATATTGTACATAACTTGTTATTTCACAGAAAATATTCCAAAAGGAATAAAGCTCAATACTGATTTCTATCCTGAACAAAAGTGTTGACATAATGATTCAAGAAAGGCTTGCTAGGTCTAGGATTATTTTGTCATTACAGGGTTCAGATCTCACAGAAATATAATATTATATGATTCTTTTTCTCTTTGGAATTTTAAGGAAAACATGTTAGAGCATGAGTATTAGTGTGCAAGGGAAGGGAGACTACTCTTTGTAAACCTCAGAATTCAGTTTGATTTAAATATTCATTTAGATTTCTTGTTACATCATAAAACAAGAAGAAAAGTTTAAGGTTTATGGTAATTCTCTATAGACTTGTTTATGTTAAAAACTGATTTTTTGCTGAGTAACCACCATTTTCTGTAGTGGTTTTGACTACTTCCTGTAGAGCCTGGTGCTTTTCCATCATGCAACATCTGGAGATTATGAGAACATGATATGAGATATAAATTCTACTGCCAGTAGAAAGTATGAATATGGACAGAAATCCTTGTTAGATAGTAAGAAAATTGTGTTCTTATTTACATATAAACAAGTAACTTTATTTCATAGGTTCTGTGACACCAACATTTGCCACCTGTGCCATGTTTGTGAAAAGTGAGAAATGGGATGGTGTACCATTTATACTTAGATGTGGTAAAGGTAAGATCAGATACATTTATATAGTGAACTGCCTGGTGGCACCCCACACTCAAACTTCATTATTATGGAGACTGACTCTGTAAATGAACATTCCTAATAGAATGAAGTTGTGCTTGTTCTGTTATGTCTATATTTAACTCGCATACATGTATACAAAGTAACAAAAAGCTGATGTATATCATACTCTTATTGTGTTGAGTCCTTTGGAAGAGATCTTTAACATATTGAAAGCAAATGCCCCTTGTCACAATAGGCATGAGTGTTACAGAACCCTCTCTGAAAATTGCCCTGAGCACACTGAAATGGCAAAAATTCCTGCCACTTCACCTATAGCTGGTAATGCCACAATATAAGTGAAATATTCTTGACTGGGATGTATGACCCCATTTAATTAATCAGTTTGATCAATCTTATTGTATGCATTAGTGTTGAATCCAAATTTTCAAAACATTTTGATGGACCAATTTAGTGAAACCTGTGTAAATGAACCACCCTTTTCACTGAAAACTTAATTTAGATAAAAACAGGCATTTAGTTCACAAAGGTATAAGTTTATATACATGGTCATTTTAGTAACTTATCTGTATTTCCAGCTTTGAATGAGCGTAAAGCTGAAGTCAGGATTCAGTTTAGAGATGTGGCTGGTGATATATTCCCTGACGGAGCTGTTAAGAGGAATGAGTTGGTGATCAGGGTACAACCTAACGAAGCTGTATATCTGAAAATGATGACAAAGTCCCCAGGCATGTCATTTAACAGTGAAGAAACAGAACTAGATCTGTCATACGGTAGCAGGTATAAGGTAGGTAAACACTTTGTAAAAAAAATGTATTCTGCCTGACTATCCAAGTTGATAAAAAATGAAGTTTTTTAAGATTGGCTTTTCCAAATGGCTGTAAATTGAGAAATTTTTTATGTTCATTTTATTATATACTTAATTAACATCATCGGATGATGCTAAAATGAAACGTACCAGAATTAATCACAATTTTTGTGAAAATTTACTGACAAAAAATTACCTGATTTCTCATTTTATCTAGCGACCCAGAAAATGTTGAGAAAAATTGGTGTTATGCTATACTGTTTTACTCATGTTACTGCTGTGTTTTAGCTTGACTATTTGAAGTGCAGAAGAGCTTATGTCATACCCCCAGTGTCAGCATCAGCATCAGTGTCAGTGTCAGCTTTGGTATTAGATATTAAGGGTAGTCAATATACTGAAACTTTCATAACTTTATTTAACATAGGGAATGAAGTTACCAGATGCCTATGAGAGATTAGTTTTAGATGTATTCTTCGGATCTCAGATCCATTTTGTACGATCAGATGAATTATATGAAGCTTGGAGAATATTTACACCGCTACTACACAAAATAGAGTCCGAGAAACCAAAGCCTATACCATATGTGTACGGCAGGTGAGTGGCACTTAATATACCTCATACATACACTGAAACCTGTCTATATAGACCATCTCTATATTAAAAACACCTGTTTATAAAGAACACCTGTTTAAACTGGGTCATTAGTTTTAAATCCCATAATTTTACTATCTTCATTTTTTTTTACAAACACTTTATTGTCAGTAAATTTCTTTGAATTATTAAGAATCAAAGTAATAATATAATATGAATATAATATATCATGAGTAATAATATGAATAAATAAAAAAGCATGGATATCCAAAAATAATACTGGGCAAAAAATATGGATATTGTAAATTAGTTCAGAACAAAAAAATATTGATAACTGGAAATAGTTTAAAGTTAGTGGCAAAAAAATAAAATAAAATATGGATAGATAAAATTAGTGAAGGGCAAAAAATGTGGATATTCCAAAATAGTTTTGGTACACAATTGTGAAAAAAGCTGTCAAAAATTGATGTGAATTACATAAAATTGTCACTTGCTTATTACAACCTCTTTAACACATTTCAGTTGTATTTGTCTCTTAATGCTTTTGATCATGATGACTGTACAGTAAAAAAAAAGTGTATCAAAGTCGGTCCTTGTTTAAATGAAAGTATGGGGTCAGTGAGCAGTCTGTGTATATTTCATTTCTGTTCAGTGATATATATAATTTTATAAACACTGTTTTTTATGGCCAGGTGGTTGCTATAGAGATGGTCAATTAATCAGGATTTATTGTATATTATGTTGTGTGTAATATGTCTTTTTGGTTTTGCAATGACTCTTGTAATAAAAGCAATTTAACCATTTTCTTTCACTTCTTGCATTTTTGTTTAACACTCATTTTGGGGCAGGCATGGATACAAATGAAGAAAAAGGCTAATCATCAACTAATTGGGGAATATATTTACATGTAGATTGAATTATTAGGTTTAAAAATATTTAATGATATTGCATGTTGAATTTACATCATATTTCTCAAAATAGATCTTATAATTTAGAAAAAAGGAATGTTGTCAATATTAGTTACAATGTACTTAGGTTTAGAGAAGTCCTGTTTCCGCTAAGACTGACTATGTTAAGATTCCACTAAGACTGTGTTAAGATTCCATTAAGACTATGTTAAGATTACATAAAGACTATGTTAAGATTCCACTAAGACTATGTTAAGATTCCACTTAGGCTGTTGTTAAGATTTCTACATGATTGTATATTGTCTTGTCTGTGCTAGTTTGGGGTTCATATATGATGTGATTTCAAGTAAAAAATGGTCAGAATCTTAAAGAATTTAAAAAAATCCATTATTTTCAAATGTATACATCAGGGGGATCTCTGAATCTGATGAATACAAATTCTCTCTGATCATTACTGTGCTCAGCTAATGCCTTTAAGAAAAATGGAACAAGAATTGTGGTATTCTGATGTTGTCAGTTCTATGTTTTATCCTTTTATTTCTCCAAAACATTGGATTTTGACTGGTTTCTACTTGATCATGTTGATACCACATAAATTATTTATACACATCAAACGTAGATCCTACACACCTACACATATTACGTTATAAACAGAAAATAACTTTAAAATACTGTAAATTAGGAAAAATTTCAGGTTTTTTTTACTTCTGTGTGAATTTGTGCAAGTGAAAAAAGACAAAAATATTAAAACAATTTTGAATATCTACATGTATTTAATATTACATGTAATTTACTTGGATTAATGGCTTGCTGCAGACCTGCCAACCCTGCACTTTTTCCATAGTTTTGGAGAAAAGTTTCCTGAAAATCTGAGATCTTACAATTGTAATTTTAAGGATGCAGCACATTTTCTTTTGGATTTTTTATCCTATCTGGATTTCTCTCTCATTGTATTTATGTTTTCAAACAAGATTTACAAAACTCTTACAAATGCTTAAAAGATAAGCAGATTATCATGAAACTTTAAAAAATAGCCACCATTACACAAAAGTGGTAGAGCGCTTGTTAGTAATAGATGCAAATGTTGCCTGCTGTTTGCTTGGCGGTAACTGTCGGATGTCAAAATTGAGACAACAAAAGGCAGATCTGGCACATTATGCAAAGTCGGTCTCAAAAAGCGAAATTGATATGTTCAAAAACTAATCCGATGTTTTTGATGATGTGACCTTTCATAAAACTGAGCAAAAGGGGTAATGTTTGCCAGCTGCATTTTATACCTCACACATGGCCATGGTGGCTGTATTAACAATATCTGGTGCCATGGTGCCTAACAATCTCACTTGAAATTAGTTTGGTAAAAACTGACTTTTGTGAAATCTTACTAAAACTTGTATATGTCTTTGATTTTGCTTATGAGTATCCTAGGGGGTTAGCAGGAATGTTGCTGTCACAAAAATGTGAATATGTCGGCAAAAAATGGCAGTAATAATTTCCTAATTTACAGTATATTTTTCTGTACATCTTGTGTATTTTGTGTAGAAAAGATATTTCTTAGTTTAAAAAAAAAAAAAAAAAAAAAACAACCAACACTCCTCTTCCCCCATCACCAATTATTTTGTTAAACAAACCTCATGGTATAATCTTAGGGAAGAAGACTAGTAGGTTCCCAGTTGTTGCCCTCGACCCCTAGAATTTTGCCTTGTATTACCCTTGCAGTATTCTGGAGTTCTTACCTAAAAAATTCAGCTTTAACACTGTAATATTTGTAGTGTGTTAAGACAGCTGTGAACCAGATAAGTACTCTAAAGGCCCCTATATTAAGTCATTTATATACCAGAAAAGTGATTTAAAAGCCCTGATATTCTTTCTTTTACTTTTCAAGCCCCACTTGTGTGTGATATGATCTTCCTTTCTCTTAAAAATACTTAACCAGTTATTAAGAGGCTAATTCACTTAGATTTTGTAATTAAAGGAGTATGCATTGTAACACTGCCTCCCACTCTCTAAAAAAATGAAAATTTTGATATCTGATGAACTTGATCAGAAATATTTCTGTCAAAATAACACTGAAATAAGTTAACTTTTAGTGACTTTTTTCAAAATCAGTAATTTTAATACACGTTCTTCTAAAAAGTGGTCTGTCAATTTGTTTCCCTTTTTAGACAGTTAACATTGCTTTTTCAATATGGAAAATATGAGCACAAATACAAATTTGAATGAATAAGTCCTAGAACATTTTATTATATCATCCTAATACTTTATTACCGTTTTGAATATCCCAAAAATTAAGGCAAAATTGGATTGAAATGCTAAAGCAAAATAAAAATTCACCATTGACTTTTGAGTTATATAAAATGTTCCCTTGGGCATAAGATAAAAACTCTTATTCTTTATTCTTTTATTAATATTGCTACAAAGTATTGCCATGGTTACTAAATGTTGCCATGGTTACTAACCATTGCCATTGTTACTAAGTATTGTCATGGTTACAAAGCATTCCCATGGTTACTAAGCATTTCCATGGTTACTTGGTGTATTAGCCTTGTTGTATGTCATGTTAACCATTGTAGTAAGATCTGTGTATTTTCTGTGTGTGTTTTCAGCCGTGGCCCTAAGCAGTCTGACGAAATGTGCACCAAGTACGATTTCAAGTACACTGGAACATATCGATGGGACAACAACAAGAAATAAAGCCGTCCTTAAATTCATCTCAAGAATCAAAAACACTCTTTACCATGACCAGGCATTTTTTATATGCACCTGTTGACTAACATTATTATCTTCTCACAAACTTACTAAAATTCTAACTTTTAACAACGGACACTTTTATGCATTAATTATTTATTTAATATGTAGTTTATTTAATAATATATGTATATATTTGTACTGGCGTTGTAGTATGGTTGTACCTATTCTCATTGTGTGCGTTTCTCATCATCAGAATCAGATCTCTGCTGTTGTAATTAGATAAAATGAAGTACAGTCAGGAAAACCATCAATTTATTGCCATCGTTTGTGCAGTCAAATTTTGGCATTATAAAAGGGTTTTGCGATAAATCAGGGAACAGTTGACAAAACATAGAATACATAGATTTTTGGACTTCAAGATAGTGTTGCAAAAAGCAAGGTGGCCAAGTTATTGAGAGTCATCATTATAAGGGTTTCCTGTTATAAATTTCTGCAACTCAAGTCCAGTACTTTTTGCTTCCGAATACTTGAGTTTTTCCTAAATGTGAAATCATCATTGCATGAAAAAACATGTGTTTAATGTAGGATTTTTCGCGGGGCTGGAGGTTTAAAAACACCAAAGCATCAATATTTTTTTATTTCTGTGTGTTAAATATGGCTCACTAAGGCCTTAGCAATGGGGTCACTTGGCAAAATAAGGGATCAAAGGCCCCTTATAGACTGAAAACAGTCTGATGACCAGAAAAAGGGACACAACGAGAATAGTTACACCACCAGTATTGTTTGTATAGTCACAATTATCATAGTGTTTATGTGTGGAATGTCATATATGTATACTGTATTAATTTTAGAAGCTAGAAGACAATGTATAGAAAGTATTTTTATATACATGTTGTAGTGATATATAGATAATCTGTTGGATTTTCAAAATTGATACACGTAGGTGTATAGACACACATCTTGTGGTAATAATTAAAACACCAAAATATTTTCCCGACAAATGGTATTTTTATATGAATTTTAAGTCCTTATGAAGGAACTTGTGTTAGTGGTATATGCAAAAGATGTTTTCTGTTGTTTTTATATATACATGGTATATGCATTATGCAGGTCCATCATGTTTAAAAATATCATCGCTGCACTATTGTCTGTTGTAACACCATTACTCCACTTCTGACAGATTTAGATGTTTTCATACAGTTGATCGTATTTAAATTATTCAGTGTTTGAAATACATCAAAACTTTCAATCAGTCTATGTCTTGATAATTTCAACTTTTTCTGTTGTGGTATACTAGTATAGGAAGGTATTGAAAAAGCAATCAGTCCTTCTCAAAAATTACCAGTCTCGGACTGTGGACTTAGTTTTGTTTCAAACACTGTTACATTGCATGATAATAATTAATGGAATGCCAGCTTGCTGTAAAGTACCCCAGTATTGATGGCCAGTGCCCCAGCATTGAATGCTGTGCTAGTGGCATGAATGATTATATGTTGTATTGTATAATGCATGAAAATAACATGTCAGTATGTGGCCTATGTCCCACAATGTGAGGTGATTTACGATTGATTACCGGTACACAAAAATTAATGTAGTTTGATTTGCCACTTTTCAGCTTTACATTCAGAAAATCATGTTACTATTTCTTAATTTCATCTATTGCATGTTTTGTTGTATTGTTTCCAATGTACCGGTGCCACACTACCTTTTGGTGAGATATGAGTAAAATCTAAAAAATAACAACAAAAACTGAAAGCATTTCAATGTCAATTACAGTCAAACCTTTCTATAAAGGCCACCCAAGGGAACCAGTGAAAGTGGCCTTTATGGACAGGTGACCTTTATATAAAGGTTCAAATAATTTGTATAAAGAACAATTGGGATACAATTCTACTGGCTATTATAAGCAGGTGACCCTTATATAGAGGTGGCCTTTAAGGCAGGTTTGACTGTATTCATAAAGTCAAATTACTATTTTTGAATTTTGTTTATTGCATGTTTTTTTGTAGTTATAAATGCCACAATACCTTATTAGATCAAATAATGTTATGTTTTAGAATTTATATTGCAGATTATTTTCATATTAAATTGAAATTCATTTTGTGGTCTTCAGTATGTCCGAGTTAATGAATTCTTGGGATGGTATATTGGAATGAAAATAAATGTATACATTTTAAGAAAATTTAAATGTATGGTAACATATAATGGCTCATTGATGTTCACAGCAGTCCAAAGTACTGGTAAATTGAAAGGCCACAAAAAGAATGATCAATGTTTTCAGTGTTGGTTATGTACTAGTTATATAGTTTTCTTGTTTATTGTTTGTTCTAGTGTGTTAGATCTTTGTTCATATATACAAAAAAAATTACGATTTTATTAAGTGCTGGTGCAAATCGGTGTCGGTAAATATTGAAGATCTCTTTAAATTTTTTTATGTTTCATAAAACCAAATCATTTAAAATATTACTTGAATTTAATTACCATACCAAAGTTATTTTATATATGTTACATCAATGATAACGTATAACTGATTAGTGCTTTAAACTTGAAAAATATGACATATATTTCTTTACATGCCATTTGTTAAGTTTATGTATTGTTATGACAAAGTTGTTACTTTCCACTGTTGTCATTAGTGTAAAAAAAGGCCTGGATTGCTGAGTGGTCAAAAACACTAGCTTAAAGATTACATCGTCTCTCACAGCTTAGGTCCAAATTCTACCCTGGCATATCCTAGTGTGAGAGAATTTGCCAAAATTCTCACAACATGATCCCACTCTGGCAGATCTTAGTTTTTTGAAAGTTTGTCAGTTAGATTGGCAAAGTTGGTAGTTTTCACCAGACACTCCAGTTTCCTTCACTGTCCCAGAATAGACCACTTCTATGTAAGTCAAAGAAGAGCATTATTTTGAAATATAATCTTACTCTAGCACATCCTAGTGTGAGAGAATTTATAAGTTTGCTTGCCAAAGTCGTCACAACACCTCTCAAGTTCAAAATCCCACTGTCAGACTGACAGATCTTGGTATAAAGAGAGTTTGTTAGTTTGCTTGCCAAAGTTGGTAGTATTTCTCAGGACACTCCATTTTCCTCCAGAATGGACCACATCTATATAAGTAAAAGAAGAGCATTACTTCACTCCACTTTCCACTCATTTCAGCATTTAGATTTGTGTTAATTTTTCAAAATTTGTGAACAGTGAGACATATAATTATAAGTAAATGTTGTTTATGTTACCATGGTTACACCAATGTTGTTTTAATGTTTTCATTCTTGTTATGGTGCTTTTTGTTTCTTTAGTTAACTATAACTAATTTACATATGTCCAGTGCTGTGCATTGGATAATTCTGTAAATGTTCTTATAAATATATTAGTCTTATTTGTTAATTTAGCATAATTAATTTATGACAATTATTTTTTTACGACTGTATAAGGTTATAAGGTGTCTTTGTAAATTGCATGAAACTCCCAAAATATCCATTAATACATATTTTTGTAGATCTTGAGTGACATCGAAAAGTCAAAGTTATTGATAAAAGTCATATTTTTCATCCACGACAATTAAATGTTTACAGCAGTGTACATGTAGGGTGCATTTGTAAAATGTACATAGAATTTCTCAAAGTTACTCATTAATACATATTAAAATATTTTGAGTAAAAATGAAAAGTCAAACTTTTTGAAAAAGTCCACCCAAGGAAATCCTCTGTAAAATAGATTTTATAAATATTAGGTGGATTTAGATGGAATTTTTTATTTTTATAAGCAATTCATCTGTATATAGAGACAGCCACTAGGGCACTTTACCATGTAAACATCATGAAAACACCCTATCCAGAGAAAAAAGACAACATCCAGAAGTATGACCATCACATTATTTCACATACAAGGCTGTTTCATTGCATCTCTGGGGCATTGGTGATTGAGTGCTTTAGTAGTGCACGATCACATGCTAATGGATCACGGGGCCTCTCACGGCCATGGTTCTTATCTTGGATCCTAGTGTGGTCAATGGTGGATGGCTTTTCAATTTAAACATCATCCCAAAACTGCCTGCCTTGATATAAGTGAAAGGTTTTTACAGGTTGATAAAACACCAGTAATTCAATCCAATCTTAACATCTCAAATCAGTATTCTTTTACATCAACAAAGATATAGAATCTTTCCAAGACAATATGACATTGATGTCTAATTATAATAATTGTTACCAATCCATCATGTTCCAATACTTATATTTTTCATCTTTTAATGTTCCATCAATGGTAATCATGGTTACTCAGATCATCTCATTTGTTTTAGGAAAGATGATGTACATGAATCGAAAAAACGAGAAAATATTGAATTTAGTGCCATAATCATCATTTCCAATTGTGATACATATTTATATTATAGACTGATTGAAGAACAAGATGTAGTTTATACATGACCAACATTAATGTTTTTATAACATATGTTTTACTGTGACATGTAGTCTTATTAGTTATAATAAATCCATTATTACATCAGCAGACTTTTTTTTGTTTTATCTGTATGAACAAATGCATTTTCATTCATTTATTCATTTGCAATTTTGCCTGAGTCTCCCCCTCTCCACTACACACACCAGGGTGATAAAGGAGGAACATAAATTACATTCCATCTCTTAATTGATTGTCTTGGAAATGGATTGCATTTCTAGTAAATTATTTTTATCATGGTATCCATATACAAATAATGCATAATGCATCACTTTTGCATATAAACATTTGAGTACTATAGCAGTCAAAATGACCAGTGTAAAAACCAGTGACCCATAGTCATTTATAATTGATATTATAACTTGAGTGGCGATATCACATCAGCACAGATTTTGTAACCAGGTACTAATGGTTATACCAAGTGACAATATCACTGATATTGCAAGTTTCATTGTTATACACAGTAGCTGTCATTATTGGTGTCATAATTTGAGTGGTTATTTCACCAAAGATTTTAGAACGAAGTATCAATTCATTACTGGTACCAAGTTTCAATATCACTGTCTCATTTTTGATTTTTTTCCCCATGCATTAGATATCAATCATCAGTGATGTCATTTACAAAGTACAGTAATATGTCAAACTTTCATGTCTGTTAGTTTTTGTGAGAACAGTGTCAAACACCTAGCCAATACAAAGTTTATTCACCTGACATTTAATTTCCGTCACTGGTGCAATAAACATAGTGCCTTATTGAATCTAGTGTAAAGGTGACAAATCCTGTAAAAATAAAGGACTGTACAAGGTGACAATATACAGTAATTGCTCTCTGAGGTATGTGGACATGCAGAATTATCACCCTTCCGAAGGGTTACAATAATGTCACCTAAGGCTGTTCAATGGGGTTTACTGCTGAACCACGTAATACCCTCTAACGTTTGTGCAGAACACTTACTTATAATGGATATGTAATCGAATAAGGGGATGTTTTCCCATGAAAACGATGTCACTTTGGGAATTTGTGATGCTGACGTTTTCTAAATTTTCCCACACAAACATTAAAAGTTATTGATCACATGGTACAGCGGTGAATCCCATTGGCAGTATGAAGCATAAAAATGGAGTTACTAAGGTTTTTAGGTTTGGTGATTTTAAAATCCATATTTCAAAACATGCACTGCTGAACCTGTAATTATTATTGACCATTGAACTGTAAATAAATGGTGTCTATAGTGCTATAACTTCTATTGCCATGCAAAGCAAAATGAATAATGTCTGCTAACCATTTCTAGGCATTAAATGTTATGTGCTTATAGTAAAACCTGTCTATAAAGGCCACCCAATGGGAAGCAGTAAAAGTGGCCTTTATGAGCAGGTGGCCTTTATATACAGGTTCAAATATCACAAATAAAGAACAATTGAGAACCAAGAGTGCTGGCCTTTATAAGCAGGTGACCCTTATATAGAGGTCAGTGTTATTTGTTAATTTGGCTCTTTAATCCTGACTGAAATTAAAAACATTGCTGCCTACGACATGTATGTCCAGTTGCTGGAACAGCCAATAAATGACACCATGTACATATGCATAAGCAAAACATGAGTGACACCACATTATCAATGCTAATATTATGACTCAATAATAACACTTGGTCTCAAATTTGATAGAACAAAAACATTATAAATGTAAATATTACTGTATAACATGGCAAATATTTTCTTTTGTCTTTTTCAGTCGAGGTCCAAAAGAGAATGACATTTTATGTGGTAAGTTTGGATTTACTTACACAGGAACCTACAAGTGGGTGAGGCCAGAATCAACAGCAACTAAACTTTGATGACAACTTGGATATAACTATGAATTGAACTGTGAGGCCAGAATCGACAACTTTGATAAAGGTTCCAGATATTACTATATATATTGGTGTAACCAGAATCAGCAGGGACTAATTTTAAAATTGGCTCGGGATATTACTATGATTATGTGTAGCCAGAATCACAATAACAAATTTTGATGAAGGCTCAAGGTATTTCTTTAAAGGGTGTAGCCAGAATCAACAGTGACTAAACTTTGATGAAGGGGATATTACTATATAATATAATATAATGCTTTTAAACTATAATCTCAGAAAGAAAGATGTCATACCAATATGTATAAGAAAAATATTGCGAGGAAAAAATTTTGTATTCACGGTGACTCTTGTACCGAATATATCTTTTCAAATTGCTTGGTACCCTTTTCCTACAGTCGGAACCGTGAAAATTTCTTGTGAAATAGACAAGAAGATCAAAACCACGAAATTTTCCTGCCGCAATTATTTTTTCTTATACAGGACTAAAATTACTTATATTGGGTCACATGGTCAATGTCAATCTCTACCCATAAATGACGCTGATCCATCCTTCACTTTCTGACCTAGGAGTGGAGTAATGGAATTTTATGCCCCAGTCAAGATTATTTCACTTATATCAAAGCGGTTGGTTGATGGATGATGGAGGAAACTGGAATGTCTGTAGAAAATCACTAACCTTTGGCAAGTGAACTGACAAACTTTCTCATACTAGGATCTGCCCCATGTATACTGTATATTGCTTTATTTTCACGGTGTTAAATTTTCGCGGTTTAGCGATGGCTAGTGTATTCGCGGCATTATATTTTCGCGGTCTCATCTGAAAAACTCTAACATGAGTTATGGTCTGATAATACACGTTTTTTGTGACGATTTTAATTCCGTGGGAATACACTTGACTGCGATTATCGCGAAAATTAAACCAAGCGAATTATAAGCAATATACAGTAATCCGAACCCAGGTGTGAGTGGCACTGTATCTGTATTTTAAGTACAGGTTTAGACCATGGCCATAAGGCCTTTCTGCTTAGGGCCTCAGTGTCCAATTGAGTGGTCTATATTGCTGGCTTTTGTTTTCACAATGTATATTACTCTTGGATTCAATTAACACTGATTTGCTGAAGGTCAAAGTTTTCTGCACCGCCTAAATATTAGCAAAACAACTGCTCACCGTCTCTGGTTTGATTGTATACAACACCTTTTTCAATTTATTTTCATGCACATAATTTCCATGATTCATAAATATATCACTAATATAGCAGAAAGAAAATATTTGTTAAAAAGATATTGTAAAATACTGTAAAATCATTAATATTCGTGGGGGGTAAAATTTCGCAGTTTTGAATTTTTAAAAAATTGGTTGGGAGAAAATTTTGTGGAAAAAAAATGTGAACCCCCAATTAATTGGTCATTTAAATATGCAATACAGTTAAAAGTACACTTAGTCACTAAAGATATTTACATACATGTGTTGATCATTTAGTGTCTTTCCGACCTGGAAAGTAAATATTTTTGTTGACATTAAATTTCGTGGTTTTAATTTACCGACAAGAAGAATGAAATTTAATCCCCCACGAATATTTGTGATTCTACAGTATATGGGAGAGATTGTCTACTCCTGATCCTGGACTGCAGGTTCTGTGTCATGTGATGAGACTTCATTACAGACCCTTTTCTTCACAAATAGCAGGTTTTGGCTGGTCATGTGATGGAGACTTCATTACAGAACCTATTGTTCACAGATAGGGTGTTACCAGGTGATTTACACATAATCAGAACAATGGATTACCGGTATTTAATTACATATCAGAATTTTAATTGTAATATTTATATTATTGTTATACGCTTTTATTACTTAGATTTTTATACAATGGACATTGCATGCATATGTATATTTATTACAACTTAATTTGAATTCTGTATTTTGAAGTACTTTTCACTTGAACAAAAATCGAGAATACAGTAAAACTTCAGTTTTTATTGCCACCATTTTGTTTATTCAAATTTTGGTGTTTTAGAGGGTTGGTTGGTTGAATGTTGCTTAACATCGCATCAGAAATTTTTCAGCTATTCACGACGAGAACTATTTTATTAATCTCTATGAATTAATCTATGAACGGGTTTGTGTATGCATGTGAAGTGCAAGTGTGTTGTATGGTCTGCCTTGTACCAGCGCACACTCGGGGTGATTTTAAGGAGCTAGCTCATCGAGTCGATATGCCGCAGACAAGCGTACCATTCCCCCAGTCTCATTATACTGATACCAGGTGAGTCAGTAAAAGCCAATGACAAGGAAAATTCACTTTCCCAAATGTGGTCTGAGCGGACTCGAACTCACAGCGGTGAGAGACCCTGGATTTGACACTGGCGTGTTATCCATTAGGCCACTGCGGCCTGCAGAGGACCTAAGAAACATGGACTTTAAAAGACAGGTGATCTTTACAGACATTCTTTCGGTTGAAATATTAAGCAAAGTGGTCTTAAAACATTGGTCTTAATGGATAGGTGATCTTTGTATAGAGATGGTCGCCAAAGCAGGTTTTACTGCATGGATGGTGGTCTCTATGTAGAGTTGGGTTGCTATAGCAGGTTTTACTGTACATGTATTTTAAGGCATATCTGTTTGTTAACCTTTAATTGCTGGCTTCAAAATTGTATGTAATTATATAGCTATATTGCATAATTTTGAAGATTTTAATAATCAAAGTATGAAAAAGTTGGATACCCTAGTCATGTGGTCTGTATAATGTGTGTGTGCATGTGTGGGTAAGAGAGAGAGAGAGAGAGAGTCAATTTTTAGTCTTGTATGAGAGAGAGAGAGTAAATTCTTTAGTATTGTACGAGAGATAAAGAGAGAGAGTGTTCATTCTAGGATTTTAAGATGGGACCACCATTTTTGCATTCATGTAATGTTAAAAGTGGTCCACTAAGGCCTTAACAATGGGGACATTTGGCAAAATAAGGGATCCATGGCCCCATGGTCTCCTTCTTGAATGAACACATGAGAAAGAAATTCTTTAGTCTTTTACATGTATATTTTTTGACAACTAATTGTTTTATTAATTAATGAACCACTTTTTACATATACCGATACATGTAGTATGTTGTTATATTCTAATCCTCCTTGTTGTGAGGATATAACATATAGTCTCTTGAATTAACCGCTATACAAAAATTAATTTTTTTTTACAAATTCAAATGATCTTTGAAGACGAACGACCACCAAAAATATATACCTTTAACTCATATACATATACAATCAGTATTTTATATTTTATGTAGGTTTCGTTATATATATTTAGTATTCCGAACAAATGTGCATGCAAAACTCTTTTATATTAAGCAGACTGTGATAATATATATACATATATATACACAATCAGTCAGGTACATTGTGTTTTTATATTTTGTTTTACAGTAAAACCTCAATTCATTGCCACTATTTGTTTAAATTTTGGCTTAAAAAAGAGTTTGGGAATAACTTGAGGGAGGCTTATAATTAAAAACATTGAAGGGACAGATTTTGGGACTTCATATTTCTGTGATGATAAGTAAGGTGGCATTGAATTGAGGGGCACTATAAAAAGATTTTACTGTATATAGTAAACTTTGATAATTTAAATAAAATGGATGGTCCCATTGGTTTTTAGCTCACCTGAACGAAAGGTCATGTGAGCTTATGGCATAGCGCAGCGTGTGTATGTGCGTGTGTGCATGCGTGCATGTGTGTCGTTAACACCTATTTTCGACTTCTCCTCTGAAACTATCAGACAGATTTCAATGAAACTTGGTCAGAAGTATATATGGGCCGGTGCAATTCAGATTTGTTTGTGCGTTGCCATGGCTACCATAACTAGGTCAAGGTGACCTAGGGGTGCAAAAATCTTAAAAAATCTTCTTCTCCGAAAGTATTGATTGGAGAAAAAATCTGATGTGATATTTGGCTTCTCTAGGGACTTAAGCCTATAGTTTGTTCATTTTGTGAAATTCGGACAAAAAATAGGTTACGCATTTTTAACAATTGAACTGTTTAGAAATGGGTTCATAGTCGATGTGAACGCAATTGATATGCAAGCAAACTGACTAACGCGCATTAGCGCGTTATGATTAGTTTGCCTTGCATATCAATTGCGTTCATATCGACTATGAACCACATTTCTAAACAGTTCAATTGTTATATTTACGTTTAAAACTATTTTCTTTTCTTTTTCTTGGTTCAAAATCATTTTGGAAAATTTTAATTCCACGCTTTGTCAACAACGATTTTCGATTAAGGGAACAGCTGATGGAACAGCAGATCCAACTGATCAGCTGTGCAGTTTGGCGCCAGAAATTCTAGGACAAAATAGTGCGTGGAAAAAAAACAAATTGCATACAAAATTTCTACTAAATTGTTCAATTTGTTTTATTAAATACAATTATTTCGGTAATAAATAATCACAATTATGCAAACAATCAATAAAAAGTTCCGGTTTTGTGTTTTTCATATTGTGTATTCATACGCCGATTGTTGTGAATGGAATTCCCGTGACGTCACATACGCCAGTTGTTGTGAATAAAATTCCCGTGACCAAGGTAGATCTTGCAGTTCATAGTCGATATGAACGCAATTGCTCTGAAACCTTGTGTAGAAGACAGAAAACAGACAAAATGTAAATATTTGCGTTTAATTTTGAAAAAACGACGGTCATTTTGATGTATAGAAAAAGGTCATGGGTTCAAAGGTCAAGGTCACAGATGCGAATCAATACCAAAATGGTTAATTATCTCAAAAACTATTAACTGTTTGTATAGGCATGTATGTTAGAATGTTGTAGGTATTGATACAACGATAATTTTGATGTATAGAAAAAGGTCATGGGTTCAAAGGTCAAGGTCACAGATGCGAAAGAATACTGAAATGGTTCATTATCTTGAAAACTATTAACTTTTTGTATAGGCAAGTATATTAGAATGTTGTAGGTATTGATACAACGATCATTTTGATGTATAGAAAAAGTCATGGGTTCAAAGGTCAAGGTCACAGATGTGAAACAATACTGAAATGGTTAATTATCTCGAAAACTAAAAACTTTCTATAGGCATGTATATTAGAATGTTGTAGGTATTGATACAACGATCATTTCAATGTATAGAAAAAGGTCATGGGTTCAAAGGTCAAGGTCACAGATGCGAAACAATACCGAAATGCTTAATTATCGCGAAAATTATAAACTTTTTGTATAGGCATGTTTATTAGAATGTTGTAGGTATTGATACAACGATCATTTTGATGTATAGAAAAAGGTCATGGGTTTAAAGGTCAAGGTCACAGATGCGAAACAATACTGAAATGGTTAATTATCTTGAAAACTATAAACGTTTTGTATAGGCATGTATATTAGAATGTTGTAGGTATTGATACAATGATCATTTTGATGTAAAGAAAAAAGCCATTGAGGTTTAGTATTTATGTTTTCTTTAAATCTATCAGCTAGCCATTAGTTATTAGGTGAGCGTATCAGGCCCATGGGCCTCTTGTTATTTGTAAATAGCTTATTTCTCCTTTGTTTACAATAGGATTTGATTGCCCTGGATATATTTGACATCACATTATAGTTCCAATGTTCCTTTCACTCAATTTTGATAACACAGGTAGCGGGTGTAGCTAGCTAAACAGAAGATGCTTACCCTTCCAAAACACCTGGCTTCACTTCCCCGGTGGAAGTCCACATGCTTAACCGAAAGTTTTTACTTTGTTTCTGGATTGTGATTCATACATGGATTAGTATGTTTATCTTTGATTACAAGCATTATGATTGGTCAGATTTTTTCCAGATATTTTTGCATGACAAAATTTGCTCACTTTTTCATTTAATCCATAACAATATACCAAATTCAAAATCTTGAAATGTTCAACATCTCAGGTGAGATTTCCCTATCCTACACGGATACTCATAATGGATTCTTGTAGCCTTCCCTTCCAAAACGTTGCTAAATCTCTGAATTTCTAAGGTGAGTTATTCAAGGCCCATAGGTCTTGGTTTAGAAAGCAATCTCTATACCAAGGTCTTAATAAAACTAACATAAAACATCTCCACATTCTATCCTGAAATTTGAACTAACTCATTTGGAAATGTCAATTTATAGTTCTAGGTTGTATTGTTTTTACATACAAGCAATTTTTTTGTACATATAGAAGTGTTATTTTGTTGATATTGATTAGGCAGCCATGTTCACCAATTCTGGAAATTTGGCCAGTAATTTAAAAAATTTTCGAAACCTAGTATCAATGATGAAGTTTTACATGTAAATGTAACTTCTTGCATGATGTCATTTAAAATCAGTTGCATATAGTAACATTAACTGTTTTACATGATGAAAATGATATTTCATGCTACCGGGTCAAATGACAAGATTTACAGACCTTTTGACAAATTTGATATTGTGAAATAATTTATTTCCACTTTGTCGTTTTCATGGTTCTAAGAATAAAATACCATTTCATAGTGTGAAAAATTTGTAAATCTTAAGGTATTACTTTGTAGTATAATTTACTTAAAGGGGGATTATTTTCGTAGGGTGCAAATTTCGCGATTTCTAAAATCTTTCATTTCGCGTGGGTGTAATTTTGGCGTAACCAATATGAGTGGGTGTATATACTATATATGTGATATATTGACCTGTATGGTAGACATTTTCACGTGGGTAAAATTTTCGCAATAATTTCATTAGCGCGAAATAAGCGAAAATCTTACCCACGCAAACCCCCCCCTTTACAGTATATTTCTATGCATTATCATGTAAATTTATGGGTCAGGCTCCGGGCATCCACAGAAACAAGAAAAATAGGACAACACCAAATTATATGATTTCACAGTACATGTATACAACATTTTAATGTTAAATAATTTATATTTTGTCTCCAAAAATTGTATTTATAGTGCTACTTTGTACCTTGTAGTTAGTTTATGCATAGAAGTGCTCTTTTTATAACAAGTTTGAAAAATGGCAGCCATATTGATTTGTTAAAGCTTATTCTTTATAAAAGTACATGTACAGTATTAGTGTATATACTTGCCTATATAAAAGTGTTAGTCGATTGATATAGTGATTTTTATATTTAAAAAACTGGTCAAATCTACATGTTTAGTAAAGGAACTTTTTGCAGCTATTAACGTTTGTGACTTTCTTACCAAAAAGATTTTGTAACCATTTACTTTTGTGGTATGGATCATAATCTAACTAAATATTTGGTATAAATAATACTATTTTTGTGACAATCATTTTTGTGATTATTTTGTCATCGCAAAACACAAAAATTATTCAAAATTCAAAAGCAAATAAAACTTGGTTTACAGTACATTGTATATTTATTTAAATTTTAAGCATCCAAAAAGTTTTGACAAGTTATTACTCAAGAACTGAACTCAAACTCAATATTTGATACCCAGTGATAATGGGTTTAGCCAGTGTACCACATGGTCAATATCTTGTATAACTTCGCAGAAAAATATGGAAAATATTTTAATTCACAAAATCCTGGAATAATATTGTTTTTTACCAGAAAAATGTCAATATATGATTCCATATGGTATGGACATAATTGTTTGAACAAACACTTTGTGGCATCATGTACAGTAGTATGCTGGTTAACCCCAAATTTTTTGTATAATTATTATAAAATTTGTTACTTCCAAAATTTTATTGCTGTGTAATTTGTAAAGTTGTAAATGTTTGAAATCTGCACATAACATCCTTAAACATTTTACTTGTGGCCTTTGTAGATATTTGATTGATTTGTTAATTTGTGTTTCTAAAATTTTAAATATATTTACATTGTAATATATAAAGCTGTATATAAACCAATTTTTTATACAGAAGTGATAAATGGTCTAATTTCTTATTTTGGTCTTTTAGGGATGTCTTATTTTGAGAGATGTTTTATCATAATTACTGTAAATGTGTTTATTTTCTAGATTGGCAGTTTTCATGAAATTAATTTTTTTGGCATTTTGGGAGGGAGTATTTTCACATTTTTGCCCATTCTTGAGGCAACTAGCATATGAAACATGCGAAATTAGCGAAAAAAATTTCACCATGCCAAAAAAAACCATGTTCACAGTATACATGTACTTGGTAGATACATTTTGCACATGTATTTACTCAGCAAGTCCCACCTCATTTAGATTTTTAGTATTACATATTTAGAACTATTAATGTACATTGAACCAATGAAACTAACATTCCTGTATCTAAAATATCAGCAACAATTCTGGTTTTGTTAAGTCTGAACTGTTTGTCTCAATTAAAGTGATTTGAAATTACAGGCTTACAATATTTTGATTTTTTTTCAAAAATTAAAATTTCTGTTTATGTTTTAGTAAACATGTCAGTTGTCATTTAATCCAATAGATAAAACTGACCATATACACATATTTACATTGGATGCCAACACTCACATTTACCAACACTAACTAATGTGGACCCTAAAATCAAACATTCTTTTACATTATAAGTGAAGCTGAGCTAATCAGCAATACACAACCAATTTTTTGGGGGATGAATTTCACGTGAATCTCATTTAACATGAATTTCAAGTGATTTTCATACCAATTTCACATGAATTTAACATGAATTTGACGTGAAATTTATTTTAATTTCATGTGAAATTTTACTGGTGAAATTCATGTTAATTTTGCGTAAAATTTGTGTGAACAAAATTTGGCTGTGTAAGATGAAAATAAGAGAAAGATTTTTTACATTATTTGCCACAATCAACATTGAGATATATGGTAGTTCAGCATTTTTAAGATTACCGGTAACGTTATTAATGTTATAATTGATTTCTGTTTTGTTAAGTTGTTGGATATTTTTAAAATACCATTTCCAATATTCGTTTTAGATAATATTCTTAATTGTTAACTGTTTATTGTTTAACATTTCTAAGTCGTTTTAAATGTTTTTCCGAGTTGTTTAAAGATCTTCTTCTTCATGTTTTTAGTTTAAGATAATGTTTCTAAGTTATTTATATTAATAAGTAAGATATTATTTTGAGTTGTTTCAGATTGTTTAAGATAATATTTGTAAGTCGTTTAAGTAAGATATTTTTGAGTCGTTTGAGATATTTAAAGTTTATGAGTCGTTTGAGATATTCTATGTTTGTTTGAGATATTTTAAGTTTCTGGGTCGTTTGAGATATTTTAAGTTGATGAGTCGTTTGAGATATTTTAAGTTTCTGAGTCGTTTGAGATATTCTAAGCTGTACTCAATTTTAAATCATACTATTGTGTTTTAGAATAAATATATTGTGAAATTTTAAGTTATAGAATTGCTTTTCTGTTTTTGGATTAATAACAACTGCTATCAGAAATTGATAGCAACACTTGTAGAAATAGTAAACCATTGATTTGAATAGCATTAATGGGATTTTATGACCCAGTAAAGATATTTTTTTTTAAATACAAAAAATACAAAAAATGTACTGTTGGTATTTAAAGATGTATCAGGCTGGACGTGTACAAGCTACCCACTTTATACCAATATATTTACAGTCATGAAGTGACGAAGTTGTCTAAATCATGCACTTTTTGATCACAGTGCCTCTAACTGCATAGGTTGGAATCTCATATGAACAGATCCTATTGCACGAAAGTTTTTCAGTTCTCTTGCTGAAGGTCGGGGGTTTTCTCCAGACAACACATGTACCATCCAAGTGTGACAGACATGAAAAGACGGAGAGCAAATCAATAGTCCCCACTAATTAATAAACGGGTGACTAACAACATTGCAGTTCCTAAAATATACAGTAAAGGCATATTTATTTGGGGCCTACTTTTGTTTGATTTTCTATTTACCTGGAAATACAGTTATGACAGGTTGCACTGATCCGCATTTTACCATATTTATTTGGGGCCCACTTTTGTTTGATTTTCTATTTACCTGGAAATACAGTTATGACAGGTTGCACTGATCCGCATTTTACCATATTTATTTGGGGCCCACTTTTGTTTGATTTTCTATTTACCTGGAAATACAGTTATGACAGGTTGCACTGATCCGCATTTTACCATATTTATTTGGGGCCCACTTTTGTTTGATTTTCTATTTACCTGGAAATACAGTTATGACAGGTTGCACTGATCCGCATTTTACCATATTTATTTGGGGCCCACTTTTGTTTGATTTTCTATTTACCTGGAAATACAGTTATGACAGGTTGCACTGATCCGCATTTTACCATATTTATTTGGGGCCCACTTTTGTTTGATTTTCTATTTACCTGGAAATACAGTTATGACAGGTTGCACTGATCCGCATTTTACCATATTTATTTGGGGCCCACTTTTGTTTGATTTTCTATTTACCTGGAAATACAGTTATGACAGGTTGCACTGATCCGCATTTTACCTATTTTAAGAAGAACATAAAACCACAAAATATGGCAAATTGAATTTTATTACATGTAGTATTACTTTGTATTATATAATATTATATATATACATATCTGATATGTACATCATCAACATAAAACTGTACATTCCTGTCATAAAAGTCAGGACAATGTACAAATATTTATAATATTACAATGTATATATAACAAGTTATTACTGGACAAGTATATCCAGTTAAAATTATTCATTTTCTAGAGAGGCTATAGGGGCAAATTATGCATATCTAAAAACCAGTAACTAACTACCACTGGGAAGTCGTAGAAGTATTGCTACCTATCTTGCATTATGGTCATTTATCCCTTGGATATGGACCCATAGAGCCCCAAACCTCCTCTGTGTAGCATGTGCCTATTAATAGCATTAATAATTAATTTATTAATGCCACAATTTTATCGGAAATGGTTTGTTTTCTTCGGGTCATGAAGAAATTTATATAAAGAAATGATAAAAACTAACTTGTTGTCATTGTTTATCTTGAACATCGACTCTAATGGAGTGTCCGGTATTCGGATCCCTGAACATTGTCCGTTTTTCGGGTAGTCACGAATTTGTGTAGCATTTTGGTAGCATTTGTGTACCATTTTTAAACATCAATTTCACCTGAAGTAATGAATACTGTGATCTTATATTTTCCATTAACGTGTTATTATATGTTTATTTTACACATATAATAAGAATATTTGTTATTATGGCGGTTTTAATAAAGAAATCGAACGAATTCATAGGGGTGTTTACCGACTATATATCATAGTCCGGCCATTTTGGTAGCATTTTTTAACATTTTCTAATGGTCATTTCTCTAAAAATACAAAATGTCATATTTTTATATTTTCTAAAAATGTGTTATTATATGTATATTTTACATATATTATAAGAATTTCCATTAAGACGATACTTTTAATAAAGAAATTGAACGAAATCGTAGGGGTGTTTACTGACTTCGATTGAGAAAATATATCGTAGTCCGGCCATTTTGGTAGCATTTTTAAGCATTTTCAAATGCCCATTTCTCTTAAAATACAAAATGTTATACCTTTATATTTTATATAAACGTGTTATCATATGTCTATTTCACATATATTTTAAATTTTTTTATTTATATGGGGATTTTAATAAAGAAACTTAACAAAATCGCATGGGTGTTTACTGACTTCGGTGAAGGAAATATATCGTAGTCCGGCCATTTTGGAAAATGATAAAATGGCCGGACGCCGATGTCGGTAAACACCCCTACGATTTTGTTCAATTTCGTTATTAAAACCGTCATATAAATGAAATCTCTTATAATCTGTGTAAAATGGACATATAATTACACATTTCTATAAAATATAAAGGAATGACATTTTGCATTTTTAGAGAAATGGTCATTTGAAAATGCTACCAAAATGGCCGGACTACGGTATATTGAAGTCAGTAGACACCCCTTCGATTTCGTTCAATTTCTTCATTAAAATATCGTGTTAATAAAAATACTTATAATGTTTGCAAAATATACACATATAAGCACGTTTATATAAAATTAAAAGTAAAAGTATGCATTACTTCAGGTGAAATCGATGTTTAAAAATGGTACACAAATGCTACCAAAATGGTACACAAATTCGTGACCACCCGTTTTTCGCTTTCTTAAAGTATAAAACACCTGACGTAAAAGTTAGCATGGCAGATGTGTTGAGTAACGAAGAAGTGGTGTATGCAGTGCAAGCTGTTTTTGATAGATTTGTATTAGGGTGTGAAAGAATAGGTTCGTCTTGTAATGCAGGTCGACCACGGCCATTTACTAAGGCAGAATGCTATGTACAACCTATCGTTGAGTTTGGGAAAAAAGGAATATTAGTTGAATTTCAGAGTCTTTTCGGAAGAGGGTTTGAGCTTATTTCGGATTTGAAGCTAGGTAAAAGGAAGTACGAAGAATTAAATAGTCACTTCAAAAAGGCATTTGAAGTTCTGGACGAATTCATGAAGAGTAAAAGTGAGTGTTATGAGCTTCATATTTCGCGGGTTATAGATAAAACGTACCCATGCCATAAGGTACCCTACCAGAAGTACCCATTTTTGGACACAACTTGCCCCACCAAAAGTTCAATATATAACTTATATCTTTATGTTGATTTAAAACAAATACATGCCAAAACGTACCTGTAACAGGAGAGAGGAAACACCAGAAAAATACCACTTCCTCACCGAGTGCCCCAGATGAGGATCGAGCCCGACCCTCCTGAGTTGAAAAGCGTATATGTGTATAGAACAAATCACCCTATTTCATTGTCGTAAGCAGCCACGTGGGGTTTAAAGGTCAATCAGACAACTCCCGCTGTCGTTGCTTCGGTAAACAAATGGTGAATGCGGAAGAGACTGTTGTTCTGTGTAGGTTTAATAAAAGTGAATTGTGTTGACTGCAAGGAGTATTTTAGTATTCAAGTGGCAAGAGAGGTCCTTGTTTGTATAGGCCGATGTTACCGGTAGATTATTGTGAGTATTGATGCAAAATCATTTTGATATTGAGATAAAAGTCATGGACTCAAAGGTCAAGGTCACAGATACAAATGTACATTCTGTTGCATGACTTAAATCGGGATCATTATATATTCTTGACAGTGGGTTTTCAGTACTTTCAGTAATTTGATTTTGTATTGGGAATAATAATTGTAGATGTTAAGCTTCTTTAAAATTTCAAATTATTTGATTTCTCCAGTGTTAAACATTTTAATGATGTGCAAATCATATTACACTGAAGCTGTTAATTACTATACAGATCAGATTCAAAGAAGAACAAAACATGTGCTTCTCTCTCAAGCTTTATTCCATAATAATGACGTCAGTACAAAAATATTCGAGGAAATTTTCTAATTTAAAGAGTGATTTTGAAACAGGGACCACTGAAGTCATATTACAAAATATAAACTTCTTTTCTGATAGGTAGACATGAAAAAAGCATAGCTGCATTACTGAAGAATGGTGATAATCTCACAGAAACTGTTGTAACAACTGCATTAGCGGAACATTTGCTGAGTAAACTAGCACCAGGACAATCATATACTATTGATAAAAAATGTAGGGACAAGGTTGACGTGTGTAAATGTGGATGTAAGGCAAATATTAAGTTTGGAGACACAGGGATAGGTAAGAAATCAACTGAAATACACACAGGGTTAGGTAAGAAATCAACTGAAATACAAGGTCTCCGAGGTCAAAAAGTTCATAGAACTGGGTATATATTTCCGCAACAAACCATACATTATATTATTATTTTTCAAAATAGTCCCCATTTACCCCAATACACTTAGTCCACTTTTTTCAGACTGTCTATAACTTTGAAATAGAAGTCTTTGGTTTGGTCCTGAAACCATGCCTCTGTGGCAGCCTTTAGTCCATCATCAGGAAATCAGATTCCCCTTAAATGGGATTTCAAATTTCTAAATAGGAAATAATCATTGGGTACCAAATCGGGACTAAGCGTAAATGGAAGCTCTCTCGGTTATCATTATAAATGCCAAGAAGCTCCTGACTTGACTTGAGTCTTTGGAAGCGATCCTGCACATTAAGGTTTCTGGGGATACTTTTGACATCCCAAGATGCTCGTGGATAATCGTGTATACACTTGCATGTGAAAAAATTTATTGAAGAATTCTTAAAGCACAACTCTAGTGATAAAAATAATAAAAAAATAATAGTTTCAATCCATGTGTATCATAATTATACACTTGTAAATCAGAAATAAAATATAAATATGAATATAAAATGAAGTATAATACACTAGTCTGAAAGTGTGTCATTCTTACATAATTAATTCATAAAAATACTGGTGATCACTTGATAATTAATCTGGTAATTAGAAGCTGACAATAATTAAATCCTCACAGTATGAAAGTTTGTTCATTATCAGTAACAGTAATAGAGTATAGCCCTGCAGGTAAATTTACACACTGTCAAAACTCTCAGCAGGAGTAACTCACCTGGACATGTAAAATCGGCAAAAAAAATTATCAGACCACTCATTAATACTTAAATTTAAAGTAATATTATATTTACTGAGGTTAATATTGGACATTCGAGTTGTCAAAAAATTATGAATTAATTCATATTCAGAAATATTACCCCTTTTGTACACTACTCTTGTCAACAAACTTCTGAAGGAGACAGTTGCCAGGGCAACATCTGAATTTGGGAGATGCAAATTATACTAGTGGCTATTGGGTGTGCAAGAATGGTTTATACCAATGCAGGCCTTTAAAGCTCACCTGGTCAATTACTAGTAATATATAACTACATTCAAATTATCATTTTATTTTTATTCAAACTAATTGTGAATTTATTTTGAATGAAATTTATGATTTGATTTAATTTTCATTATGTTAATTTTTTCAAGTTATTCATTTATTTAAAAAATGTCCTCAATTATGACATGAAAAATATCAGAAGCCAAAGGCTCAGTTGAACAATTGTCATCTATCTTCATCCATCTTGTATAAACTTTTTAGCTCACCTGAGCTCTTTTCATTAAAGCTAAAGGAATTGATCATATAAACATGTCCTAATAAAGTTACATTATCACATCACTTCTGATCACTAAATGCCTTAAGATGTAAATTTGAAATAAATGTACAATTTGCTTTAAAAAATATTTTAAGAAAATGTAAAGACCAAGAATATAAGAAGTAAAATTAATAAATGAAAAATAAATAAAAGATCTAAAAAAATGCAATTTTATTTTCTGATAGAGTTATCCCTCTTGTTCAAGCATGCATCGATGACAACAAACATGGCTGCTGTTTGACTCCCAAATTCTAGAGATGATAATACAATCATTAAATCAGAAAATGCTTTTAATTATGGATTCCTTTGTGGAAAGGCAACATTCTATAAGGCCAATATTTTATTAAATTTTCATACAAAAAAAAAACCTGATCTATTATTTTGTTCACTATATCAGAGACATATAAAACCCGAGATTGGCAACTCCTATATACCGCTATTAGCCCGCAGCGAACTATCGCGGTTCGGGAGTATACTTGCCACTTTGATAAAGGATTTGTTAATTTTCAATTTTTCACTAAAATTCTAATTGCAACATGTTTATAATACTTATACCCATTATAAGAAACAAGTTGCATACAAATTTGAAATAAATTAATTGGTTTTTATTGCATTTAAAAATGAGAGAAAAATAAAAAATTTCATCCTTTGACGGGTTGGGAGTATACTTGCCACTTTGATAAAGGATTTGTTAATTTTCAATTTTTCACTAAAATTCTAATTGCAACATGTTTATGAGACTTATAATCATTGTAAGAAACAAGTTGCATACAAATTTGAAATAAATTAATTGGTTTTTATTGAATTTAAAAATGAGAGAAAAACTATAATTTTCATCTTTTGACGGGTTGGGAGTATACTTGCCACTTTGATAAAGGATTTGTTAATTTTCAATTTTTTACTAAAATTCTAATTGCAACATGTTTATAAGACTTATACCCATTGTAAGAAACAAGTTGCATACAAATTTGAAATAAATTAATTGGTTTTTATTGAATTTAAAAATGAGAGAAAAATTGAAATTTTCATCCTTTGACGGGTTGGGGGTATACTTGCCACTTTGATAAAGGATTTGTTAATTTTCAATTTTTTACTAAAATTCTAATTGCAACATGTTTATAATACTTCTACCCATTGTAAGAAACAAGTTGCATACAAATTTGAAATAAATTAATTGGTTTTTATTGAATTTAAAAATGAGAGAAAAATTGAAATTTTCATCTTTTGACGGGTTGGGGGTATACTTGCCACTTTGATAAAGGATTTGATAATTTTCAATTTTTTACTAAAACTCTAATTGCAACATGTTTATAATACTTATACCCATTGTAAGAAGAAAATTGCATACAAATTTGGAATAAATTAGTTAGTCTTAAATGAATTTAAAATGAGAGAAAATGGAAATTTTAATCTTTTGACGGGTTGGGGGTATACTTCCAACTGTGATAAAGAATTTTATTATTTTCAATTTTCGTGCGCTTCGTCTCTTCTCTCTCTCTCTCTCTCTCTCTCTCTCTCTCTGTGAAGAAAAAACTTGTGCACACGTTTAGGTATTAGGGAATTAGGAATTTAATTAGTGATATCCGATTTACGGGTAATTAATGAACATCGATAGCTCATGTAATCACTACCGATACTGAGGATGGATACACTTCGAATCTGCAAAGGGATTAGTGACGAGGGGATTTTCTCAATGAGGAATGTCCAATAAACAAGCAAAACTGCAATTAAAATTAATGAATAAATCGTTTCAATTGACTATATACTCGTGACAGTTTTTTTGTAATAAAAGAATTATCTTTTTATCCAGTCCATGACAATCGGCACAGAAATAAAATTCTCACATTCGCTAAATTAATATTAGAGCCACATGCAAATAAACACTTTATTTTATTTTATTTTATTTATATTTATTTATTTATTTATTTATTTATTTATCACTTTCATATGTATATATAAAAAATCATATATGTTTGCAATATAAGTACTTTAGAGATTTTATTTCCAGACACATAATTAGAAATAAGATAACGTTTCTTTATTTAATGCCTGTAAATATAAAGGTTGTTAAAATAGTGTAACAGTTTCTATAAAATTAGCTGTATATGTAAGTTAAGAAAAAAATCCAACTATTTTCTATATAAATCTCTGCAAAAAATCGTTATCCGTAAATCATGCCAATTTTCAAAGCAATTTTGTAGAAGGATATTTGTAATTAACGTAAAAGTTTTAAAATCAAGATGCAGAAGTAATGAAAAATATCAATGTGAAATTATCATACTTTTAATTAAACGCAACTTTGCGTTTTTAGCTCACCTGACCGAAGGTCATGTGAGCTTATGGCATAGCGCAGCGTGTGTATGTGCGTGTGTGCGTGTGTGCGTGTGTGCGTCGTTAACACCTATTTTCGACTTCTCCTCTGAAACTACTGGACAGTTTTTAATGAAACTTTGTCAGAAGTATATATGGGCCGGTGCAATTCAGATTTGTTCGTGGCGTTGCTATGGCTACTATAACTAGGTCAAGGTGACCTAGGGGTGCAAAAATCTTAAAAAATCTTCTTCTCTGAAAGTACTGATTGGAGAAAAAATCTGATGTGATATTTGGCTTCTCTAGGGTCTTAAGCCTATAGTTTGTTCATTTTGTGAAATTCTGATAAAAAATAGGTTACGCGTTTTTGCGTTTAATTTTGAAAAAATCGTAAAATAGCTTCAAATTGTTATAACTTAACTATTTGACCAGATAATGACATGGGGTTTTCAGTTTTGACATTCTTGTTAGTATCTTCAAAATGAGGTCAAGGTCAATTGTGAAGGTCGTGACCTAATTTTTTTTACCTCTGATTATAATTATTATCTCAAAAACTATAAACTTTTTGTATAGGCATGTATATTAGAATGTTGTAAGTATTGATACAACGATCATTTTGATGTATAAAAAAGGTCATGGGTTCAAAGGTCAAGGTCACACATGCGAAACAATACCGAAATGGTTAATTATCTCGAAAACTATAAACATTTTGTATAGGCATGTATATTAGAATGTTGTAGGTATTGATACAACGATCATTTTGATGTATAGAAAAAGGTCATGGGTTCAAAGGTCAAGGTCACAGGTGTGAAACAATACTGAAATGGTTAATTATTTTGAAAACTATAAACTTTTTGTATAGGCATGTATATTAGAATGTTGTAGGTATTGATACAACGATCATTTTGATGTATAGAAAAAGGTCATGGGTTCAAAGGTCAAGGTCACAGATGCGAAACAATACCAAAATGGTTAATTATCTCGAAAAATATAAACTTTTTGTATAGGCATATATATTAGAATGTTGTAGGTATTGATACAACGATCATTTTGATGTATAGAAAAAGGTCATGGGTTCAAAGGTCAAGGTCACAGATATAAAAAAATACAGAAATGGTTAATTATCTCGAAATCTATAAACTTTTTGTATAGGCATATATATTAGAATGTTGTAGGTATTGATACAACGGTCATTTTGATGTATAGAAAAAGGTCATGGGTTTAAAGGTCAAGGTCACAGATGTGAAACAATACCGAAATGGTTAATTATCTCGAAAACTATAAACATTTTGTATAGGCATGTATATTAGAATGTTGTAGGTATTGATACAACGATCATTTTGATGTATAGAAAAAGGTCATGGGTTCAAAGGTCAAGGTCACAGATGTGAAACAATACCGAAATGGTTAATTATCTCGAAAACTATAAACTTTTTCTATGGGCATATATATTAGAATGTTGTAGGTATTGATACAACGATCATTTTGATGTATAGAAAAAGGTCATGGGTTCAAAGGTCAAGGTCACAGATGTGAAACAATACTGAAATGGTTAATTATCTCGAAAACTATAAACTTTTTATATAGACATGTATATTTGAATGGTGTAGGTATTGATACAACGATCATTTTAATGTATAGAAAAAGGTCATTGGTTCAAAGGTCAAGGTCACAGATGTGAAATAATACCGAAATGATTAATTATCTCTAAAACTATAAACTTTTTGTATAGGCATGTATATTAGAATGTTGTAGGTATCAATACAACGATCATTTTGATGTATAGAAAAAGGTCATGGGTTCAAAGGTCAAGGTCACAGATGTGAAACAATACTGAAATGGTTAATTATCTCGAAAACTATAAACTTTTTGTATAGGCTTATATATTAGAATGTTGTAGGTATTGATACATTTTTCGATCATTTTGATGTATAGAAAAAGGTCATGGGTTCAAAGGTCAAGGTCACAGATGTGAAACAATACTGAAATGGTTAATTATCTTGAAAACTATTAACTTTTTGTATAGGCATGTATATTAGAATATTGTAGGTATTGATACAATGGTTATCATGATTTAAAGAAAAAGTCATTGGGGTTTAGTATTTATGTTTTCTTAAAATCTATCAGCTAGCCATTAGTTATCAGGTGAGCGTATCAGGCCCATGGGCCTCTTGTTTTTAATCAAAATAATAATATCTAAGTCAATTACCACCTATTTACATACGCGAGGTTACTTCAAAGTTTACATGTCGGCATGTACTATATACACATGCCCTGGCGGATCTCCTTGTGATCTCGATGCTAATTTGCATATCAAAAGTGGCCGCGATTTATTACGGGATTTCGTGAAGTTGCCAATCTCGGGTTTTATATGTCTCTGACTATACACTTCCTGTTTCCATTCTTGTACATAAACATCGGTAGACACGTTTTTTTATGGCAAATATCTGAGATTTTTTATCAAGATGACTTTTAATTACATTAGTTAACAGGTTAATTAAGCTACTTATCGGATTAAAACACTTGTTACCTGTGTTTACCTTAAATGTGTGATACATAGAGAGCTCCTCAGGGGTAAATTAACTTGTCAAAACATAGGGCGACTAGAACTTTGCTATTTGGACAGTTTAGGGCGAAGTTTATGGAAACAGGGAAAAGATATTGCCCAACTTTGCCCTTATTATGAGCCCTGGTAGACTCAATATCATCAAATTCATCAAAACTGAATTTATGGTGGTGGTTATAAAAAAAAATTCTTGATATATCATGGTTACTAAAATTTTCATGGCACCCAACTCTCCTTTGTATTGGAGTTGAGTTGAGTAATGGTGTTTAATGTTCCAGTCTCGAATATTTCACTTATATGGAAACATTGCCAGCCATAGGCGAAAGTGTAGAAATTTTGCCTGTGTGTTGTGCTGATGGCATTATACAACAGGGTTCTTTATCGTGCCTAGCTCACTGTGACATGGAACCTTTGTTTATTTCAAGTTCCCACAGGGTTCTTGAAAAGTGCTTGAAAAATGAGCCCTAACTGGAAAAGCCTTTGAAAATAAGTTAAAACAAGCAGAATCCTTAAAAAGGCTTGGAATTGTGTCATTCTGTCTTGAAAAGTCCTGGAATTTGAACTTGAAATTTGAGGTAAAAAAGCAGCTGCAACGTTTATGATAAATAAAAACTCATTGAGTTTTTCCTCTTGTCTTGCACAATAACATTCATGAGTTTACGACTTGTAATAGAAGTATTCCGGGTGGTGTTCCAATACAAGAAGGAAACTACAGAGAATAAGACACACAAGTTATTTCCCTTTGTATTGCTTCAAGCTAGCAATGAAAATGGCCGGCAAATGTGTGTTTAACCGTACCTGGATAAAAACATACAAATGGGTATCTGAACAATCGAATAACAAACACAGAGTCTATTGCAATGTTTGTAAAAAGTCCATAAACATTAGTAATATGTACAAAAGTGCCCTATGGTCTCACACGAAAGGTGACAAACACAGACCAATAAGCATGTAAATAACTTCATTTAATGTGATTTTAAGTAATTAGTGTTAAATTTGATTTAAGTGGTCAAAAATACTGATTTCAGAGTCCTTGAAAAATGGCCAAAAAGTCTGAAAAGTCTTATGAATTTTGTCAGGCATTGGCTGTATGAGCGCTATCCCATCCAAAAGATTCATGGCTTTCATTTGGCAAGGCGGAGTGCTTGGTAAAGGAACAGTCACAACCCACTTTAAAGGTCACCGGTCACCAAAAACCGAATTTTTTTTAGTACTATTTTCCGAAAGATTACATCATAAAAAGTCGATTTAGCCACAAATAACATTTTTTAATCATTTCTGTCCTTTTCTACAGCATAAATTAGGGTCCTGAATCTGTTGAAACACGGTGTTATCTCCCTTTGGTAGTAAAAGGCCACAAAACCGGAAGTGACGCAGAAGGTGTTATCTCAGCTATTTAGTAAATGAAGCTTGTATAGTGAACTGCATTTTTACCCAGATTTATCGGAAATAACTTCTAGTGTTTTTATATATTTATTTATTTTTTAGCATTAGGTATTTCAGTTTCCTTCAGCAGAAAAAAATTAATAAAAAATAAAGATAATAATAAGAAATAAATAAAGAAAGAAAAAAACTATATTTGTGTTTGCTCTAAGTATGATATACTATTTACTAACACTTTTACAAAACATAATTTTAACTTTCTTTTGAAATATATTTATTTATTTATTTATTTATTTATTTATTTATTTATTTATTTATTTATTTATTTATTCAGAGATATGTAAGATAATTAAAATGATATTGAATATTAAAAAAATTAATTTGAACAATATTTTAAATAAAAAACAGAAAGTTGGGTTCTTGTATTATTTGTTGTTATTTATTTATTTATTTGTTTATTTATTTTATCTATTTATCATACGAAATAATAAAAAGAACCCCAATTTTTGTTTTTTATTTTTAAAAAATCTTTTCTTCTCTATAGTACAGCTATATTATGACCTCAAATTGATTTTATTTCATATTTGTTACAGAAATTGTCCCATTTTTAATTCCTTTTCAGATTAAAATCAAAGATGATTTATTATTATTATTATTATTATTATTATTATTTACCCATATAATGAATAAAAAACATGTTTTCGGATAGAATCTGGATTCAAGACCTGTAGTTTTTTGTACAACGAAAATATCAAAATAATTTCTTATTGTCTCTCAAATAAAATATTTCACCCCAGTATTACTTAAATATGAAAACAATTTCAATTCAATAGCTTCCTATTCCTTATTTGCAGTAAGTTTAATAATAATAGTAATAATCATCATCATCACTGTTTCCATGATAAAATAAAAATAAAAATAATAAAAAATTTTCATATAATAACTTTATTACGCTTAATTTCAATGGGATGAAAGGAACGTCATCAAAATGTGATACCAGTGGGATTATGCTCGACTACCTAAGGACTCAAAACTCGAGTGAAACTTTCTTTCATTTATTCACAATAAATTAATATCGTTTAAAATGTGATTTACACCCCTCACATACTAGTAATTAGAGATTATCAATATGCTACATTGGGAAACATCCTGTTTAGAAGTAGATATCTACCACCTGTAATCAACAGAGTTTACCTTACAATATGCAACATTAATTGACACGTGCGTATATCTTTCTGATATACCCGGTAAATGTTATTTGTCATTTTTGATGGATTCTGAAAATCGAATAAATTAAAGTTAAATTAGATTAGTTAATTTGAACAAGACATACGTCTCTGTTTGAACGTGTGAATTTGTGAACTGACTTGAATAACGTATTTAAATTAATTTTGAAAATTAAAATTGTTTGAAATCGATATATTTGACTGATTTCATTCATAATAATTTGAATTGTCTCCAATGATTATACCGCTCTTATTTCCCTGACTTATCGCGTAATGTTTAATCTGAATACATTCAAAACAATTAAAAAGCTGCATGAAGGACTTGGGTAAATCTGGCTTTAATTTGCTCTGAAATTTGTGGAAAAAACATGTTCATCGGTCATTGTGATTTTATTATATTCAAACTTCACAAAATATATCATTTTGAATTGAAATCAAACTTTAAAACCCTTCAAAACGCCACACAAACCACCATGTAATATATGGATACATATATAGGTAATGTGTCTTTCCTCAGCAGCTTAACACCATGTACGTCATCAATTAGGTCGCCGGAAAGTTACGAGCGGTGTCGGAAACTACCGAGTATTAGCAGTTCGTTCAGGTAAGGTTTTAGTGTATTACAGGTAAATGTAAGGCGCGGGAAACCGTCAGACACATCAATATTGACTATTCTACCCATAGGAATGCAAAATACAAAATTGATAAATTTGGTGACCGGTGACCTTTAAAGTCTTGGGTCAGACCTATTCGGGGCTTGAACCAACTACCTCCCACTTATGGAGCGAGCACTTTAACAACTTAGCTACTGCAGTGATTTCCTTAGAAGCATGCAAAGCTAACACTGTACACATAATATTTACTGATTGTGCACATTTAATTATTATTTTACAGGTCATGAAGAAGTATGGCATGGTTTTGTAGACATAATGTTTTCTTCACATGATGGAATTGAATCTGAGGCTGCAGCTGTGATGCAAAATATTCCAGAACCAGACTCTGATACAGAACCAGTTACTGAAAATCATAAACAAGGCATGTTTTCCCTTGATATTGATATTTGATGGATGGTTCAAGTGAGATGTAAAGATCATCCTAAGTGTCCTGACTTCGAAAATCTTTTACAACGTTCAATTTGTCTGTCTATCTGTCATAATTTTGTCCATAAAATAACACAAAAACTATCAGAGGTAGCAACATAAAACTTTATAGGAAGATAGATCTTGATGGAGAGAAATGCAGTGTACCATAATTATCTTTTACATAATTTAGAAGCTTTTTGCCCTTTGTTATTTTTAAACGCCAATAAACTAATTTGAGGGGGGTATATAGGAATCACCATGTCTGTATGTCTGTCTGTCTGCTGTTTTGGACGACTGTCATAAAATTTCACATGAATAATCTTCATTGTCCAAAGGTGTGTCATGACCTTAAACTAAGGTCATATCAGAAAGCTCAAGGTCGTAGGAAAAGTATGTTTTAAAATTGTGTTCGGGCAATATCTCATAGCTGCTTTGGACAACTGTCATAAAACTTCACATAAATAATTATCATTGTCCAAAAATTTGTCATGACCTGGAAGCAAGGTCATATAGGGGAGGTCGCAGGGGGGGGAAAGTATGTTTTAAAATCATGTCGTCCGGGCCATATCTTACAGCTGCTTTGGATGACTGTCATAAAAATTCAAATGAATGTTCTTCATGGTCCAAAGATGTGTCATGACCTTGAACCAAGGTCATATCGCATTGATCCTTTATAGATGTTGGGAGCAGGGAGGTATTTGGCTCTCAAGAGACAGTTCTAGTTTAAACTTACCGTAAATCAGGATTTTTTTGCTGTGGTTTTAGTTTTGGTGATTTTGCGGATGAAAAAATTCGCAAAAATTAAACTCGTAAAAAATTCATATCGCAAAAAAAAAAAAAATGTGCCTAAATATTCCCAGAATTGTTGATCTGATATGTTCCCGGTAAAGTGGTTTTCATCCGATAAAGTATTTTTTTCGGTACTATGTATTTTACATTTATTAATTAACTATGATTTGATTCTGTTTATTTTTTAATCTGACAAGGTAGATTTCATGATTCACTGTCAAAACTCTATTAATTTGCAATAAGGCTGCTGGCAGTCCAAGATATCTTAGATTTTGAAAATTGACTGTTTGTATGTATTAATTATCATCAAGATCATGTCAATATGTCGGATATGACCAAGATGATGTCAAAAAAAAAAAAATCGACAGGTATTTAAATGAAACTTTCTTGACATGATATGCATGCAAAACTGACTTAAGAGTTTAAGCTATTTTTGCTGAAGCTTTTTCATTGCACCTCTTTCTCATTATTTTGTCAAGTTATGCATGTTATCATAATGAAGGATCAAGACTTTTCAGCTTGGTTGGTTCCTGTATGTCCTTTTTTTTTTTAAAAAAAAAACTAACTTTTTAATATTCTCTATTATTTCACTTTCACTACTTTTGTTTTAATTTTAGCCCCAGACCAAAAAGAAAGTGAGCCTTGCAGTGACAAAAAGGAAGATTCGCCTAATAAAAATTCAAAAGATGTCAAAACAGATGTATCAGGAGAAAAGTCAGACAAGGGTTCATCAGGTGGAAAGTGTCCTGCTGAAGATAAGGTTGACTTGGTTGATAACCAGGACACAGATGATCAAACTATTGCCCAGGCTATAGTATTTTCATTGTTGCAAAAACAAAGACATCCAGAATTTAACATCTTCCTGATACCAACCATTGTTATCTCTTCCACTAACTTCAAAATTTTACTGTATGATGCTGAAAATGATATTCTTCTTAGAAGCCAGAGCCTTAATTTATTTTTAAAACCGGGGTCATTTGAAATACTAGATTCTTGTGTCATTATTCTTTGGATGGTATTACACTACAGAATATTTTCCTCAGATTTGAAGAAAAATGATTGGACTATTGATGTAGATAAGTTGAAGTCTGGTTTTATGGATAGACTACCACCAGAATGTTTTGAAATATACAAATCCAAGTTAAAAGCATGTGTGGCATCATTTCCTAGAGTCATAACAAAGAATACTAATGTTGGAGACATAGACGGAAGACTTGCCAATAAACGTCGTTTGTTGGATTTTGGCATTGCCTAGATTAAAATTAGATGAAATGGTGAACTGTATAATGAATTTAAAATTGGTGAACTTGGTGAAATGAAATGAGTTGATTTGAAGAGAAGATGAACATTTTAGATGATTTTGATGATTTATATATTTTGTGTTGAAATTGATTGAGGACTGTTGATGATATTGATGAAATTTATGGAAAAGACGAAATATTTAAATAATCATGAACATTTTGTATACCGTATAACAGGTAATTTACTCGGTTATTTAATTTACGTGTATATACGTGGTCACAATGAAGTCATGTTATATACACGTTATATACATGTATAAGGCATAACTTACATACAGTCAAACTCCCAAGTCCTCTGGCAATCCCGACTAAATTTTTATTATATCGTATATAAATTATATTTGATGGCTCAAATTTAGATAAATCGCACTCCCACACACTCACGCAATGAATTGTTTGTACACATTTTATATGGACCAGTATGTTGGGTTTTTTTAATGAACAGGGAAGTTACTTTCCTGGAAGTATTTGCATAGGGCTTGAAAAATTTGAGAGTGATTCACCGAGCAACTACTCTGACTTATCTGTTCGAGAAATAAATAGTTTGTTAGATGCTTTTATGTCCGGATGTAATAAAAGTGAATTGTGTTAACTGCAAGGAGTATTTTAATGTTCAAGTGGTAAGAGAGGTCCTTGTTGGTATAGACCGCTGTTAGTTCATATTTTTCTATTGCAAATGTGTATTAGTGCGGCGCAACAATATTTCGTATTTGGAACATCCTGACCTGGTTCATTGATATTTCCGTTGGTGATACGTCATGAGGATTTTCCCTCTTTCATTGGATAAAATTCATTCCTGTCAGTTTGTGGGTGGCGAATGCATGACAATAAGTATAATTCAATGATTAATTCATAAAAAGGTTGTACAAACTTGAAAAAGAAGTTTATTTACAAGTTCATTAGCTATGTTGATAAATCGTTAGTGTATATCGATGTCATAGTTTGTATGCAAATGTGTCTTGGGGCATGCCTGCGTTTGACTTCCGGTGCCCTGGTTTAAATGAATCGCATAGTGTAGTGCCTGCTCTTTTTAGTCCAGTACAATCTTGTCTCTTTTAAAAACGATCATGACACCCTGTCCTTTTCACACACTCCATTTCTCACCATGTCTCAGAGGACAGATAATTTCATCATCAAAATCCATTTAAATACTATTTTCAATTGTTTAGTTTGAATCAACAAAATAAATTGACAAGAGAGAACAAAAATCCAAATCCAAACAAAAGAATTGGAAAAAAACGATGTTTGAAAACTTTAATGTAAAATTGTAGTTACCTTGTAAATCCTTATTTGATCATTTTTACAGTGAATATCCAATTAAAGTTGTTGTAAGGAGTTTAATTCATGGTTTCTACAACCCTCAATTTCTTTTCATGAAGCCATATTACTTTTCCCCCGCTTAAAAAGTGGGGTGTATATAGTGATAGGGGTGTCCGCCCGTCCTTCGGTTACACCTTAGGGTACCTATCTCTTATCTGCATCTCCTCCTAAACCCTTCAATGGATTTTCATGAAACTTTCACACAATCTTTGTGATATTATGTAGATGTGCACCTCCTATTTAAAAGTTTGATCTGATGGGTTTTAATCATGTTCGGGGGGGGGGGGGGGGGGGGAAAGCAGGCGTTATTTTTTGTAAGCCGGGGGGGGGGGGGGGGGGGGGGGGGGGGGGGGGGGGGGGGGGGGAAGCAGGCGTTATTTTTTGTAAGCTTGTGGCTCACAGTTTTTCTAGTTACATGCTGCGTGAAAATAAAACAAACTAGAAAAACTCACAAAAAATACACCCCCCCCAAAATCCATTGGAACCAAAAGGCCTAAGAGTGGGAAACAAAAAAGGTCTACCAAGTATTGGAAGCTATTTTATCTTGGCCTGTATTCAGGGTCATGGTGATCTTAATTAGTTAAACTTAAAACACTTTTTGTCACGAGCGGAAATGACTTGAATGGTGAAACTTCATATATAGAATCAGGACATAAAGCTTTACTTAATTTGCAAAGCTGGTAGACCTTGACCTACTTTCAAGATCACAGTGACCAAAATTAAAACCCGAAACATCTTTTTGTCATGAATTAACAGGCATTGTTCCTTAAAACTTCACATATAGCATCAGGACATTTTGTGAAGTGAATTACCTTGACCTACATTTAAGGTCACAGTGACCTTATGAAGTGAAACCTGAAAACCTCTTGTCATGACCTAATTTTTTACCTTTCTGATTTTATTTATTATCTGGAAAACTAGAAACTTTTTGTATAGGCATGTTTATTGGAATATTGTTGGTATTAATGCAACAATCATTTTGATATATAGATTAAGGTAATGGGTTCAAATGTCAAGGTCACACTTGCAAAAGAATACTGTAGGTATTGAGAAATGGTTCATTATCTTGCAAACTATTAACTTTTTGTATAAGCATATATATGAGAATGTTGTAGGTATTGATACAACAATCATTTTGATGTATAGAAAAAGGTCATGGGTCCAAAAGCCTAGGTCACAGTAGCAAAACAATACCAAAATGGTTAATTATCTCTAAAACTATAACCTTTTTGTATAGACATGTATATTGGAACATTGTTGGTATTGATGCAATGATCATTTTAAAATATAGATTAAGGTAATGGATTCAAAGGTCAAGGTCACACTTGCAAAAGAATACTGAAATGGTTCATTATCTTGCAAACTATTAACTTTTTGTATAAGCATATATATGAGAATGTTGTAGGTATTGATACAACGATCAGTTTGATGTATAGAAAAAGGTCATGGGTCCAAAGGCCTAGGTCACAGTAGCAAAACAATACCAAAATGGTTAATTATCTCTAAAACTATAACCTTTTTGTATAGACATGTATATTGGAACATTGTTGGTATTGATGCAATGATCATTTTAAAATATAGATTCTAGCCCAATACAGCATGAAAATTCCTTTAGTAACACTAATCCAAAAGTTGTGTCTGGCATATCAGCCAAAATCTAAGGTGGGTACCGTTCCTATAAATAGCAAAAACATGAAAGACCAATGCAGATTTATTTTCCTACCACTTTGGTTCCAGTTGCAACTGCAAAAAGGAGGTGGAATGCCATTTTACAAGATTTGCATGTTATTTATCAAAAATGTAAATTACCTGCCAGTTGAGCATGACAGGCCCTGTTGGGCCTCTTGTTTTTTTTTAAAATTTAAGTTTTGTTATTTGAAATATGTGTATATAGATCTGTGTAAATATTTTTTTATTTGGTGTAAATATTTTTTAATACTTTTTTTTGTCATAGTAATTAGGGAAACATTTTTGAATGAGGCTAAAACTGTGCGACAATTGATGTTCTGTGCATATTTTGTCCTTGCAAAACACAAAAAATTATTCAAAAGCAAATAAAAGTTTGTTTACTGCGCATTGTATATTTATTTAAATTTTGAGCATCCAAAAAGTTGTGGCAAGTTATCACTCAAGAACTGAACTCGAGCTCAATATTTGATACCCAGTGATAATGGGTTTAGCCAGTGTACCACATGGTCAATATCTTGTGTAACTTCGCAGAAAAATATGGAAAACATTTTAATTCACAAAATCCTGGAATAATATTGTTTTTACCGGAAAATGTCGACATATGATTCCATATGGAATGGAGATAATTGTTCGAACAAACACTTTGTGGCATCATGTTGTATGCTGGTTAATCCCAAATTTTTTGTATAATTATTATAGTTTGTTTTTGCCAAAATGTCATTGCTGTGTAATTTGTAAAGTTTCAAATGTTTGAAATCTGCACATAACATCTGTCGAAAAGTTACATGATTCTTAAACATTTTACTTGTGGCCTTTGTAGATATTTGATTGATTTATTAATTTGTGTTTCTAATATTTTAAATACAGTTACATTGTTACATTTAAAGCTGTATAAAAAACAATTTTTATACAGAAGTGATAAATGGTCTAATTTCTTAGTTTGGTATTTTAGGAATGCCTAAAATTATGAGCTCTATTGTCATACTGTAGATCACTTATTTTTCGCGAGTAGAAAATTTCGCGTCAAGACCATCTTGGCCTTATTCGCGAACATTTGAATTCGCGTTTGGAATATTATTGAATACAACATATGTATGTCAACATAGAAATATCTGTTTGCTGGAAATATTCGCCTTATATTTAAATTCGCGAATGGGATAAGTCGCGAATTTACGTGAAAATAAATTTCTCGCGAAGCAAAAGTGATCTACAGTAATTACTGTTAATGAATTTATTTTCACTAGTGGAAATTTTTGTGAAAAATTGTACTGTTGGAATTTTGTGAGGGGTTATATTTTGCCATTTTGACCATTCTTGAGGTATGTTGTATATAAAACATCATTTACCTTTAATTTTATGAGGAAAATTTTTGACAATTTTTTTCAGTTTGCTAAAACAGCAAAAATGTCTACCATGTGGGGAAAATTTTTTTACAGTAATGAGTGTACTTGGTAGATGCATGTTGCACATGTACCAGTAACTACTCAGTAATGCCCACCTTATTTAGAATTTAGTATTATTACATTGGAGCTATAAATTGATTTGATTTTTTACCAATGAAACTAACATTCCTATAATTAAAACATCAGCAATAATTCTTGTATAGGGCCAAACATTAAGCAAAAAAGGCTTAAAAAATTAGATTTTTGTTTCACATCCTGTTGATGTGAATCAAAATTAAAGACTTAAAAATATTTTTAACTAATATTTTTGGAAAATTTTAAATTTTAAGTTTTAGTAAACAGATTCAAATTCAATGGATAAAACTAACCATACACATATTTTGCATTAGATGCCGACACTTGTGCATACCAACATTAACTAATGTGGACCCTAAAGTAAAACATTTTTCTACATTATAAGTTAAGCTGAGCTAAATCAGCAATACACAGCCAAATTTTGTTCTTGTGAATTTCACATAAATTTTAAGTGATTTTAACACCAATTTCAAGTGAATTTAACAGGAATTTCCCTTGACATGAATTTCATTTGAAATTTTACTTGTGAAATTCATTCTAATTTCATGTGAAATTTATGTGAACAAAATTTGTCTGTGTAAGATGAAAATAAGAGAAAGATTTTTTACATTATTTGCCACTATCAACATTGAGATATATGGTAGTTCAGCATTTTTAAGATTACCGGTATTGTTATTAATATTATGATTGATTTCTATTTGTAAAGTTATTTGAGATTTTTAAAATACGATTTCCAATTCGTCTAAGATAATATTCTTCATTGTTAACTGTTAATTGTTTAAAATTTCTTGGTCGTTTAAATTGTTTTTCCGAGTTGTTAAAAGGTCTTCTTTCTTCTTCTTGTTTTTAGTTTAAGATAATATTTCTAAGTTATTTATATTAATAAGTAATATATTATTTTGAGTTGTTTAAGATTGTTTATGATATTTCTAAGTCATTTAAGTATAGGCAAACAATATTGACCTATCCACTTCACCTTTGTTTACATATTCATTATAGACAGGTTATTGTGAGTACTAAGGATCACGCATGTATATTTTGTCTTTATGATTTAAACACTAATCATGAGCAACGTTTATATGTATTGACTGTGAATCCTAACACTACCCATGTATTATGTGGATCCTCCTATATGAATATTCCTAATGAAAGGTCAAACAGACAGGTCAATGTTTTTTGCCTATAAGATATTTTTGAGTCGTTTGAGATATTCTAAGTTTCTGAGTCGTTTGAGATATTCTATGTTTGTTTGAGATATTCTAAGTTTATGAGTCGTTTGAGATATTCTAAGCTGTACTCACTTTTTAATCATACTATCCTTGTTTTAAAATAAATATATTGTAAAATTTTAAATTATAGAATTTCTTTTCTTTTCTTGCAATAGTAACTGCTAGCAGAAACTGATAGGAACATTTTTGTGGCAGAAAAATAAGCCTTGAATTTTGAATGGTTGTTCGAATGCTGTTTACGTCACATCAGCAATTTTTTGGCTTTTCCAGATGAGACATTTATTCTGATTAATCTCAAGGATAAATCTGAATGCAAGTTCTTGTGGTGTATGATGTTGTGCAAGTATTTTTGATCTTATTTGTACTAGTGGACACTTATGAATACACTTGCCCGAAATGTCGCAGAGAAACATAACAGACCACTCAGTCCATTACACTGGAACTGCTCTACTACATGTACAATGAAAAATTATTTTTTGACGAGGGTCAAACCCACAGCCTTTGGTTCTGAAGGCTAATTTCTCAACTACTCTACCACCATTGACCCCAAATAGAATTAGTTGAGTTGAGTAATGGTGTTTAACATCCCAGTTAATATTTCACTTATATCGAGATGTCACAATTTTTTGGCGTTGCGCTAATGGCATTATACAGCAGTGTTCTTTATTGTGTCATGCTAACAGTGACAAGGAACCTGGTTTATTTTAAGTTCCAATCTGGAAGAACCGTGGCTTTTATTTTTAAATGCCAATGCTTGGCGAAAGAATAGTCACTACCCACATTCAAGTCTTGGGTCACACCCGGTTGGGGTTCGAACCCATGACCGCCCACTTACAAAACAAGCACTCTACCAACTAAGCTACCGCAGTGGTACCCCAAATAGGATGGAATTATTAATTATTTATATTAAGGTGCAACAAGATGGAGGTGTTTACTCCATCATAAAATTCTTTTGTTCCAATAGTGCTTTAGACACTATCCTTTATAACCAACTAACTCAGGGTCAGTAGTTTCCTCAGTATGACAAAGTTTATTCAAAAGATAGAAAAGACAGATTTTCTGTTTACTTGGGACTCAATTTATATATCGGTTAATAGATAAAAACGAACTTACCAGTCTATGTTCAAATCGCACTCCCATAATTAAAGTAAAAACTTTGAAAACTGGAAAATAAGTTAAACATGTGAACTTCATTTGAAAAGTGAGGTTGTGTGTTCTGGAAGCTTAAGCACCTCCTGTCTAGCTAGATTTTTGAAGTATTTACTCAAACCTTAGTTTAGACAGATTTTCTATTTACTGGAAGACCCAGTTTTGACATGTTGCACTGCAACACAGAATTTAGCAACCAAAATTTACCAAATTCTTAAGAAATAACATAAAACCACAAATTATGGCAAATTGAATTTTATTACATGTAGTATTACTTTGTATTATAATATTATATATATATACATATCTGATATGTACATCATCAACATAAAACTTTACATTCCTGTCATAAAAGTCAGAGCAAATGTACAAATATTTATAATATTACAATGTATATATAACAAGTTATTACTGGACACGTATATCCAGTTAAAGTTATTTATTTTCTAGAGAGGCTACAGACTTGCCTATGATAAGTTTCTACCACAGTGACGAGACTTCGGTGGTTGAGTCGTCTAAAACACACACTTAAGGATCAAAGCCTTTTCACCACCTATCTTTGAACCCCAATCTGGCAGATCCTAATATTTTCCTTTAGAAAACCACCAAACTTTGACAAGTGAACTGATTATTGTTCTCACACATGGATCTGCATCTAATAGGATTTGATCCTAGGCGGTGAGAGACAATCCAATTCGAAAGCTAGCACTTAAGACCACTTGGCCACTGAGCCCCCCTATATACCATTGACTATTTCTAATTGTACAGTATTACTACAAATACATCATTGTACTTGGTAACTGTATAACCAAGGAGTTTAAAAGTTTTAATACTAACAAACTAAAACTGACTAGTTTTACACGGCCTATGACATTGTCTCTACTTTCAGCAAGAAGTAAAATAACTAGATTCACCATCGTACCACATCATTGATACCCCTTAAAGTTTGTGCAGGTCAATTTTTTCCAACTGGATACTGAATCCAAACAGTTAATGTTTTCCTGTTAAACGATTTCATTCCAGAATTATTCCATGTAATATTTTTCCAAAATGTTCTGCACATATGTTGAAAAGTATTGATCATGTGGTGTGCTGTCAAAGTATGGCACATTTCATCTTTGTTCATCTTTCAAATATGTGTTTAAACTGCTACATTGGGGTTTGCATATTGGTCAATTTTTCTCACAATTATTTCTCAAAGCTGATCAGAAGTGTGAGCAAAATAACAGTATCACAAACAAAGATCTAAAAGTAATTAATGTACCCATAACAACATATGTGAAAAAATACATATGAAAAAACAGACTACAGCCTACACCCTCTTGAGAGACCACCATTTCCCATATGCTGACTGTCCTAAAACATTGTTTTCCATAAAGAAAAGTTTTTCATGTATATTTCTCAAGATCTAACAAAATTGCAATGTAAAGACCTATTTAATTTGTAGACACAACTTTACCGGTTTATCAAACATATAATGTGTTACACATTAAAAATCTACATAATATAATATACAGTGGAATCTGTTTAAACTGAACACCTTTCAGACCAATGATTTGGTTCAGATAATGATAAGTTTTAGTTAAACAAACAATTTTATGTACAAGTATATCCCTAAAAATAAGATGTTCAGTTTTCTAAGGTTTCTTTTTATTCTTTGGTTTTCAGTTCACTCAGGGTTTAATTTCCATAGATTTTCAGTTTATGCGAGGTTCAGATATACAGTTCACTTAGCGTTCAGTTTTCACAGATTTAGTATTTCACTTGGGGTTCAGTTTTCACAGGTTTTCAGTTTACTCAGGGTTCAATTTTCATAGATTTTGAGTCTACTCAAGGTTCATTTTTCAGATATTCAATTTAACTAGCGTTCAGTTTTCACAGATGTAGTATTTCACTTGGGGTTCAATTTTCACAAGTTTTTAGTTTATTCAGGGTTCAGTTTTCATGGGTTTTCAGTTCACTTAGCGTTCAGATTTCACAAATTTAAGAATTCACTAAGGTTTGAATTTTCACAAGTTTTCAGTTCACTTGGTTCAGTTTTCAAAGATTTAGTATTTCAGTCAGAGTTCAATTTTCACAGGTTTTCAGTTTACTCAGGGTTCAGTTTTCACAGGTTTTCAGTTTACTCAGGGTTCAATTTTCACAGGTTTTCAGTTTACTCAGGGTTCAGTTTTCACAGGTTTTCAGTTTACTCAGGGTTCAATTTTCACAGGTTTTCAGTTTACTCAGGGTTCACAGGTTTTCAGTTTACTCAGGGTTCAATTTTCATAGATTTTCAGTTTACTCAGGGTTCAGTTTTCACAGGTTTTCAGTTCACCCCAGGTTCATTTTAATAGTTAATTTTACAATTCTACAGGTTTTCAGTTTAATCAGTGAATCATGTTTCAGTATTCCCAGTTTTCAATTCATTCGGGAGTCAGTTTTCACTGGGTTAAATGTTCATAGCATAGATTTTCAGTTTATTCAATGGGTCAGTATTCAGTTTTCACAGGGTTAAATGTTCATAGGTTTTCAGTTTATTCAATGGGTCAGTGTTCAGTTTTCACAAGTTCCACTGTAAAGTGCCCTGATGATGATGACACAAAGGTGATGGTGATGTGTATGTACAATGAATGAGTAAGTAACTTTACAACTATGACACAATACTTATCATACACCTCTCTGCTAACATATGAAACTTATATACATCATTTAAAACAAACATGATTCTCTTCTTTTAATCATTTATCTGGAGATAATGGGGTTCGCCGCAGTACCATGTGATACCCTCTAACGTTTGTGCTGAACACTTATATCCAATGGATATGGAATAACATGAGAAAATGTTTTCCCGCGAAAACGTCATTCTGGGAATCTGTGATGTTGACGTTTTCCAAAACGTTTCACACAAACATTAAGAGGTATTGATCACGTGGTACAGCAGCGAACCTCATTTAATTGTTTGAGATAATTCTCTCTTTTAAACCATTTATCTCGAGACAATTTAATCACTTATCTTAAAATAACACTTTTTTCCTTTTAATCATTTAGAACATCATGTAACTTCAAATACAGTAGAATCTGTATACAGTGATTCAGACAAACTTTTCAGTATCCTGAAAATTAAAGTTTTTGTTGGTTTTGACATATTAATTTAACAAACAATATTAAAACATGTCCCAATAATGACGTACTGTATAGACAGGTTTTTGGTTTACTCAGGGCTCATAATTCACAGGTTACACTGTACACTGTATACAGTAAAACCAATATAACGAACGTGCTTAAAACGAATACATGGACAGAACGAAGTCAATTATTTGACCCGACCGGTTTTCTATATAAGTCTATATATAACAATATAACAAAGTCGCTTTATAAAGAAGTTAAAAACAGAGTCCTTAGGGCTTCATTATGAATGTGTTTTACTGTATGTGGAATGAAGTTTTTCATCGATCAGTTAAATTTTGGGGATTTTACCAAAGCTTATTAGTTTTATGCTATCACCAAGAAAGTAAGATTAGACAGGTAAGAACTGTGTACAGTACAAGCAGGATGAACAGTAAAGTACCAAAAGTAAAACATACCTTGTATGAATATTAACACATTTTCATGTTTTATTATTAAGGAAAGTATTAACATCACAAAAATCTCTGACTTGTTTATTCTACCATGCTGTAATCGAGAAAATTTTCAAGTCAGTTTTGTGAGAACCATCATTTCAAAATATTTGCATATTTTAATTTCCGCATTATCAGTGCAATTCCTGCACATGCAAGTGAACTGTATCCAAATAAAATATTTATGAAAGCTTTTTTTTCGTGACCTTGTTACTTTTGCAAATTTACAGGAAAATAAAATGACTGAAAATTTGTCTGATTTACAGTATGTGTAGCTGGTTAAAACAAATTTTAAAAACTTGATGATAGAAAATAAGCACATAGATCATTTAATTTTGCACCAATTATTTGTATAATAAACATTTGTACACATTTATGTGTAAAAATAAACGAAACAAATAAACATTTTATACAAAAATATCTTAACAATAAAATATCGCAATAATATACACAGTATCAGTATAACATTGTATCAATGATCTGAAACATCAAGTTACTGTCTCTTTGCAGTGTGATCCCGGTAAGATTTTCCTAGTTTTAAGCTGAATAAATATCCCTTTGTAATTAACCAAGGCTGAACAAATGTCCAATTTCTTAATAAAATAAAGCTACCCAATTTGTGTTTAAAAATCCAACATAATCAATGCAAAATCACGTATATAAATGGTTTTGATTTGAATTTTTACGAGTCTGATTTTAAGATTATCATTAAATTAAATAAGACTTGTTGTATGGAATAGCTTATGAAAAATGCTTATTTACTTAAAATCTGCCAGTTTTATTTTTAAAAAATAAAACAAGAACATTCATAAATTTCCTATAGCCAAATTTACCAATGGCTACTAATTCCTTAGAAATCCTTTCAAAAAAGTAACCTATTTTAGCAAATTTGTGAAATACCAACACAAATTTTGGAAATTTGGCTATTAATAATTTTAAATTTGTGGAAACCTATAAGTTCAGGAGAGTTTCTCTTATTAAAGAAACAGCATACTGGTACCATGTACATGTGGTATGCAGTGAAAAAATATTTTTAAGCAGAAAAACTGTAACCTTATCCCATTAGATATATCCACCACCTAAGATAGAGAAATGTTTAATGAGATATTATAATGTAATGCAGATTTAGTTTATCTACTGCAAACATATTAATTTTAGTGATGTACTAATTTTAGCAATTTTATGCTTATTTAAATCCACCGCCAAGTAGGGTTTGTCAGTTTACCACATGACACGCCATAACATTTTTGAAGGGCAATTATTGCCAATGGATATGGAATTGCGTCAGTTGGCAATTGTCCCTAAAACAATGTTGTTCTGAGAATTTGCAACATAATTTCCAAAATGTTCCACACAAATGTTAAGGCATATAGATCATGTGGTATGTCTGCAAAGTTCGAACCTAATTAAATACAATCATAGTGTGCAAGGTAATTCATGTGAATGTACCCAAATTATAATTTGCGCTAAAATTTGAACATGCTAAAATAAACACATTTACATAATTTCATTTATGAGTATTGTTCTATGATCACAAAAAATAAATTTCTATATAACACCAATATAACATACTAACAACTCATTCATTATTCAATGTGTGTCACACATACGTGTCAACTTCTGTGTATTTTTTAATAAAAATAACCTATGTATCTAAAAATAAATTCCATAATTGATAAATAAATAATATCAACGAATTCTTTATATATCTACTAGTACAGCACACAAGAAAATATTTCAGATTGTGCCATGAATTATCATCAAATTCTCTGACAATGATTTTGATGAAAAATATTTCAAATTCTCAAAAACGAGTATTATTATAATAAACACACATGTAAACACTCCATCAAGTCCTGGTCAATGTTTGTTTTTGGCATAATTCATTAATTTTTTTCCATTTTATTTAAGGAATATTGACTTGCTAGCTAGTTGAATTGTTTCTAAGTAAATACATCTATTATGGTCAGAGAACCTCTCATGGGGTATAATCAACCGTTAAAGTTTTTGTCAAGGTTTCTTCATGACATAAATCATTGATTGTTTTCGCTTTCATTTAAGGATTCTTGATTTGCTAGTTTGGTGGATGGTTTCTCTATAAATCCCTCCTTTGTGGTAGGAGAACCTCTCCTGGAGTAAATATATAAACAATTAAACTCTGTCAACATTTTAAAACTTGATGACCTACATTTCACTACAAAATTTACTACAGCAAAACTACTATAAACTGCATAACATTGGCACATACTTATTTTTGCAAATTTTATTAGCAGAATAAATAAGCAGTTTTGTTGTAGTCTGACAACTTTTTGTCAACTCACCAAGTTATTTAAACTTAATCTAATTTTAGCACAATTTAATTTTAACAGAAATGATGGATTGTGAAAAGAACTAAAATTTCTTTTTTTATGTATACATGTATATTATCTAATTTAAACTGTTGTCGACAATGTCTCTCTAATCTGTTTGGTGAGCACGACATAAACATAGCGATTTCCAAACCTCCTCTAGCTATGCTCAAGCTAAGTTACAATTCAGACTTTGTCACAAAAGAAAATCTGCGTTTTTTATTGAATGTATTTTGGGAAAGATTTGCAACTACCAGCCATTTATGCAAAGTGGGTCAAAGTTGAAGGTTATCAAGGGAAATGACAAGTTTCATATGTCTCATGGCAGGAATGCATACCGGTACATCAAACAAGAAACCTGTAGGGCAATAAAAAAAAGTTATGGCCAATTACATAATGATAGACCAAATGATAATTCAATCCAAGGGCATAAATAAAATAACCAATTATGTTCCAACACAGAGATTAAGATTAGCAGAGGCCCAGTAGCCCATGGCTCCTAAAAATAAAACTGGGCCCCTTAATATTACAGGTATACATTTTAACTATTGATTGCTATCAGTATTACAACTTCTTTTCTGAAGTAAGCAGGGCTCCCAACTCAAAATAGTTGGGCTTCATTACTGTAATAGGTATAAAATACCTTGAAATACAAGACTGAACAACACACAAACACACACACACACTAATGATATCCTCACATGTGATTTCATTTATAATGGCATGGTCTTTTTATGTGTACCTTGACTTTCCAATTAGATTTTATTTTACCTTGAACATGATAAGTCACCTAGGTAAATCTTACAGGAATAATTCAGGTTATATTGATGTTTATCTACCGAATTTCACACAGTAAGATTATCATTTGATGTGCATTCACATCAGGTAAAGTCGATCCTATCCTAAAAAATACTGCACACTGACGTCAAACTTAATGGAGTTTTGTACAAATTCAAAAACTTAATAGGATGCTAATAACTCAGCCGACTACACTGGAAAAGTAACACTTCTACTTCACCATCACACTTTGGTGTAACTAAGATGATTAAACCCTGATAATAGTTTATTTTTCTGCCATTACTGATTTTGAGGTCTTCATCTTCAGTTAACGAACCGGATACCTGTTTGTCTTTTGACCAACATGAGCCTATTTGTACAGTAGACAGGTACCTGCTTGCAATGTAACTTCCTGTGTGTCAGGGAGTCAGGTATGTGTTTGCCATTTAAATGATGGGAACCTGGTTATTAACAAGTCAGGTACCTGCTCACCATGTAACTGATGTAAACCTGTTTGTAAACAAGCCAAGTACCTGGTAGCCATTTTAATGGCTTGAACCTGATTACAAACGAGTCTGGTACCTGCTCACCTTTTAATTAACTTGAATGGAACCAGTTTGTAAGTGATTCAAGGTACCTGCTCGCCATATAACTGGTTTGTACGGTAGTTCCGTATCTGCTCACTGTTTAAATAACTTGAACCTGTTTGTAAATAAGCCAGGTATCTATTTGCCATTTAACTGACATAAACCTGTTTGTAAAGTAGTCAATGCTCGTCTTTTAAATGGCTTGAACATGATTGTTACTTTGCATAACTTTGTATAATGGTTAATCACAAATCTTTATGTTAAAATATGATGTCATTTCTTCTTACTAAGATGATTAGGGGCGTCGGCAAACATATATTTAAGTTTAAATGCTTCCGCTAACAGTTCACCAATCTCATTGTTTTGCCAGTGGTGTGTTGGTAAATTCTGTAAAAGCATTAAAATTCCCTGAAAGAAAATATAAACAAATTTATTACTGTATATATTATTGGAAGCCATAGCGTGATTTAAATGTAGATGTATTTTATTTTATTACTGATGAACTCATTTAGCAGAAAATGGTGGACACATGTAGCAACAGATGTAAAGTTGTTTAAAATGAAATTAGAAAAATAATTCCTATATCGAAGCGGTTTCAATTTTGATTGAACTAGATTTTTTAACACTGTCTGAAAATACAAATTTGTGATTTCCCACCTAAGCGTTTTTAGCTTTTGCATTGCGATTCATTTTTATCGAACAAAACCAAGAATTCATTATTTGTTCATGATTGCTGACCTTTATCATTTCTCAGGCAGATCAACATATCTGGTGTGAAACTGAAAAGCTGGCAGTTTTTAATAAGACAGTTAGGATGTTCCATGTCCAAATCATGACTTCTGTTGATTTTGATTTCAAGTTTTTTTTCAAAATCAAAATTTCTTTTCATTCATGTCAGTTTGCTTGACAAAGAAAGCAATTTTCTCTGGTTTCTATCACCATTCCAACTTATAAAAGTGAAAGAATCTTGACTGGGGTAAAAACACCATTACTCAATTACACTGCTGAAACTTCAACCAGAAGTACTAATAAATGTATGACACTAAACATTACACTTGACAGAAATGTTTAAAAAGAAAATGATTCAAAAGTAAAAAGGAAATTTAAAATTTACCTGAAAATCTTTTTCTCTTTGAATATCTCTTGAAAATCTGACTAAAAATGCTGCACAGAGATACAGATGAAAATCAGCAAATCCATTCAGTTCTGACTGTAAGACAAAAAGTAAATGAAGATAAAACAGGTGAAATGTATACCAGTATATCTAGCTTTTCACAAATGTTTAGTATCCAAATTTCTCAAATTTGTGAAAATATAGGTACTTTTAAAGTTCTTTCAATCATAATGCTAACCAAAAATATAATCATCTCCAGCTTTAATGGCGATATTCATCTGGTTAGTCACCCATCAACAATTTTAATACACATGTAAGCAACTACTAATAGATATGCTACAGTCTAGGGGGAGATAACTCTAGTATTAAGTAACCAGAAATTACTTGACAAATCATAGCTACTGTTAATTTCTGTTGTTAAGTTGTTTGATTTGATTTCAGCATCTGTGAAGTCAAATTTTGCTAAATCAAATTGTTCTTTGATAATCAAAGTTAAACTATATTTTTTTTTAAATTGTAAAATTGATCAGTTTTTATTTTATGAATTTTTAACATTCAAAGGTCTGGCAAATGATACACAGATGTACCCTGCTACTGACAAAGACCTAAAGAACTTATATGTATCCTGCTGTTGAAATGAACAATGTTACCATGGTTACCTGATATGTATCCCAGAGTCTTATTGTACATCTAAGTGGAATTTCTCTCATTAGTAAATTATTCATCCATCTAAATGCAAACTGTAAATATTCTACATGCTGTTCCTGTATATGATTATTTAGTGGAGCTGAAATAACAACAAATATATTTACTATACCTCATTGAAAAATATCATACTATCTGTAGAAAAATACGATACTATCTGTAATTTGATTGGATCTTTGAATCACATGATCAGGGTGGAGAAAACACCAGGTATCACTCTGAAAACATCATATCCAATCCCTTCGTAACACACCATGATGCCACAACGATATGACGTCATCCATGGAAAATCGGTTACGGCGTTCTAGCATTTGCCTCCGATGATTTCCGATAGGAGAAAAATCATTGAAGGACTGATGTTTTAATCTTCCAGGCTGTCTTTTTTGAAATATTTTCTTTCTGTCTGTCTTTCTTATTACCATGGTTATCTTTCGGTATAATTAACACTTTATTGCCTTTGTTTGAGGGAGATATGAGCATTTGTTCACCCTTAACAAGTCACATTTCCCTCGGGCAATATGACTTGTTGCGGGTGAACAAATGTTCATATCTTCTCACTCAAAGGCAATAAATGTATAATATATAGGTCAACACACTTCACAACTTGATAGTCCTTCATGCATTAATTCTTTACAGGTAATTTAAGCTTCATCTCTATGTGGGTCACTGTGACTTTTAATGAGGCCAAGGGTCATTTGAGTTTGTACACTTGAATGACTCTCGTGTCTCAGTTACCTCTAGTAAAATTGAGGATTTATTTCTAAAAACTAATCTAATTTTGCTCTCATTAAAAGTTAAATTGAACCTTTTTTGACAATTAATTATCACTATAAACCATGTAATAGTGTCTAATGCCCTAGTCAAGAATTTTTCACTTGTATACTTGCAGTCAGTTTAGGGACGGTGGGGTTGCATGGTTGAGAAATGCACAAATCTTCAGCAAGGAAACTGGCAAACCTTTTTACATTAGGATTTGCCCAAGTGGGATTGTATCCTAGATGATGAGTTGTTGTAACCCATAGGCCTACAATTTAAACCCCTGAGTCAACAAAGCCCTTGCACACATTGCCATAAACTTGCTACATAGACAAACCATATTCACCATGAAATCATTTTCTCTATGTTTTCTACACCTACTAAAAAAGAACTCAACAATCAACAGACTACAAGTAGAAGTTTATCAGATCAAACTAGTCTCGCCGGAAAAGAACTGTTGTCATCAGGATCACTGAGATGTTAAATCAGTTTTCTTGTTTACATATTCAACACACTTACCATCGATTCGTTTGACTAGTTCCTGTAAAGCATTAACTTTCATCTGTATTCCTGGTTGGGCAAATGTATAATTATTTTGTATACCATCAAGAAGTTTTGATGTACACCAAAAACTATCTGCTTCTATAATGTTTAAGGTTTCCTCTGGTAAACCACACAAATCACAGTTCTCAGATTCTACATCTGTAATAATCAATGACATAAATGTAATTTAACACACAAAACTATTCAAGAACGTTGATGATTTTGTAAATTACCTTACTGCAGTTTGTGAAACTGATAATGGAAACAATACACAAAGTACAAATCCATGCCCCAAACATTGCAGAGATGTTATTTCTAATATCTGACCTTGTAACCTTGACCCTTGACATATGCAACTAAATTTGGAATGCAACACATTGCCTCATGTTGGTTTAGATTTGTGCCTGGATTGATCAAAATACAAAATTAAAGAAGAACTTTGCAGAGCTTGTAAATTTGTAACAAGTTATTGGAAGGCAACATAGCTCACTAAACCCCATGTGGTAATAAAATTCTAAGTAAAACTGGAACCAACACCTGTAGTGTTACCCTGGGAAACGCATTTCAGACTTTTCATTAGAATTTATACTTTTAGAGAAAGTATGCATACAACATGAGTGCCACTAGGCACAGCAATATACACATTTACATTTTTATCATAACACTGTTGTTAAAGATCACAAAAATAAGGATTACAATTTCAAAGGTTAACAAGTCTAAGAAATTTGCACAGACTTATCTACTCTTCTTTTGCACAAAAGAAGCATACCAAGTTTACCGGTAGTAAAAATATCTTCAATGGTGCTGAAGGAATAGGCAAGAAAAATTATTACAGACGAACTTACATACAGACAGAACCCTTACCATAATATGTCTCGTTTTTAGAAAAGGGCATATAAAAATGATTTAACATAAATATATACATGCACAACTCTGCCTGGATATACCCTCGGGATATAATCAGCCGGTCCCAAGCAAGGATAAAGGAGGAGGGTTGGGCATAGGGTTAACACCCCTATCCTGTAAAAAAGCTTGTTACAGAAACCGCAACCACATCAACAGATAGCGACATGGTTGGGGAGGAGTCTTCTCCTGTAGAATATATGAAGCGAGCTGAAGAAAGCCTTCTCGCAAACAGCTGGAAAGACCTGGGCTGAACTGAAGAAGATAGCCCAAAACCGTGTCAGATGGAGAGGTGTTGTTGTGGCCCTTTGTTCCCAAGGGAATCAAGAGGAATAAGTCAAAGTCATATACATGCACTTACCATTATCAATATATTCAGATAAAAATACAACAAAGAAAGGTGTGACTAGGTCATTGATTCCTTGGACATAACCGCTAGCAGGATGCCGTATTGCCCAAATATATAAAATTCTTTCAAAAATCTAAAATAGAAATTTATTTCATGATAAACCAGGTGTGATGAATCAGTCAGTGGAGAGCAATGTGCATTTGTTATAAATTATTCCACCAGAAATTAATAAGATTGAAATGTGATTTTTTTTTTTTTTTTTTTTTTTTTTTAAATATTGACAAAATGTTCTACCCGGTACTTGATTATCAAAATTCTATTATAAAATAAAAATATTACAAAAATTTTAATGCATGTATCAAGTGATTCTTAATTTAGACAAGTGGACTTATCAAGATTTATGTCCCAGTCAAGATTATTTTCACTTATATTGAGGCAGTCGGTTCAGGAAGTGATGATGCCCGAGTGCCTTGAGAAGACAAACTTACCATCATCAAGCAAACCGACAACATATCTCACACTTAAATCTAGAAAAGCTAGTCACTGTGACCCCCAACTCAGATGAGATCAGCAACATGTGAACAGTTGTTACATAGTGCAATATATTAATGCATACTTAACTAATTCACATTACAATCACTTAAAATAATCATACTGGGAACTAAAATTAATGTTGTTATCAAATAAAGTCTCATAACATACCGACGATTCAATTATAACTTTTGTTTAACATACCAACGATTCAATTATAACTTTTGTTAAGACAATTTTAAAATGCTTCAATACTGTGACAAAAACCATTCCTCCCAAATTTTGTCAGGGTATTAGGGAAATTAAAGGGTTCATGCATTTATTGTTTTCACAAATGATTCAATTCCATGTCACATAACAACCTCTCACAATGACAGCCAGCCAGACACAACAAGCATGCAGAACAGACAACCCTTTAAATGTGTATAAAGCATGTAAAGAGAGTAACTAAATTACAGGACATTGCCAGGACATTTGTTAGTTTTATAGAAGCAATTTTCAGAACACATGTTAGCGTTATTGTTAATGAACCTTGTTAGTTATTTAAAAGTATTAATACGGTTGGTATTGTAATGTTAATTTGTGTATCTTTAAACATGTTAAATATTATTGTGCAAGCCCCAATACCTGTCCGACTCATGTATACCCACGTCTTGTACACCTTTAAATTTTTTTGTTAATATGATTCATTTAACCATTAGTATTGTAAATTGTTAATATTTTTTATATACAACATGTTAAAGCTATATATGTCCCATTCCTGTGTACCACTTCTTGTACAACTCCTGTTGTTATTATTATTAATAGTGTATTTTTTTGACACTGGTTACCGGTACTATAAACAATGTGTTGGTGCTATACATGTCCGATTCCTAAATCTGATGTACCCCATTTCTTCGGCAACTTTCATTTATATTTTTAATGATTTGTGTAACCAATAGTATTGTTAATAGTTAATATTCTGACATACAACATGTTAGTGCTATACATGTTTGACATTAGCGAGTACTCACTTCCTGTACAACTTTTTGTTGAAACAAATGTGCTAAAGAAGTCATTCGAGGAATATCTTTAAGAATCTGCAAAACAATCAGTTTATTGTCAAAGTTACATAAATAAATATATTAACAAATAATAAATTAGTCCACAGTTACACAATTAAGCTACAAAAACAACACAGTAATATGTCAAAAGTATTCTCTCAAAATATCAGGTACTGTCATTCATTTTATTCAACATTATAAGGCTTTTTGGAATTATGTGAAAATCATGATCTGATTAAATATTTATTCCATTTTTTAAATTGTGATTTAAAAATTTTAAAACACTGAAATGGAACCACGAGAACTGTCAAGGCTGAAATATGGTAAAACCTTGTTATAATGCCCCTTGAAATTTGCCACATCACTTACTGCCAACTAATATTCAAGTCCCTTAGTCTATATTTAATTCTTTATGAGACTCAATCAATTTGTAGCCAAATTTTTTATAATGCCAAAATCTGACAAAACAAATAGCGGAGATGAATCAAGGTTTTAAATTCAAATTTAACTGTATCAATAAAATGCTTAAAACATTTTTGAAAATTTTGTGTTTTCAATGGACCTAACAAAGAATATTCCTGACATCTGGATGAACACTTTTGACATGTTACTGTAACTAGCGAGGAGATGAAAGGCATTAGTTTTAAATCTGATGTTTAACTATTTATTGGACCATACAGTAAAACCTGTCAATAGTAAATTAAAGTAACCATGGTAACTGGACAACAGAAAGAACCATACAGTAAAACCTGTCTATATATAACAACAAAGTAACCATGGAAACTGGACAACAGAAAGAACCATAAAGTAAAACCTGTCTATGTATAGCAACAAAGTAACCATGGAAACTTGACAACAGGAAGAACCATACAGTAAAATCAAAGGTGAATATGGAACCAAAATTATGTGAGCAGGTGGTTTTTATATACAATTTAAGCTGTTGATATAAGCAGTGATTGGACTTCCAAAGGCTGGCTGTTACGGACAGGTAAATATGGTTAAAAGCCTTTCCAGACAGGTAAAGTAAGTATGATTATGATAATGAATCTTTTACTGTATTGTTCATTCTGATCCTATAATACGGAACACATATATACTGGAACTGAAAACAAAGACTGGTCAATAGTTAGTTAAACATCAGACATCTTACCTCTTGAAAATAAAGCAAACCAGCCAAGATCAAGAGTTGTTTCTTGTGTTCACATAAAAAAATTCAAATCAAAATTTGTGTCTAACTAGGTTTCCACAATTTTCAAATTTTTAATGGACAAATTTCAGAAATTTTGTAAAGTCCTTTTTAAAGTATTTTCTTACACTTTGCTAAAATAGTTGGGGTTTTTTTTTTAAAAAAAAAAAGAAGAAATTTTCAGAAATTAGTAGTCAATGACTAACATAAACTTTTCTCAATTTTGTTCATAATGTATAATGTTATGCATATTTAAAAACGAATGTAGTCCAAGTTACTCCCCTTTCACTGAAAAAATGCAATATGGAACTGAAGGAAAAACATTTGATCATGGTTGGTTTTAGGTCAATGTATATATGAATATGATGACAGAAAATCATTGAAAACTAATGAGATGACAAAAACTAAAGAGAGATTTACAATATGTATATACAGACAACGCATGCTTAGTTGACTTTAAACAAACCCTGGAATATTTTTCCAAAATGGATCACACATTTTATCCTTATTTTTAGACCAAAGGATTTCAGTGTTAAACATGTTAAAGAGGGCATGGGATATCGACCCCTTGTTTTATCAAATGACCCATCATCTATGGCCACAGTGACCCAAAGTGAACATTAAATATTGGACCATTATGGTATTTTAGAAGATCTTATTGAAAATGGCCCCTCTAACAATCTCATACACTGAATACTGGACTTTACCTAAGAATTTCACCTGTACAGGTACAAACGTATAACACTCTTAATTAAGACTCAAACAGTCTGGTTGTCATTGTTTACATTTGTTTGCAATATTCAATTGATTTTAAAAAAATTGAATAGAATTTTAATTTCTTTTACAAAATTTTCAAAGTGGATTGGAGAAAGAAACACAAAGAGCAAATTATATGGCCAAGTTCAGGCCAACTAGTAAATGCCAAAAGAGTGTCATTTCTGAAGGAGTAATGGTGTTTAATGCTATTTCTGAAGGCCCTACATAAAATAATTATAAGATTAGAATAACACCAGGATGTGTTTAAAGTCAATTTTGACATAAATTTCCCATAACCAAATAAATAGACATGTAACATTCCACCTTGTTCTACAGACAAGGTCATTCTGTCTGTGTGTCCTCTCTACTTACTTCTTGAACTAATTTTTGTTGAAATATAGGTATTAATGGACTCATTCTGGGTATATCTATATGAATCTGAAAATCGCCATAGTAACCATCATAATTAATACCCAACATTCATAACATTAGAATGTTACTAACTCATTCATGAATCTGAAAATCGTCATAGCAACCATCATAATTAAAGCCCAACATTGGAAAGTTACTGACAAACTCTAGGTATATCATTCATATTAATCTAAAAATCGCCATCTTAATTAATACTGGACATTGGAATTTTATTGACTAATTCTAGGTAAGTTTAACCATTTACCTGTCCAAAAATGGTGTTTATAGTGGTTTTTTTCCACTGCAGTGCAAAGCAAACTAAATAATGCCTGCTAATCTGTTATTAATTTGCTTTGCACTATAAACAAAATTTCTTAAAAGTTCAATGGTTATATGTACCTTTCACGTTATTGAAAGTGTTATTTTCGTGTTTTTAATCCTGAATTAAAATTAAAATCACTGTCGTGCAAGACATGCATTTCCAATTGCTGGAACAGCCCCTCAATAACATCACACATTTAAGCATACATAATGAGTGACCTCAAAATAGCAATGGTAATTATAATCCTATAATTACATTTGCTCTCAAACAGACTTTAATACGATAAAACATCACAAATGTAATAATGTCTATATGAATCTGAAAATTGCCATTATAATAATTGTGATAATCATAGGTAACAGGTATTTAACATATATTTGTATTTATTCTGGGTATATCTTATTATCTAAATAAATCTGAAAATGGCCATGGTGATCATTATAATAGATAGATAGTTAACACTATAATGGGGTTATATGTGTATGCCATACTGTATAAGAAGAAACATTAGCGGGCAGGTAACTTTAGCGGTTTTGATCTTCTAAACTATTTTGCTGTAAGAAATTTTCACGGCTCTGATTGTAGGTAAAGTGTACCTATACTATGTTTACTCTGCTGCAGAGAAAGGAACAACGCTAATATCTCAAAGAGTTGAATGGCACGGTTAAAAATGAATTAATCATTTACTTACATGAGACGAGTCATTGCTAATAATCCTAATTTCGATCTAATCCATGCATTATTAACTCCTTTAATACACCAAAACGTATTTTGGATGGGTGTTTACAATGGTAAACATAGCACTGTCGTGCTGCTGTACAGCGTAGTTGGGAAAATTGTGTTGTGGCAAGACAGAATATAACCGAAAATTCGGGGGGGGGGGGTCGATCTATGCATAGTCCGACGAATGGTTTTTTTTTGGAAAAAGAAACAATGTACCAAATCATGTATTGCTGAATTAAATGGTAGAAAATAATAATTTCATAAATATATGAAAAAGACAATCGTTTTGTCATTTCGGATAGAGAGAAAGTAGAGTTTTGCAGATCCTACCGTCGCTATGAGGGGTACATTCTAGCGGTTGTATGTAACTGGATCATTTGCTGTTGATCTGGGTTTTAATTAACTGCTGATTATCACTCACAATATTCCCGTTTCATGTTAATGGTGAAGTATCAGTTGTTTTGCCAGTTCCGAATTTTTACTACCGAATAATCTAAAATTTCAATCCCGTTCAATTAAAGGAATCGCAAAATGACTTTCTCAATTTGCTTCTACTTGAATGTATGGGCATTAATTGTTTAAATAATATAAACTTCAACCGCTTCCTAAATGTATGTGCAGGACAGGTCGACAGATTGTTGGTGACCTAGTTTAACGATGTAAACAAATCGTGATCACGGAAATGCTTTTTTCAAGAAAACATACTACCACGTGTTTTTGAGGACAGATGCCGATATTTTGGAATCAGTAAACATTTGTATTATTACACAACATAAATTTTATTTCCTCTGCTTGTGGATGACGTCTGCAGCAGCGCTTATATGAAACCCTGTTCGGAACTGGTAAAACGACTGTATTTAAAATTTGAACACAACACTGTACGAATTATCTCCCTTTCACGAAAGTAAAATCTAATCGATAAACAGTTTTAAAATATGACACAATTGCCTCAACATCAAAATACGTTATCATAACCTTCAAAATAAATTTAAATTTCCGTCGATTTCACGACGAATTAATTAAACAACCTGCCGTTGCTGTTCATTTCTTAAAAAGTTATGATTTTACATCGTAGGACACAAACTTCTCGAACTACTTTTTATTGTAAACATGAGATCAGTTCGCCAAATTGCAGAAATTATTAGATGTATCTAGTCGCAATATTTTACTAGATTCCGAAATGTATTCCGAAAATTTATTCCAAATGTGCATATGTAACCAAATGCATTACCCGTCTCAGAATACATATCTCACGATAAAACAGATATACTTCTTTCACGCTCATTTACCAGGCGCACTATTTCCAGGTGTACTCATATCTTATAATTTCATAGCAAAGAAGCTCGATATCTTGGAAGAAAGTGACAGCACGCTGTACAAAAATTTTGACAAAATGGTGGTGTGTTTCATGTGACGTAATGATGACGGAAGAATTTATTATTTACGTAGGTTCGCAAGGGGTACAATGAAGGATAGCTCCAAGGTCGGTTGAGTTTAAAGTTTGAATTTATGTCATTTTTTTCAAAAGTTTGAAAATGCAGAAAGATAGTTCACTTTATTACTTTATTAAATCAATTTGTTCATTCCAGTTATGCAAAAATCAATCTGTTCTTGAGCTGCACTAACCTACGTAAATAGTTGACTCTTTCGTCATGACTACGTTACATAAAAAACCCCGCCATTTCGTAAAAAAGATTACCATTGTAAACACCCACCCAGGTTATATTTTGTCACATAAAAATATATATTAAGCAAGGATGGAGCCAAAACAGGAATTTTTATTAACGACTCGGCCCATGTAAGTAATAGAATCATCGATTTGTAGCCGTCATATTGAAATTTATAGAATATTTTGCGATTTTGCTTTCTCCGAAATAGGCTAAATAAACAGTAGGGAAATAAGAAATTTTCGCTAAGAAGATATATTCGGGGATCAAGAGCCACCATGAAAATCGTGAATATTTTTTTCAAGGCGAATGCCTCTTCTTATACAGTACTCTATTAAGAGACGGAATAGTCGCCTGCAGTAAATAAACATAACAGTTTAAACAAAATCTTTAACCATAAGATTCTGAAACTCACACTTTGACTTGCATTAAGTTTCTCTGCATTATGTGCAGATAGAGTTCATTTCTGGACAAACAGAGAATGGCAATGCCACTATATAGCTTATCAGAATGAAAAATTCATTCTATAAAGGTTGTCCTATAAACTTAACAGTGGCACTGACACTAACATTAAGCGTAGAACAATAGCATTTTTGCACTTTGTGAGTTAAAACAGCAGATGATTATTAACTGTCAAAAAGACCACATTAATAAACATGATTAATGACCCAAGTTCAATGAAAATGGTTATACATAGCCAAATTTTGTTCACATGAATTTCACAGAAATTAACATGAATTCCACATCAACAAATTTCACATGAGTTTCATGTGAATAGAGCTTACATGTGAAATTCATATGAACAAAATGTGGCTTTGTACTAACCTAAACTTCATTTAAGAGGGTATAATGAATAAAAAATGGGACCATAATTATCTATACTAAATATTTGTTGAAAAAAGACAGGTTTTGACAGCACACTATATTGACTATAAACATTAAGATGATTGCTCACTTGTCTAAATGTTTCTTGATGCATATCTTCGTGTCTTGTTTCATAATATTGCTCTATAAAACCAAAATATTCATTTCTTTTCCGCTGTAATGTTGGTTCTCGTCTGTCGACACTAGCCGGTAAATAACCCTGTAAGTACACAATTATATGTATAAGTCTATAAATGTCCTATCAAAAACAAACATACTAATCCATGTCCAAACTACAATCTGCAAAGCAAAGTAAAAACTTTGAATCTGGTAAATTAAGTTAAACACATGAACTTCCACCATGGTAGTCAGGCAGGGTAAGCACCTCCTGTTTTGCAAGCTACACCCACCCTAAATCATAAATATACATGTAGTTGTAATTAAAAGGTATCATTGGTATATGATCCCATGAAACCTTATAAGTATTTTAACTGTACATTTGGTCTTTTAATAACCCATTTCATTTCACTGTCACATTGCACGAGTCTACCCAACTAATGGGGTCAACCTAGTAATGGACTGACTAGTAAAATAACAATTGGGGGTCTTGTGATGATCTGACTCCCCATTCCATGAGGAGTCTTGCCACAAAATGATATTCCATTGTCATTTTGTTATTTTTGGTAACTTAACTCTCCTTGTAGTCAACTGAATCACTTTCAATGTGTAAGGGCAATAAGATCACAAATCACTGTTTCGATATGATATTGATATTTCTTTCTGACTTTAATATATTCTTACTGATAATATTTTCCATGCTGTTGGTCGTACAGCCTTTGGTATCCCAGACCAGCTCAATTTACGTAGTTCATCTACAAAATATAGAAGTTGAGTTTAATTACATCCAAGATATAAAGAAGCAATGAAAAATTGCAATGTAAATGAAACTGTTAACTTTTAATAAATCCATACAATCTGCCAAACATAGCCAAAGAAATGTCTTAAAATCATCTATTTATAACAGCAAAATGTCTGCAAGGAAATTGTTGAACAATCGGAAATTTTCAGAATTGATCAACGGAAAAATATTTGGTGGACTAAATTCGAATTATCATTGATTGGAAAGTTTAGCGTATTTCTTTTCCAATCATTTATATACGTAACCTAATACATGTATACGGCTTATAAAATGCCTTATATTTTATATTTACTATTTTGAGCTGTTGGTGATGCTTCAAGGTTTGCTACACACCACCATTTCGTAAGATAACTTTCAGTAGTTGATATGAAATTCCTTCTACTATATGAGCACCTTTTTCGACAGCACACCTTGGTTGCTGATAATCAAATCAGCCAATTGTGTATTTTATACTGAATCTGTTACGCTTTTATTAACAATTTTTTTTAATTGTAGGCAATAATAATATCATAATAGTTTCCTCAACAAATAAAGGTCACATCTAATGGCACTTTTAGGAATTCCCCTTGAGACATATTTATAGTTAAGTACATCAGCCAAATAAGAAATGTTTTGTTCAATTGGCTCTGCATATCAAGTCTTTATTAAAAATTCAACATGGATTTTTTTCTGGTAATTATCAGAAATCATGACCTACCTAAATCTGTGTTTGGACCAGATATCATGACCTACCTAATTCTGTGTTTGGACCAGATATCATGACCTACCTAAGTCTGTGTTTGGACCAGATATCATGACCTACCTAAATCTGTGTTTGGACCAGATATCATGACCTACCTAAATCTGTGTTTGGACCAGATATCATGACCTACCTAAATCTGTGTTTGGACCAGATATCATGACCTACCTAAATCTGTGTTTGGACCAGATATCATGACCTACCTAATTCTGTGTTTGGACCAGATATCATGACCTACCTAAATCTGTGTTTGGACCAGATATCATGACATACCTAAATCTGTGTTTGGACCAGATATCATGACATACCTAAATCTGTGTTTGGACCAGATATCATGACCTACCTAAATCTGTGTTTGGATCAGATATCATGACCTACCTAAATCTGTGTTTGGACCAGCCAAAACTGATTTAAATTTCTCTAGTTTTGCTGCCTCTCTATCAGGTACTGTCTCTTTTGTTAATCTTATTGGAGTAGTTTTTGGTGGCTGCCATCCACTGTTTAATCGAATACCAACACCGGGACCAGCCCCGTGTGAAGATGTCGCCGATGGAATAGCTGTCATGTGACCTTAATATATGAAACATGTATATTGATTACTTTTAAATATATTGTATATAAATTACTTTCTAAATTGTACATATATTAAATTCAACTTACATTCATAATCAAGAAATTATATTGAGATGGATCCAGCTGTTTAAACAGCTATCTAAAATTGGTCTATATCATAGCACGTCTCACTCCCATTTAGGCATATCCTAGTGTGTGAAAGTTTGTCACTACAGTGGATTTCTCTTATTTTCCATTACCAATCTCAAAACCAAATAAATATATGTCAAAGAATGAAGACCAGACAGCAAAACACCATTACTCCACTTCTGTGAGCTTTTGAAATACAGGCAAGTCAAAATTTTTAACCAGTTCTTGTCTTGACATTTTTTATAATGGTATACTATAAAGTGTGAAATTTTAGCGGCAGTTTTATTTTATTTTGGCAGTCAGATCTTTCCGCTAAAATAAAACTGTGCTAAAATAACTTATAAGCGACTCTGAGTACAAACAAATAGTTGGTGTGCTAAAATAAAGATGTGCCAATCACTTATATTGAGGAAAATCTCTAAAATATGTCTGCGCTATTATAAAGCAGTTTACAGTAAGACTGGATGTTATTTCCAAACTGTGGGACATGAACACTGCTCTTGCACAGAGTTTACAACACTTCAGGGTTAACTTACCCTGTCTTCCTTTCATTAACTCATTCTGCACATTTGCGGCGAGTTTACTGTGAATATGCAGTACTGCTTTAGCCGTTATCAGTCTAAGACTGTAAGATTGGATGCTATTTCGAACTATGGGACATGAACACTGCTCCTGTATGGAGTTTATAACACTGCAGTGTTAACTTACCCTGTCTTCCTTTCATCAACTCATTCTGCGCATTTGCAGCGAGTTTACTGTGATTATCCAGTACTGCTTTAGCCGTAGTTCGGACATCTCTTAACGACATCTGTATATTAGCCATAACTAATAAATCATCATCACCATCGTCCCACGCGTCAGATGTTTTATTTTCAAAATCATGGAATGAATCTTTTCTGATACCTTTAGCCATGTCTTTCTTTTGCTGAACTCTCATTCTGTCATCACTGAAATATAGAATTGTAACACTAAATTAAGAATACTAGCTACCAGGAAAGTAATTGTAATGTTAAAGACAAAAGTAAAGTTGATAAGTTGAAATCAGACCAAAGGACACCATTATTCCTGTAAAGGTTTTTGCTAGTTTTAAAATCAGCAGCTTTGGTGTACATGACTTTGGTCTTTTGTTTATATATGGCCTAAAAAGTGAAAGACTGATTGATTTGTTTGGTTACTAGAATGAGGTTTTACACTCAACTCAAGAATATTTCACTTATATCAAGATGTCATCAGCTGTAGGTGAAGAGGCAGGAATTTTTTACCTTGGTAGGGTACAGAGTGTTTATATTTATAATTTGTAATAGTTTTTATTCTAAGATTGATTTTTTCTTTCTTACAATACACTTCCCTAAACACAAGTCTCCATAGTATTTTTAAACATCCACAACTTTACCTTCATCACAATCACAATAAACAACACAATAACCATTGGCTAGGTTTCCAGAAATTTAAAATAATTAGTAGCCAAATTTCCAAAATTTGTGAAAATATAGTCCTTTTTAAAGTATTTTCCCACAAATTTGCTAAAATAGGTTACTTTTTAGAAGAATTCCTCAGAAATTAGTAGCAAATGGCGATTTTGGCTACCAGGAATGGAAACATAGTGATTGGTAAGACAAGTGGGCCAAAAGTAAACTACTTACTGGTAGTAATTTTTTACAATTTTCATCAATCTAGTGAATTTAGAACTTCATTGATAAAATATACAAGTATATAAAGCTTTGTTACATGCAATGATTTTGTTACAGTTTTTAAAAACTACCTACTGCCTTTTAAATTTGGAGTGAGTGAGTGAGTAATGGTGTTTAACGTCCCAGTCAAGAATTTTTCACTTATATCGAGACGTCGCCAGCTATAGCCCAAGGTGCAGAAATTTTGCCTGTGTGTTGCGCTGATGGCATTATACAGCAGGGTTCTTTAGCGTGCCAAGCCCACCGTGACACGAGACCTCGCTTATTTCAAGTTCTCATCCGAAAGAACCGTGACTTTCATTTCGTAATGCCGAGTGCTTGGCGAAAGAACAGTCACTACCCACTTTCAAGTCTTGGGTCAGACTCGGTCGGGGATCGAAACCCACGACCTCCCACTTACGGAGCGAGCACTCTACCAACTGAATTTAAATTTGGAAAAGTTGAAGTTCTGAAATACAGCAAAAGTGCATTATGACATACTTCCAATACCTAGGGTCCTAAATACAAAGATGTTAAATTGTTACAGCAATTAACATTTTGTGAGTAAAGACAACTACCGGGTAGATTGAATTTGCTTGTATATGATATATCACTATTGTTTTGGGAATTTCAGTGGTTAAATTGGGAAATTTAATCATTTTCCCCAGGGGAAACTACCTTTATTCAGTATTAATTTCATGCAAACAAAATCGCTGACATGACACATGCACATCTATTTAAACTAAATTTTTTTAACATATATGTATATGGTAGCTTTGCAAAATAGCTGATGTGGCTTTTACACAATAATTCATGACATGATCACATCACTCACTTTTTGGTAGATCTAGATTAAAATTTAACCATTTCTTAATCTTTCAGTCTATACTTACACCCTTGGTGTTTCATTCAGTGGAGGGTGCTGTGCCCCATAAACTGGTTTAATACTGAAAATAAACATGAAAAGTTGAACATTATGTATTGTCACCCTTCAAAGAAATTTCTCGCATAGCGATTGGTTAACTTGCCGGGGTACATGGAACTATGTTCGGAAATCTGCCGGGGTACATGAACACACGCGACGTTTAGCGGTAAAAGGGAAGTAACTCGTACACCACTGACGTCTAGTTACAGTAAACAAACATGGCGACGACGTACGCAAGTTGCACAAAATACGAAATGGAAGTTAAAAATATCCAACTGGTAACGCTTTGAAGGGTGACAAAAACGTTATACAGGGCTTTGGCAGGTTACACGGCCCCATGTACCCCGTCAAAGATGAATGTACCCTTCGCCTGCGGCTCAGGGTACATAAATCTTTGACGGGGTACATGGGGCCGTGTAACCTGCCAAAGCCCTGTATAACTTATAATGTCCTCAATGTATTCACTATATACAACAGTTAATAACTAGTTGTAGTTCATAATAGGTATACACTGCATATAAATGTGTTTTGTTTACACACGTATATACTATTACGTAACAATTACACAATGTATTTATCCATGTATCTACATTCATTATTATGTAAATTAATGTATCTAAATTCATTTTGTGGGTGTCATGATTGACCATAAAAACCATTTCTATGTGTAATTTATTGTGTATATGTAACAAAGTTTTAGGGTTGATCTTGGGTTTCTTATTAGAGCAGGCTGACCAATCAAATTTATTTATTTGTCCAGATTGGTACATTTTTAGTGTGCAGATTTGATATTTAGGCACTTTTTATCGCTCAGTTTTTGGTTTTGTTACAATTTCCATATAAAGAGTCCAAATCTTTAGTACTTTTAATTAAAAAACCATCAAAATGGAAAAAAAATCTATCTAATTTGACCTTTTCATTTTATCTGTCCATTTATCCATTTTTATGGTACAAATCCGTCAAAAACGGATAAGTCTGTCGAATTGGTCAACCTATTAGAGTAATATCTACATAAACCACAACATGTCCAGTAAAATGATTAAAATCCATGTGGCAATAGTCAGATTGGATACAACTGAACACCAGTAAAAATATAATTTGAGATGCCGGAGGGAAGTTTGTGTAGACTGCTTCTTATTCAAAATAATGGTGTATGGAAGTCTTTGACCAGAATCCACATCCGGACATTAAGGTAGGAATTTATAGGAGTTACCAAATTTGGATGTCCTTGTCAGTCAAATCAATCTAGGTCCTGAGGCTGATGTGCCATGAGTCCATGACTGACAGCAAGTTTGGATGTCATATGACATTTATTTTGTATTGGTACACACTTGGGACAACTTGGTGATTGCACACTGTGGCAGACAGCAGCTGAATTATACCTGTTGACCTGCAGAGGTTACTTATTGTACTGTAGTGTAATTTACACTCCAAAGAGCTGTAGGCCTGGGTAGCTCAGAGGTAGAGCATCTGAGCATCCTGGGTATAAAGACTTTTTCAGCTCTGGTCACTTTAATGGCGACGAGGATAAACATAAGGTTAAAGGAGCATACAGATTACGGGCTATATGTTGTTGTATGGCTGTAGAATCAATTGATGCCCGGCTCCTTAAAGGATAAAGGGGAGGGGAGTGTAGTGTAATTTACACTCCAAAGAGCTGTAGGCCTGGGTAGCTCAGAGGTAGAGCATCCGACTCCTGAGCAGAAGGTCGCAGGTTCAATCCCCATCCTGGGTATAAAGGCTTTTTCAGCTCTGGTCACTTTAATGGCGACGAGGATAAACATAAGGTTAAAGGAGCATACAGATTATGGGCTATACATTGTTGTATGGCTGTTGGATCAATTGATGCCCAGCTCCTTAGAGGATAAAGCGGAGGGAAGTGTAGTGTAATTTACACTCCAAAGAGCTGTAGGCCTAGGTAACTCAGTGGTAGAGCATCCGACTCCAGAGCAGAAAGTCACGGGTTCAATCCCCGTCCTGGGTATAAAGGCTTTTTCAGCTATGGTCACTTTAATACTAACTGTACTATCCCACCCAAAGAGCTCTATACCCTATCTGACTATTATCCTGCTTATAGCACTAGTCTATGTTACAACTATAGAAGTAGATTTTGCAAATATGATGGTGCCCAATCCACACACAAACACTCAATTTTGGGCCACGGAAATGAACTTTTCTGGGTATCACAGGAATGGAAATGAACGTGTTACAATAATACTTAGATAACATTGAAAATGTTTTAAAAATTAATTTAACAACTTTTAGGGTCTCGAGATTGCGAAATCATAAGGTGCATTTTCACTGAAATGTTCAGTCATTTTCTGCCCTGATACACCCTCCCTCTTCTGTTTACCTGCCCGGTACATTTGACCCTTTCTTCCAAAATCCGGGCTGTTTTCCGTCTTTTGTTGGTGCGCTGTTTACAGCTGACATTCCTCACTAGACATCAGTGCAAACTTGAATCTCTCTTTCTCAAAATAAGACGTTGTTTTCATTTGTTGAAAAGTACAACTCCTATCATTTTGAGATGTCGACGTTTGTAACTTCCGGTATGTTGCTTCCTGTTCGTAATCCTGTAAACGTTTTAGGGGACAAACTCCAAATTCACAATTTTTCTTAAAACGATTGAACGGTTGTAAGCCTACATGCTATGCTGTTGATATAAATAAATAAATAAATAAATAAATAAATAAATAAATAAATAAATAAATAAATATAAATTCAAGCTATCATTATGATCTTCAATCAATCAATCAATCAATCAATCAATCAATCAATCAATCAATCAATCAATCAATCAATCAATCAATCAATCAATCAATCAATCAATCAATCAATCAATCAATCAATCAATCAATCATCTTTCTATCAACCCACTGATAGTCTTTGGCCTCAAACTAATTGCAACAGAATATGTTTTGTTACTAAAATGTTCTTTCATACCATAAAATGTTTATAGTAAAGTATAGCCAAGTTTGGTTGATGAGTTTGAATGTCTTGTGGGGTTTCTACATGCAAGGGACATAATTCTGGTAAAACAAGTGGGGTTTAGTCTCATTTTCACAATTATTATTATTATTTTTTTTTTTTTTTTGCTTTTAAACCAAATGTAAAGCAATGTCACTGGAATTAACCAATTATAATTACATTTCGAATTTATTTTGAATTAAATCAGCGACATCTGTATTAAATGTCGCCAATTTTATTTGGTTCCATGATTTATTTTTTGTCTGTCACAATCTAATATTTCTAGAAAAGAATAATTAATGACAGAGAAATGCTGTACAGAAGAATAAAAACAATGTTGTTTTTAACTTGGGATACACTAATATATATATCGTGAATATTAAAATATATCTAGGGTTAATTAATCTTTTTTTCAACTTTTCATCATTCCATTATTGTTTACGGTTTTGCAAGTCTTTCAAGAAAATCATTTAATTTTTTACATTCCATATGCATTCCAAATTGTCTTAAAAGGTTCATTTTTAGTCTATGTTCATGTATAAATTTTCATCTGATTCCACATAAACCTATTTTCTGTTGCAATTACTTTGGGATTTGACCCAATATTTTCATAGATTGACTGGACTTTAATCCTAATTAACAAAATATATGCATCAGTGTCCGTCCCTGCTCTTCAAACAATGTAAAAATCAATTAACCAATTTCCAATCAATCAATGAATCAATCAATCTATCGAACTTATCGATCACGTTGTCAGTCCTGTAATCAATCGATTTGTCTACTGACAATCTATTCATTCGACTATCAATCCATCTCCAGTTACTCCAATCGGATACCAATCCCCAAATCATCCAATCATCAATCAAGTCATTAATTAATCAATCAATAATAAACTGAAAATAAATTTTGATACGGTCCCTATTCTGATATTTGAAACGTAATCTCGCAAAATCTCTAACAGGTGCCCCCATAAACATCCGGGTTCTTCATTTCAAACGATAAATAATTTGGACACCGGCCACAGATTATCGAAAAGATGTCGACATTGTAACAAGGAAATTTTTACTAAAAAATCACAAAATTTATACGTTTTAATTTTACGATTCATTTGGGATATTTTAGAAATATATAGTTTTAAATTTAATTGATCAGTATATAGTGTTTAAACGAAAAACAAACAAACATGGGGTGTGCGGTGTCTGCAGATGACAAAGCCGCCCAGGAAAGAACTCGAGCGATTGACAAGTTACTACGACAAGATGGAGAAAAGGCAGCGAGAGAAGTTAAATTGTTACTTTTAGGTAAGAATGCCTGTTTGATCAGACGGTATCATTATATAGAGGCATGAATATATCACAAAGCAGTTTGAACAGGAAATGTCAAATTTTATTTTCACAAGGGCCTGGGGTGGGGTGGGGGGGGGGGGGCAAATATTAAAGAGACTTTTAAATGACTTCTATATCTCCATTAATGTGGGTGATGTAATACTTTGGGTAAAATCATACAACCTAGGATCTAGCAGGATTTTCTACTGACCGATACTGACCACCTGAGGTTCCTGGTCACCTGTGTACTTTACACCCATAAAGCTAGCCCAACAAATACAATTTGTGTTTGATGGTGTTGGCATCTGTTTTTGTTGTATTTTTTTATGCTTTATGTGACTTCTAACAATTCGATTTGAAAAAATGCAGCACACATTGCCATTTTCCGTGAAATCTGCTCTGTGACTTCAGTTCAAGTATAACTGAGATTATTAGCAATTGAGATAAAATTTTACTGGCCTTTAAAAGCAGGTGGCCCTTATTTAGAGATGGTTTTTCAGGCAGGTTCGCCTCCAAAAAAGTTAGACGTCAATTTTACTTAACTGGAATGGGTTTTCTGAACCGTTGTAGTCGGAACAGGCGTTCAAAATTCCATGGGTCTGAGGTCCACAACCTTTTTATTTTACATTAGGTCCCTTGATATTTAAACTGTAAAAGTCTGATGGACCTACCATTTGTTACCAGGTTAATCCTACTTTTTCTTTATGATAACATAACTGAACACAGCTATTTCAATGTTGATATTGGAAGTACAAAACTTAATGAGGGACTTGCCAAAAATGAAGGTGACTGGTCCAGGACCTGCCATTACAAAACATAGTTTTGAACCCTTGCAGAACAACAGTTAACTACCCTGAATGTACGCAACATAATTCATTAGAATCCCTGTACAAGTAAAAAATTAAATTGAATCACTGAATGGAGATTTTTGAAATATTACTCAGCAAGCCCAAACCCGGCAAGCCCAAATAAATGGGTCGGGTGTTGAGCTGGGTCTAGAAGCTAATGATCAATATAAAACAATCAGTGAATATATTGGTTGATTACTGTGAAGTTGTCTACACCTCTCAGTAGGAGGTCAGTTTTACAATACCATTGAAACGGTCTGCGGTAATTAAAAACACCGTGAAATAATAATATCACACCTAAATTGTAATAGTATATTGTTCCTGTTCATAAAGTACTGGTAGATGCTTTCATTTGTCATGTGGTAAATTTGTATTTTACCTAATCAGGATGATGGCTAAATTTACTATCATATAAAGGTACTGTATTTCCCCTTAAGAGAAAAATGACTAAAATTTTCCCAAATTGGCCATCATAATATAGTTGGCTGTATTTCAGAACTTCATTTTTGCCAATTTTAAAGGCTGAAGGTAGTTTTGAAAAATGTAGCTAAATCATTGGAACTTTCAGTATTGCAGTGACACGTAAAAATTAATGAGTACAAGTATATATCTGTAGGCATACACATTGAGCTGTTTTAGTTCGAAGTAGGATGTATATAAATGTAGTGTATGGCTGTTTTTTATACACTTTAAAAAGAGAAACCCACAACAAGTTAAGTGGGATTAAGACGTTATGAAATAAAACTAATTGGTCTAAGGTTTGACATAGTGTAAAACATCAACTTAGTCACTGTACTGACTGTACACACATGTATAATACATGTACCACACAGTGATTTTGCTACATTTTTTAAAAACTCCCTTCTGCCTTTTAAATTGGGGGAAAATTGAAGTTCTTATAAACAGCAAACTGCATAATAAAATGCTTGCAATAGCCTAGGATCCTCATTGCAAAGATGTTATTTTGTGACAATATCTAGCATTTTATGGACAACAACAACAAGATTTAATTTACTAGTATGTCACTGTTGTTTTGGGAAAATTTAGTGATCAAATTGGGAAAATTTTTGTCATTTTCCCAAGGGGAAACTACCTTTATTCGGTAGTAATTTTAGGCAAACAAAACCACTGCCACATCACAATGATAAGATGCAATAGTCTTGAGAATAATTGAGATTCATGGTAGATCAATAAAAGGTGAAGCCATTATACATACTTTCTCATTTTAATGTACAACCACAATCTATAAATTTCTTTGATCTGATAAAACAGACACTAAATTAGTCTTACCGGTAATTACAATGTTACCTTTGATTTCCTTACCATGAAAGAAGAAACCAAACCTTGTACAAATGTAATTTTTATTAAAAATACTAAATGATTATGCTAGATTTTCCACAGTTTCATTTCAGTTCTTGTCATTTCATGACGGGCATGGTAGATTAAAGAACCCTCACTGCACATTTCTCTGATTGCACTGCTAAGGTACAAATTTCTGTCACTTCACTGATAGCTTCTGACATCTCGATATAAGTGAAATATTCTTGACTCGGATACATAACCACATTCAGTCAAACTGAAAAAATAAAGTCTTAAACTTGCAGAGTGAAGTTTAGGTCTAACCATCTGGAACCTGTAGAGACTGGTCTAAGTTAACCTAAACCAGTGAAGAGTGGCCTAAAACTGATTTATTGGACCATCTTGTAAAATTGTCAGAGTCATCCCATTGATTCAGTCTAAAATTGCCTTATCAATATAAACTGTATGGTACCCTAAAATAGACATTTGATTAAGTTTGAGACTGACTATTGTTTGGCTCACACTTAATTTTCTAATGAAATTTCTGAGTTGTGAGGTACATTTAATTTCCAACAAATTACCGTAAGCTTACATTTAATTCTGCAATTTTATGTTGACAATACTTAAAAATTTTATAGCAAGTATTTAAAATTATAATGAGACAAATAATGTACTTAAAATTCTAACGAGGTACAGATTGAAATATTTACTTGTCCAGGGTAAAAATCAGTGTTATGGTCCCTTTGTCATGTCATGGAGGAGTGACAAGGGTTATGTTTTATAATGGAAGGTCTTTATTTTTGGCAAGTCCCACATAAAGTTTTGAAAATTCATCATCAACAATGAAAGGTCCTGTGTACAATTATGTTATCAAATAGAGAAAAGGTAGAGTGGAGTGGAGTAGCCTAATGGAATTTTACACCCCAATCAAAATTGATATTAAGGTGTTTGGTTCAGAGATGGAAGAAACCAAAGTGCCCAGAGAAAACCACAGTCATTGAGGGATAAAGATTAGCAGGGGCCCAATAGCCCATGGCTACTAAAAATCAGTCTGGGTCCCTTAATGTTTACACATTTTAGCTATTTATTACTATTACAACTTCCTTTCTAAAGTGAGCTGGGCCCCTAACTAAAAATCCTGGTCATTAGCAAGCAAACTGACAACCTTCCTCACACTAGGATATGTCTGGAGTGGGATTCATCCTACCAGTAGGTGGCGAGAGGCACGGTTATCCTCTGTGTCCAGCGGAAAGGTGGAAGACTTATCCAAGTTTTGAAATCCAGTTATAGTAATCATAAAGTGTTCCCTGTAAAAGTTAAAATGTAAATATTTGTTATTGTAAAACTATATATCAATTAACTTGAAAGCAGACCCGATTTTGCAAATCACATCGACCAGGTATTTTAAAACTAAAGATTAATGACTTATTAATTAGTTTAATAGAGCTCTGTCTGAATAACAGTGAAAATAACTTGCTAGCTTAATTAAGTTTCTTACAATTTATTTAATAAGGTGCATATAAAATGTTATGTAAATTAAAAATTATAATGTATATTTGCCAAGTTTTGAGTCAGCATGGGTAAACACTTTAAATGTATACTAAATATACATATATATTTATATATACATACACAGTGTGTTAAGAATTAAGACAATGCCTTTTCACGCTTTATGAATGACAATATAGTATTAGGACTTAAGGATATAATATTTTTACCTACTGAAACAGTTCACAAATATATTATTTTACAAACACCCAGTTCATATTACTAACTTAGTACCAAGATTAAGCTAGGGGGCTCTGACACATATTTGTTTATCATAATGTAAAGGTACTTTTGTTGTTTTATTTATTATGATACAAGGAATTTTTTGTGTGGGAGAATTGTCTTATGGGTCTGTGAAAAACAGAATTACAATAAATTATATAACCCTGCTTTTATGCAAATAGGTACTGATATGAGGTTGCGAGTTTTCTCATCCCTCTCTTTGTCTTAATTAGATTTGGAAGATAGATTATAATTTCTGTATGTCACTACCTAAAGACCTTCGTGTAGAAAGCTTTGGGTGTCCTAGTGTTCTAAAGCAGTCTTGTAGTTGCAGATTAGAGTGCAGGGATTACGATTAGCAGGGGCCCAGTAGCCCATGGCTCCTAAAAATAAGTTTTGACCCCTAAATTTTAGCTATTTATTACTACCGGTATTACAGCTCTTTTTAAGTGAGCTGAGTCCTTGACTCAAAATAATTCAACTTCATCCCTGGTCTGACTTGGCTTAGTAAGTTAGTTTCATTTCCTGCTAATGTAAGAAAGTGGGTACTGTATTCTCCAGATACATGTGCTCAAGTTTTGTTTTCTATCCCAGAACTGACATTGAAATAAATTGAATACGACATGAAGCTCCATTAAACTAGACTGCTAGTTATACATTATATGAGTTTTATTTCCAGTGTTTGGTACATTGGTACCACAAACCACATACACAACCTTTCTTCTTACAGTATTCAGTTTGGAATGAGAATCAGAAAATCAATTTTATATGGCCTTTACAGATGTAGAAATAGTACAGATGTGTATTGAGCTAGTGTTATAAAACTTCAACCTAGTACCTTTATTACAGCTGTAAAACAATTAGCTATCTATTTAGCTTATGTAAACATAAATACTATACAATTCTATTGAGTATCATCAAGATGATTTTATATAGACCCAGTGTTCAAAATAAGTCAAAATTTTCAACCATCCATTGTTTTGATAATTTCTACATTTTCTATTATGGTATATGGGAGACTATTAAAAAAGTACTGGTGACTAGTTCTTCCCAAAAGTTACCAGTCTGAGACTCTCGGGCTGTGGATCTGGCTGTTAGTTTGAACACCGATAGCCTTGCATGTTATAAAAGATAAAAGTCTTCTAACAAACATTTCAGCTAAACACAGACTAGTGTCCAGAATTAGGTTAGATTTCTAGTTGTTGAAAAGTTCAAATGTCATTGTCTCTAAAACTACATACAGGTCCAACTGAGAAGTTACACAAACTAGCCTAAATTTTAACCCTGTTTGTACTACTCATAACTTGATTAATATTTATCAACTACATGTAAGTGGAAGAGGCAATGTGCAAATGTGTTTCTAAAGAATATTCTCAATGAGCACCGGTAAATGACCTTGAGGAACTGCAGGGATTTTTCTGATCTTTTTGGGAAAAGGACCTTGTGATGAAAATTCAGAAATTGGGAAAATTCTCAACAAAAATGTAATTTTAGGAAAAATCACAACAACATATTAGAAATCCTAGACCACAAGAATACTGGTAATTGAACAAACTATATCGGTGTTCACAGCTAAATAGCGCTGTCTCTTTTGTCTCTATATAAATCATCCAGCAAAATGTGGGTTAATATAGATTGAAATCGTTATCAGAACGAGATATCCTCCGAATATGATGTTGATGATCTTGTGGAATTTTTTTTTCTCAAAAAATTGATAAACATAGCTAATTGGGAATTTTTTACTACAGAATTGGGAAAAATGTATGTTTTTTGCCTTTGGAATGGGTCCCTTTACCGGTCCCTGTGGATACCCAGAAAAATCCCTGAACTGCCCTGGATTCGAACTCATGTCCTTTGAATTTTGAGATGTCATCTTAATTGTTCACATCTTCACATTGTTTCATGGTACATGTACATATTTTTATTACAAATAATATAATGCCATTTCTCATATTGTCTGTTCAAGGTACCGGTACATATTTATATTACAAATTACACTATTTGCCATTTATCAAATTGTCTGTACAAGATTTCTAATTTATGTAAAATTTGTGATAAGATTTGAACATTTAGTTAACACAGCATTAGTTTCAACCACTTTTCGAAATAAGTCTACCATTTTTTAACTGGTCTATATGTGATTACTGTTTTGTTTGTTGTATTTAGGAAACTGTTGAAACAATACCAGTCCTTCCCAAAAGTTACCTGTCTCAGTTACATCACAAACTTGTTGTGTTGTTATTTGTCAAAACAAAAGACGTAGTAGTGTTATTTGTGACATATGTTTCATCCCTATTTTCACAAGTCACGCTCCTCCCATGCAGCTTGGGAATTCCCACAATACCACACAAACACGGGAATCCATTGAAAACCCCACAGATCCAAAGCAGCACATTGATATCAATTGATAACATTAAAATTAGATTAATCTTAAAGATAAATAGATTATGGCTGAAAAATGTTCATGCGACTAATAATAAAAATGATATGTAGTTAGACTCAGACAGTGACATTTACACAGTTATTTTATGAGTTACTGGTACTATTGTAAAATTATCTAGTATCGGTATAAATATATATATGATAAAGTTTACAAAATAAAGGATGGACATTATCGAGACTGATTGATTCATTTTAAAGATGATTATACTGTATTAAATTTTTTTTTTTTTGAAAAGAAACATGGTTACTAGTACATGTATTTTGCTCCCACATATTGATAATATATTTTGAAGGAAAGGTGGGTGTAATTTTTGAAAGACTTCCACTTGTACTCCCAATTAATTAAATTTAAACTAAAACTTTCCTAAAGGAATTGTCATTTCCCTGTTATGAAGTAAGTAAATAACAAAATAGTGATGTGTCATGAATCATGAAAATATCTTGGACCAAGTAATTGAAGTTTGGTCCAAGGTCATACATGTAAGGCAAAGGTCAAGGTCACAGACAGTGTGGCATATTGGGGTATTTCCTTACCGGTACTGCATAAGAGGGGTATGACAATTCCTTTATGGAAGATTTAGTTTAATTTTTTGTTACTGCGTTGTCATCTCAAATTTTGCTCTATTTGCATATTATATGATAAATGTATTATGATTTATCTATTTTAGGTGCTGGTGAATCTGGTAAAAGTACTATTGTCAAACAGATGAAGTAAGTAGATATATGATTACTGAAACTAATTAAATTACTATCTCATGTCCATATTGTGCAGTGAGGGAGTCATACTATGTAGTCACAGCCTTAGTCCAACCATTGTAGGCTATCTGTTCAGGAATTACATATAAGGATTAAAAATACATGTACCTTATGAAAAGTTGAATAACCATGGCCTTAGTCCAACTAACATAGGATCTCAAGAATCATTCAGTACATTTAGAATAGCTTAAGAAAAGTCGGAATACCCCTGAGTTTGTAGATCTTGTCGAGGTTTTAGTCTAACCAATGTAGGTAATTGAGAATCATTTAAGGGAATTTAGAATGCTTTTAGAAAAGTTGAGAACCCATCACATTTGCGCAGACCAATACTTCCATTGGATATGGACTTGCGTGCTTTGTTGCTGTCTGGTAAAAATGACATTATCAAGATCTATACTGTGTAACATTGATTTCCTTCATTAAGAAATAGAAATGAATTCTGTGCAAGTTTTATGGAATTTTACATGGTAGTATAATGGTACATGAATTTCTTTTTCTTGTCTGGCGCTATTACCATAGTCAACATTATACATAAGCCTTGGGTTTGCATTTGGTGCATTTATATCTTTGTTTTCTGGTGACTGTTCTGGGAGTAATGTCAGAGAAGTCTGTGACTCTTTTTCTGCCAAAATGTGATCCATTGTGTTGGTATGCTAAAGTATAAATACTCTTATCTCTAGGGTATAAGTGCAGTCTCACAAAGATGATAATAAAACAAAACTTCACATGTACCTGTACATCAAAATAAACTTGGTCTCACCATGGCAATGTTTTCCATAAGAACAGAATCGGCAACAGGCAGATTTGACTGCTTAAAACTCGCAATTGGTTGCTTAGAATTCATAAAATTGCCTTCAAAAGACTGAAAATTGTTTTCTGCCTAGGAGTCCCCCTTGACCCCTGCCCTGTTTGAATAGTCAATCTACCTCCTGCTACAGATTTTAGGGAAATCACTGCAATGGTAGGTCTTCAAGTTCAAACAATTGTTTACCATGCAACATGTTTGGTACATGTCCATACATAGAGTCTGGTGCACAAACACATATTAAAAAATGGAAATGGCTTAATTGCTTTGCAAAAATATATTTAGAGCTAGAAACTCAAAATGATTTGTTTATTGCATCATATGTGGAAAGTGCAATGATTGAGTGTACATAGAACAAAATGTGAACAAGTTTGATTTCATAAACAGCATACCAGAAATCACAACCCAGCAGTCCAAACAAATACCATTATGTGAACATTTGAATCTATGTGCTTGATGATTTCTTTAGTCAAATTAGGTCAACAAATTTTGTATGATGTTTTGATATTTTTGAGAATTTGTTTGAAAGTGTGATATTTTTATTGTTGGATTTTCCATGTACAGTTAATTCGTAGAAATACAGTACATTTAGATAGTTCGGAGTCATGTTTATTGCATTTGTATCCTTGACCATATCTTTGGTAACTTGGTACAAAAGTAACATCTTGAAAAGAAATCATATCAAAGTCTGGTACATTTGATGATGACAATACATTTAGTTATAAATATACATGTACATGTAGACCTTGTATTTTAGACATGTCTATCCACGTGTCAGAATTGAAATTCTTGAGATACGTAATTGTAAAAGTGATGGTGTTAGCGTTTTTGCCTAGGAACTACAGATCCAGGTAGTTACTTGGACACGGTATCCGTGATATTGATTACTGTAAGTCAGCTGATCACACTTTACCGTCAGATCAATTAGCGGTTATTACCTTATATAAAAAGATATAAGTGACTGGTTTTATATAGGGAATATTTTCCACAATTATTGGCAGAGATTTTTTCGTGAAAGGCCTGTTGTTAAGCAAATTGCTGACCATTTGATCTCTCGCTATAAATCAATACGGTCATTGTCGTCCATCATCGGTGTTTGATCTGTCATTACCTGTATTAACTGCCATACCTTACGCCAGGTGAAATCATGACATGTATATTCAGGTTGTGTGTAGTATTTATATCGCTATAGTTTTCTATACAGTAAAGCCATGATTTATTGTCACTATGTGTTCAGTCAGATTGTTACAAAGGGGTTAGGGAATAAATTCACTGGCTGAAGTTTGGTGGTTTTCTCCAGGCACTCTGGTTTCCCCCACCATGCCAAAACTGACCGCCTTAATATTAGTGAAAGAATCTTGACTGCAAAACTAAATAACTCCACTCCTTTAACATATCTAGAGAGGCTCAAATTCTCTGAATTAGCCAGAGATTAAAAAAAAAAGACACTAACCCATATACATGTAATTCAATAAATCAAGGTATTTATCTTCATAATACCTGGCTGCCCACCTTGTAAAATAAAATATGTAATAAACAAGTATACTTTGATGATTAGAGGCTCCTAATCTGTTTGATAGAAGTATCTTGTATATATCAGCTGATGATAACAGATAATGGGGTTTTAATACATAACCAGATTAGATATACAGCTTAGTAGATATTGAATCATTGATCATGCTTATAAATATATTCAGTGTTTTATATAAAAGCTTTTTACTTAGTTGATCTTAAATTATCAAAAGTCTTAATTGAAAATTTGTTTAAATATTATTATCTCTTTTTGTCTCGAAATAGTGTTTAAATTTGAAAAATAAATTGCTCAGAAATGAGTTCGTGAAATGTAATAAATGGCAGTTCCTTTTGTTATGGATTTATATACCAGGGTTGGGGCTGATTACTTTCAAATGTAATCGATTACATCATGATTACATGGGGTAAAAAATGTAATCGATTACATCATGATTACTCATAATTTCCAATGTAGTCGATTACATATGATTACTTTTGTCAAAGTAATCATGATTACATATGATTACTTCAGATATTTCCACACATGAATAAAAGAAAATAAATTTACTTCTTTGGCATAGGTAATGTAATGACATATTTAGCAAAATAATTTATATATAATTTTAAAGCAGAAGAAATAATTCATGTATTATATACATAATTTCAAAGCTGTGATAAACATGACTTTTGAAAATTGTTGATTGACAGTTACAGTTTAAAGTTTCAAATCTTGTTTTCGTTGCACTTTATCATCATTAACATCTGAAATGTAGAATCACCGAGTCTACATCTGTCCGGCCTAAAGAATTTCCCAGCTATACTGAACAGTCTTTCAACTGGGGCTGAAGTTGCTGGTGTTTCATCAGGGAAAACAAAGTGTTGCTTTAAAGCAGACATCCTACTTCGAAAACTAAATCACAATATGCGATTTCAAATAAATAAACAGTCTATATATGAGACATGTGAACTGTTTTCAAAAAAAATCATACCCATTTTCTCATTCTTGAGATAGTTTGCCTCAGGGATCATTTATAATATAAAACCTGAGTAGTCTTTCACTGAATTGCTTCAATTATAAAGAATAGAAGGATAAGTAATTTATTTAACTTAATACTTATTTAATAACCCAAAGCTGTATTCACTCAGCTCAATGCATTCAAATGTTAAGTTTATTAAATAATGTAAAAAGGGGAAATACTCCTTAATAATCTATTTTTTATAGAACAATTTTTTTGCAATGTAATCAAAATGTAATCAAAAAGTAATCATGATTACATGACTTTTTCACTCAGTAATCGATTACATATGATTACTTGTAATCATAAAATTCAATGATTACTGATTACATGTGATTACTAATGAAAATGTAATCGATTACAGCTGATTACGATTACTGATTACGATTACCCCATCCCTGTTATATACATATGTACACAGTATATCCTGATTATAATGTTCCTCCATAACTTTGTCATTCCACTACAATATTTCATCTGGTAGAGTGCCGGCTCAGTGATGTGAGGTCAGGTTCGATTCCTGGCTGGGTTTGACCAAGACTTGAAAATAGTTAGTGACTTTCTGTTCGCCATGCACTAGGTATTTATGAATGAAAGTCACAGGGTTCTTCAGATTCAGAGGTGACCTTAAAAGCTGATGCCGCATGTCATTAAAGATGTGGCACACTAAGGAACCCTTCTCACAATCATTGCCCTGCATCATACAAATTTCAACCATTTAAAGATAAGAATTTCAACCACTTCCTCTTTTGGCTGATGATGTCTGGATATAAGAAGAAAATCTTGACTGAGATGTAAAAGTTCATTCAATGAATCAATAACTTTTTCTACTCGTTTATATTGCCACAGTATTTTGAAATCCCATAGACTGTTTCTTTATGATTTTCTAAAAATATATTTCTCTCTTAATCTATATAACCAAAACCCTTCATAATGCCAGAATCTGACTAAACAGTGTTTCTTGCTTTGATCTTTAAATGATAATTTTGAGACAAGGTACTACAGCGTACTTGCATGTTAGCGTTAAGTGGACATTGTTGATGACATCCATTGTAACAGGCATAGTTATACTGGCATCACTTACTTTAATGTAACCAATTAATTGTTGTTTTACAAATGATTTATAAATGTATTTTTCAGAATTATCCATGAAAAAGGTTACTCACAAGAGGAGTGTCTGCAGTATAAACCTGTGGTATACAGTAACACAATACAATCTATGATGGCAATCATCAGAGCTATGGGACAACTTAAAATTGAATTTGGTCACCCAGATAGAGCAGTAAGTAACGTTACACTTAAACACCCACCCACCCACCCACCCACCCCACCCTACTGTACCCCAAACCCTTCATGTACAGTCTTTGATGGCTATTGTCAGAGCTATGGGACAACTTAAAATTGAATTTGGTCACCCAGATAGAGCAGTAAGTAACGTTACACTTAAACACCCACCCCACCCTACTGTACCCCAAACCCTTCATGTACAGTCTTTGATGGCTATTGTCAGAGCTATGGGACAACTTAAAATTGAATTTGGTCACCGAGATAGAGCAGTAAGTAACGTTACACTTAAACACCCACCCCACCCTACAGTACCCCAAACCCTTCATGTAGTATACAAAAATTCAATACATTGTATACAGGGCTGTTACACTCCTTCTTTGTGCTAGGTCAAAGTACCCATGTGTATCATTAAATGCCATTGATGTAATGTGAAGTGTGCATGTACTAGGAAAATGGTAGAGATTGATAGTATTACGGTAGTAATATGTAAAGTTACAGTTTTGTATTCTATTGGCCAAAGTATTTGGGAAATATATTGGTTTTTAACTTTGGGGATCAGGGTCCATTTTCAGCCTCCAATCAACCAGATCAGTTGTGTGACAACTTACATACATTTGTCATTACTAAGATGCTAAACAGTCTATAATGACTACCCAGACAGGGTCATCATTGTAACAGAAACTCATCCCGACTCAAGTCTGTGATGGTTATTAATATTATCAGAGCTACGAGACATTTAAAATTGAATCTTGTCATCCAGACAAGGCCATGATTTTTATGTTTCCATTCCTTCTTGATAGACCAAATTGTCATTAGCTACTAGTTTCTGAGAAGTTCTTTTAAAAAGTAACCAACTAGTATTTTAGCAAATTTGTAAAAAACAAAAATACTTTAAAAATGATTGGTTTTTTTTCATTAATTTTGGAAATTTGGCTTCTCGTAATTTTAACTTTTGTCAAAACTTAGTGATTTATTATTAAAAAAAATAAGCAACTTCCAAAAGCACTTGCTGTTGAATTTGAACCCTGATTGGTATATATGTCACACAAGTGATATAGATCTATATATACTACTAGACAGTACTAGTACTTTGTTTTTTTTTGTGGTTGAGACTTATTACATGTTACTATATATACATATATAATTATGCACTTACTAGGGAAACTATTTAATAATTTATGTGTTTGAATAGTCTTAATAGGTTTATATGCTATTTTGGTAGTCAGGAAATTAACAGAATCAATAACGACTACTGCGGTTCTTCAGTTCTTCAGCCAACAATAGCCGACTGAAGAATACCATCGGTTAACTTCTTAATTACTTTTATTGAGAGAATGCGACCATTCTGCATCACGTCGAACTCAATTAACTTATTAATTAATTACATTGTAGAGAGAATTTGATCATTCTGCTGCACAGCAGAAACAAATAATTTGACGTCGTAATGAGAAAATACCGTAGTCAATTATCGTATATATATGTATATGTGATTGTTATTATTATCAACTCCAAGTTAGTAATGGTATTCACAGTAGTATCATTTATTGATGAAGGGGAGTCTTGTGTTTTATAGCTCAATTTTGTGACATGGTTTGAAGAGAAAATTATATCTTTTGTTGTGTTGGGTGAAATTTTCTTTTGGATATATATATGTATGCACATACACATACACACACACACACATGGGGAAAACACAAAGATTTATCATAGAGAGAGTAAAAGTCTATAGCAACACCTGAGTAGTCTCTATATATACTGGTACATGTATATGTTATACTGGCTCCAAATTATTTTGGAGAAAGAGATATGAATTGTGGTCCCAATTTCAGACCTATACATGTGTTAAGTTGTATATTTTATACTGGGCCATGATTTTTTTAAGAGAAGAGATATACATTGTGGTCCCAATTTCAGACCCATATTTTTCCTTAAAAATTGGAATTACCAGTATAATTAAAACACAATTTTTTTGACAAATGTGACCCTACTCATAACCAGGGGATTATTTAAATACACCAGTTAAAGTTGATTGTGTTTTATTTTTCCTGTTTCATCCCTAATTCATGTTATCAGTATAATGTTTCCTGGTGTAAACAATAACCTCTTTACAGTTTTAGTACATATGTAACATGGTGTGGTTTTTGTACTATACCATATCTTTTGTTCGTGTGGGGTTAATATTTTTTTCTCCCTAAGTGTTTTTTGTGACCACAAGTTGGATAACCACATTACTCAGTTAAGTAGTTCCTTTTTCATTGGAAAAACCAATAAAATATTTTATTTATTTTTAATCCCAGCTAGCATGACATGATTGATACTACAACACTACAGCGAGTATCCTAGTGTCATGTCCTTGCCCCTCTCTTGGACTTGAGGAATTTTTCTCAAGGATACACCTCGACCACTTTCAAAACTGTAAAATACATTGTAACAATGTCTATGTGGGCTATGAATGATGTACATCCATTTGTAGATAAACATTTTTACTCTTAATGACCAAAAAAAGAATTTGGTTTTATATTAAATTTTACTTGTCGTGCTTAAAGATGAACACTCCTGTTTAACAGATCTCATTATTTTTGATGAATTTTGTAACTGTTTTCATCATACTTCTACATGCCTTTGGATGAGTATAAGTTGTCCATTTATCCCCTACCAATACAGTGTGATATACACTGCCTGAGGTGACAACATGGACGGAGGTCATAAAGTGTACTGTACATATATATAACATTTATTACAAACCAATTAATGCTTATGATTGCTTCATTAAGATAAAGTATAATAAAGTGTATGTGGGTTGAAACTGGCTAACGAGTATGACCTGTCTGACCTGTGAATTTTTAATGGATAACAAGTTTGACCTGTCTGACCTGTGAATTTAACAGTGTTCCTACTTGGTTTTACAATGTAGTTCATCAGATGAAAGTGTTGTGGTGTCCTGTTCTGTCTATAGTAGCAGTCTTTATGTGTACTTGGTGGTTTTAGCGCACCAGACATTGAAATAAGGGTAGTGTTAGTGTCTTTTTCAGTCTCTGTAACTTGTATCCCATTCTATTGTTCTATCTGTTTTAGCTCACCAAATGAAAGTTGTCCTGGAGTCACATTCTACATTTATTTCATTCTGTCTGTTAATCTATTTTTCTGTCTGTGTTTAGCTTACCATTATTATTACAGTTACAGGAAAATTTTCAACAATCACATACATGTATGCAATTACAGATCTTTCCTATAAAAGAAAAAAACATTCAAATCTAACATCATGTTTAACTTGTGAAGCTAAATTTGCTGGCCTCTTCACCAGTCATTCTTGACGTTTAACGATCAATTTTGTCAAGTTGACCTATCACACAGCCAGGTGTAGATGGTCAATATGTATGTACACACCACAGATCTGTCATATTCGACTCATAGTTAACAAGGTGATTGAGATTTTCTCTTTATTATGTAATTACTGCACATCCTACTTACGTGTAGTTTAACTGTACGGAACATGCCTGCATTGTCATCATTGCTCAGTGGCTGAGTGGTCTAAGGTGGGAGTTTACGGATCAATGTCTCTCACTGCCTAGATTCGAATTCCATTTGGCCCAGTTTGAAAAAGTTGGTCAGTTTTCTTGCCAAAGATCGGCTGTTTTCTTTAGGTACTGGTACTCTGTTTTCCCCACCATTCCAGAACGCAAGTGCAAGAATCTTGATGTAAAACACCATTACAAGATTACTCCACTCCACTCTTGTTCCATGCTTGACAGTAGATTTATTTTTCAATTTACATGTACAATGTTGATATTTTATGTTTTCATCTTTTGGGGACTGGGCAGAACCTTTGGGATTTTTAAATGCATCAAACCCATCAGGTGATCTGTTTTTTCATTTTTGGTAGCCAAAATCAACATTGGCTACTAATTTCTGTGAAAATCTTTCAAAAAGTAACCTATTTTAACAATTTTGTTCACAAAATACTTTGAAAAGAACTGTATTTTCACAAATTTGAAAAGTTTGCTTCTTATTCGTAATTTGTACTAAATTAATTTGTGGAAACCTGCAATATGGGAATACATGTTTCTTGTTTATTTAAAATATAGGATCTACTGGTATTTTTATGCTCTTATAGGTCATGGCTTCATTTCTAACATATTTGTATTATCAGTTTTATTCAGTCTCAGTGAACATGAATCAGATGGTTATTAAAGGTCTTATAACATTACCTACACATTTTATGTTTACTGGCAGTTTCATTGAACACATAATCAGATGGTTTTTTGTAAAGATCATAATATTCATGAAGTTCATTGAGTCACTCGTATACATGTAGATCTCTTTCAAAATTGTAGTGTTTATTTGTATAAATGCCAAATTGAACTGATTCCAGAGTATTAACATAAATTTATATATATACACTAAGATCATGTACTTTTGTCAATATATATATAAAAAACAACTCTCTCTCTCTCCGTCAGTTTTATGAAGTTCATGGCTGTTTCTTTTAAATTGGCACCCATTGCCATAGTCTTGACTGGGATGTTAAAAACCATAACTCAAATTTAACTCAACCCATTGCCATAGTCACATCCAGAATTTAGTCAAGCATAAAGTTCAGATCCATGAAGCTTTGCTCGATTAAAAATTACTGTCAACGTTATCTTCTTGAAGTTGGTCCAGAATTTTATAAGTCCATTGAAAAACGTCAAAACAGTTCCAATCCCTAGATTAGACACTAAAGTGTTTTGGAATTTGGTGTAAGAAAATAGTGTTACCGGTAATCACTCTGTTGTTTTCAAAATATTCAAACTGTACTTTGAGTTGTGAAATTTAAAGGTTCATGATAAATTTAGGTCATTAATCATGAAAAATGGAATATGTATGTCATTACAAATAATGAAATATATATATGCTATGTTTCCATTCCTGGTAGCCAAAATCGCCATTGGCTAGTAATTTCTGAGCAATTCTTTCAAAAAGTAACCTCTTTTAGCAAATTTGTGGAAAAATACTTTAAAAAGTACTATATTTTCACATATTTTGGAAATTTGGCTATTAATTATTTTAAATTTGTGGAAACCTAGTATATATATATTTATTAGTTTTGCAGTGATAGTTTAAATGTATATATATATATATATGTATATATATATATGGTACTCTGTTGGTGTATTGATTTTTGCAGTAAACACTTATTATGATTTGCTATGTTTAGAAATCAAACAGCTGTCAGACGTCATCACAATTTCCAGCAGCCAGTTACTGCCACATTTTGATTAACTTCCATCCATTATTGTTCTGGTGTCTACCATATTATATATATATATATATATATATATATATATATCTATATATATATATATATATATATATATATATATATATATATATATATAATATATATATCTAAATGACATCTTTTTTATAACAGACAATTTGATTGGAAACAAACTCCTATTTTTAAACCTTGAACTACCACCATGACCCCCACCCCCCACCCCCACATGTATTCATAATATCTCTCTCTCTCTCTCTCTCTCTCTCTCTCTCTCTCTCTCGTCAATTCCATTTTTCCATTTTGGCAATAGCTAATATAATAAAGATTGGTCGTTTGTTTTCCCTGGGTATTCTGGTTTCCTCTGCCATCTTGAAATTGATTGCTTTAAGTGTAACAATCTTGATTGAAATGTAAAACACCATTGCTCTATTCCTTTCCCCCCCCCCCCCCCCCCCCCTCTCTCTCTGTCTCTGTGACATTTTGCAGGTATTTGTTGAATATTTTCAGGATTTGAGAAGTAGAGTTTTCTTACAAAAGAATGTAATACTTATGTGTTATACAAAAATATAGGTGAATTTTGGACTTGTAACAGCACTTGTATTTATTTTAGTTTTTACTTTCATTTAAAAGAACTTGAAGTCTCCACCCATCAAGCCACTCAGTTAAATTCCAATACACAGATCAATTTATATATTGTCACAAGTTCTATGCTAATTAGCACATATATAATCTCTGCTTACTATATAACCAAATAATTCATATTTTCTGAAGGTATTGTGTGTGTAATACACTAGACAATAGAAGGGGTTACATTATGTATACCAGATATATAGGGTATTTAACAAGCAGATTATTTTATTATTTACATGGTGTATGTATGTGTGTGTATATATATAGCTTATCCTTTATTTATTGAGGTGTAAATAGGAAATACTAGATCAAGTGTTTCCTGGCCTCCCTGTATTCACACTACACATATATGTGCAACCTTGGGATACATATGCACAGTTTAATAGCATATATGTCATAGCATTTAGGTTTTCTGGGTTTCCACAAATTTTAAAATTATCAATAGCTGAATTTGTAATATTTGTGAAAATATTGTCCTTTTTAAAGAATAATTTTTCTACAAAGTTGTTAAAATAGGTGAATTCTTGTAAGAAACACAGAAATTAGAAGGCCTATAGTGATTTTAGATACCTAGAATAAAATCCCTCAGTCACTAACTACAGGGCAGTGGTGGCCATACCCAAGGTGACACACCTGGCTGTGGTTTCAACCCTTGTTGACATCAAGTGAGAAAGGGATTGGCCTCCACTGACGTGGTACATGTATCAGTTTGATGGACAGAATTTGTGATGTTATAAAAATTGCTTGTCCGCAAGTTGTATATAATGGGTGGTTTTAGAATCGATCATCAATTCAATCATAGATGAATTTAAAATCGTCAATTTTAATTTTAGAAGATTTTCGATTTATAAAATAAGTCATTATCCGCACATACATGATCTTTATGAATATTATTAAAGACTCTTGGCTGCAGGTTGTTTTAAATGGATGCCATTAGAATCGATCATCAATACAATCATAGAAAACAAATTTAAAATTGCCAATTTTAATTTTAAAATATAGTTTTGTTTTCATTTCATGATTAAAGTCATAATCCATGTGTCATAAATATTATTCATAAACTTCTTGGCAGCTGCAGTGTTATAAATTGGGTGCTAAGAATTGAAAACTAGATCAATCATAGAAGATATAAACCTGCGGAGTTTAATTTTAGAAAAAAATTTCAATTAATGATTTTAGTCATAATTCACACATCGTAAATATTATTTATCAATAACTCTTGTGTGTGGCCACAAGTTGTATTTGTAAAGTGGAAGCTAAGAATCAATCGTCGATTCAATCACATAGATGATTTAAAATTGCCTTTTTGAATTTCAGAACATTTTTGTGTTCAATCCACTACATCATAAATATTATTGTTCTGTCAGATTTTACTTTTACCTAGATCCGGTTATTATAACTAATAATATAGATCTACTGGAGGTCAGAAATCCTAATATTAATAAACATTATGATAATATACCCTGTAGGTAAACACATTTAATTTACAATATATATAAATATGTTCTCTCTATCTATCTGATATAGGCAAACAACATTGACCTGTACGCTTGACCTTTCATTAGGAATATTCATATAGAAGGATTCATCTAATACATGGGTAGTGTTAGGATATGCAGTTATTACATAAACAATGCATGGTTTCCCATATGTAGACAAAATAAACACCTGTGTTTCCTATACATAAATGTATCTGGTCTATAATAAATGTCAAGCAGACAGGTCAAAGTTGTTTGTCTATACCCAGATGTGTTAAATCTAGGTATATATAGGTATATATGTACATGTATATAGAAATATGAATCATAACTTCCTGGCTGACCACTTCTAAGTTCTTTATCTCCCCCACAGGTAAAAATTAAATCATGTTTACCATAGTACCTTAATTCTGCTGAGGAAAAAAAATCACCTGTCTTTTTTTTTTTAATTTAAAATAAAATGAGTAATATGAGTAATTTTCATCTTTCCCTTTTTGAAATACTGGTATATTAAATCCCCTATATAGTATTAGAGAATGTTATATATATATGTAGGTTTGTCATGAAAACTTTTTTAGACCAGGAATCACATACTATTAATCATAAATGGATTGGGAACAAATTATGCAACTCAAATTTTTCCATTTTCCCTATATATAAATTTAAAACAGCATGGTAATTTAAATGATTTTGTTTTGATGAACTTCCTCTAAAGATTTTTTTTAACATAGACTTTATTATCTTATATAAGAATAAAGATTTTGTTTTCAAAGCGTCATTGACCAACCCTTTTAAAGCACTCTGAATCTCCTTGACCAAGCCCTATATATACAGTAATACCTTAATGTTCTTATTAGATATATGTTATGTTTATATTTTGTATACTTGTTTATAAATACAAGCAGAGGCTTTAGATATTTATATATACCGGTAATTAATTACAACCTCTGACTATGTTGGATGTTATTCCAGCTACTGATGTTGGATACATTGGGTATATAAGCACACGTTTGATAATGGGGTTCGCCGCTGTACCACATGGTCAATACCTCTTAAGGTTTGTGTGGAACCTTTTGGAAAACGTTGACGTTGAAAATTCCCGAAATTACATCATGTTTACGGGAAAAACATCATCTCATGCCATTCCATATCAAATGGAAATAAGTGTTCTGCACCAACATCAGTGGGTATCATGTGGTCACTGGTGAACATCATTTTGGGTCTTTGTCAATTTATACCTAACCTTTAGGATAAATGTTCACCATTCAGTGGCATCACTTTTTAAGAACCCTCGCTTCCAATTACATAACAGAATTGACTTGCTAAACTTTACCCTGTCCCTCAAGGTCTCAATATCATCTCCATTCTGTAACGTTCACCCCTATGCAGTGACAGACCCAGAAATTTTGTCAAAAAAGGATTTCATTTTGGTTGATCTAAAACAAGGCACCAAAGGTGTGTCATGCTGGTAGGGGTTTGGGATGCTCTTCTTTCAAAACCTGAGAGTTTTTGACATATAACCTAAATTCCTTCAATTTTAACCCTACAATCTGAGCAAATGATTCATAGTTAAGTATATAACATTATTTTTTAAGAATGTATTGAAGCACTAACATAGATATGGGGGGGGGGGGGTGTTGGTTCTAACCCGTGAAATATTCAGGACAGATTCAAGTGTCTGAAAGTTTTTCACAAGCTTACTGGATGTTTGAAGGTTTTCTCTTGTCACTAAAGTGAAAAACTGACCACCTCCACATGAGTGGAATAATCCAATTATTTATATTTTACCAATATTTTCCATGCTATACTACGGTGTTGTTTTTGACAGTGACAATCACTAATGATGATATTTTATTTTTCACCTGATTGATGCACTTTTAGCCATTCCCGTGGACACTTTAATTAACCATAGTATCCATGGTAATGTACAATACTTTGAAATACAAAAGCTAATATACATCTATAATTACTGTAGACTGTAATATTTGTAATTATAACAATACTGTGGTCAAAATCTGGCTAAAAATTCTCACCATCCAAAATCTCTCACTGGAAGTGAAAAAATACCAGGTCTACCTGAAAATTAAGTCTCGAGACCACTTAATGGTATAGACAAACAACATTTACCTGTCCGCTTGACCTTTGATTTAAATTTTAAATAATTATCATGGATGGATTTATTTCTGTTTAGGGACATGTTAATTTTATCTACATAATGTGTAACACTAAACACGAACACTGTCCATGTATGGACTGCTAATCCTAACACTACCCAAGTACTATGTGGATCCTCCTATATGAATATTCCTAATGAAAGGTCAAACAGACAGGTCAATGTTGTTTGTCTATACATAAACCCTTTGACAATGTGGTGAAAACCGTGTACTTTATTTGCTCCAATTACTAATGTTACCATGGTAACAGTCTTTGTTCATTATTATAACAATAAAAAAGTTTATGTGTATTACCATAATAACCATCATCATTTGATTTTTCATGATTACTTGATGACAGGCTCGGTATAATTCTTTGAACTTTTTCGTACTTTTAAGATGCACTTGAAATGATTTTAAAGACATATTGGCATAATTATAAATATTATAATCATATCATGCTGTACTATGAACCTGAGTCTGAAGAATTGCTTCATTTTGGTAGTTTTTGAACATTGAAACATACATCAAGGAATTGCATCTTGATTTAGTTTCCACACAGGTTTTTCTCTGACAAAAACCTGTATTTTGACACTTTTTCATAGACACCCCAAAAAATCTCTTCAAATGTACCTGTGGTGTTCAAATTTTATTTGAATGGGAGATCTGGAAATATAATTCTTAGTGAATCCATTTTCTTTGTGTCTTAAGTCACCAGAAGTATCAAATTCAGTGTTCCTCACACAATGGTTAACAATTGTGAATTTGTCCCCCAAAGATTTTCTTGTACAAAATAGCAACACATGTCCCAAAGTTTCAAAAACGGCGGGAAAATCTTGCCATATTACTTACATGACAAGTTGCACAAAATCAGGATCACATATGTAATGCTTTTTCTTGTCAAGGTTTCCACAATATAGTTAAGTTTTTTCCTCCACAAAATTGCTAAAATAGTTCCCTTTTTGAAAGAATGTTTCAGGAATTAATAGCATTAAATGACAATTTTAGCTACAGGGAATGGAAATGCAGGGCATCCATGACTCTAATAATAATGTGCCATATACTTCAGAGTGAGACTTTGGTATGACCCTTGATCTTCATTCCAGAGTCTATCTCGATAACCTTTGTGAATGCTGTACTCCCAGTCCCAAATTACTAGAAATCAGAATTTGACATTTTTTGTACTTTCTGTATTTTAGGATGATGCAAGGCAGTTATTTGCGTTAACAGGAAGTGCAGACGAAGGTGAATTATCACCAGAACTAGCAGCCATAATGAAGAGGTTATGGAAAGATTCAGGGGTACAAGAATGCTTTGGTCGTTCCAGAGAATATCAGTTGAATGATTCTGCAGAATAGTAAGTATCCTGGAATTCAAAACACATAATCTGTGTACAGTGTAGATGACATGAAATATATTGGGCAGAGAAAAAATTGTACATTCCTGCTTTCCCTACTGCTTTTTGTTATTAGCATTGTTAAAGTCATGAATTCTGCTATATAAAGCTAATGTTAAAATAAGTAAATAAATAAATAATAAAGAATAAGAATCCCTGTCTACCTACCTATAATATTTGGTTGAGAGGTAAAAATGGCAATACAGTATTTTTAAGGCCAGCATTCATTTTGGATTCGTGCTGAATGTTGTAGGTACACAATATTATAAATGCCATAGATGAAACTAGTACCTTAGCCCACTCTGCAACCAAAGTCTCTTTTCTCCCAGAACGTTTGCATTTCCAGTGTTTTGAGGCAGCGAGACCCATAAACATTTATACCTGAAATTTTCACCTTTACCACACCAGTGACCTTATGATTAATGTTTTAATTGCTTAGCAAGTCAGCTTATTTTTAAAAGGTTCAAAATGGCCATCTTACCACCAGCTAAACTTAAATTTTGTTCAAACAACATAAGTTATTTATTATCTTTCTTACATTCTTGTTTTTAATATTTCAGCTATTTAAATTCACTAGACAGAATATCCACATCATCCTATATACCCACAGAACAAGATGTCTTACGAACAAGAGTTAAAACAACAGGAATTGTAGAAACACATTTCACATTTAAAGATTTACATTTCAAGTAAGTATGGTCACAGCATGTCATGTGGAGAACTTTAAAATACATTACCAAGAGGTCAAAAGCAGGGGTTGTGGGTTTGAACCAGAGCGGGTCTACAGATGTATTCTTGAGCAAGTCTTTTAATTAAACAATGCTCCAGTCCACACAACTGATAAATGAGTATTTACAGATATGATGGGAGTTAACACTTAGGTGATCTGCTGGTGTTTTCTCAAAGGATTGTGCTCACATTACTTCATGTCATTCATATTTAAGCCATTTGGCTCAAGAATCACTTTTATCTCTTCCCAGTGTCTTTAAAAAGTTATTTTTAATTTGGTTCTTGCCTTTAATTAAACCACATTTTGTTGAAGTGAGAATTGGCATTGTGGGATGTTGAAGGGGAAGTAACTCAAACATGATTCTGTGTCATTGAGATGTTTGATAGTCCACTATGCATGCAGCTGTTGCTTATGCCTTAGCCTATGATACTGCACAGGACAAAATACCCTTTTGATGCCAAAGGTTTGGAAAATGTTTATGCCACAAATTCCCTAAAAAAAATTATTTTTACAGGGATTTATCAAGGGCCTATTTAGGGCCAAAATTCGGCCCCATTCCCAATGGAAAAATCATTGATTTTTTCGCAAAATGGGCTGAGAAAATTCCCAATTAGAAAATTGTACCAGATACATAGCTGAAGTCTGGCCATAAATGTGGCTGCTTTTCTCAATCTTCAATCAACTCAATACACTAAAAGCATTAGATTTAATCATTAATGGCATCAAAAATGATGTCAAAGTTTTCCCAAAATGAGCAAAAAGTTGATAGTTTTTCCCAATTTTTAGTTATGGGCCTTTTCCCAAAAGACCCTGATAAATCCCTGTTTTATAGGAAAAATTCAATTGATGAGATTCCATATCCAAAGGAAATACTTGTTCCAGAACATTTGGGGTATCATTTGGTATGCTGACATTGATGTTGCATGAAACAATTAGTATTTAAACTTACATTTTAATGTTTTTTAGAATGTTTGATGTTGGAGGTCAAAGGTCAGAGAGGAAGAAATGGATCCATTGTTTTGAAGGTGTAACAGCAATTATATTTATTGTAGCTATGAGTGAATATGATTTAACTCTAATAGAGGACCAAGAAATGGTAAATCTTTATATATTAAATTTATTACTCGAGTAGCTTGTCAAGTGTAATAATTTCTGAAACAAAATGTAAGATCAAAAAGAAAAATGAATCATTCAGGATGTCATTTGGAATCAAAACATAAAACTGGACAGAATGTTTATGTTCGCACTTAGTCAGGATATTGCAAAGGTAAGTCGTATCAGCATTGCAAATTGAAAATTGTCATGGGTTTTAGATAGCATGACACTAGTAAATGTCATTTAAAAAAATATAAAATAGGAAATGGTAAAGGTACATATTGAATTTTATTGCTGTCATTTTATTGGAATCTTGTTTCAAAATTTCTGAGACAATATAATGTCAAAAAATCTTTAAAATAATTTATTAAAAAAAATAAAAAGTGCAAAGTGGAAAGGTTAAATCTATATTTAAATTTATTACTTTTATTCTATTGGAATTTTTTCAAGTTCTAAAATTTCTGTGATAAAAAAGAAAAAAAAAAAAGAAAAATCAATATAATGTTTTTTTATTTTGAAATAAAAACAGAAATGGTAAATCTATATACCGGTACTTAAAAATTATAACTCTCTTTCAATTATAATCTTATCATGTTTCAAAATTTGAGACATTGTAATGTCATATTGGAAATAAAACTCAATGAAAGACAATTTAATGTCAGATTTAAAAAATTCAGTTGAAATCTACCGGTACAGAACAAAAATTCAGTAGTCAGTGAACTTTTGAATTTGAGTTTTTGGTCCAGTGTGTCTAAGGCTCTGGATACCAGTGCTGGATACATAACATTATTAACGGTACAATTTATACCATATGATGAAATACAAACAATTGTCAAATCCAGATACATGTAGCTGTAGAAATAGAGAATAAATAGCAATACTTAGTCTCTGATGAAGGATATAAAATGTTTGAAATGGTCTAGCAGTATACAAAAATTATTCACATCATGAAAATAAATGTTAAATCTGTCTCATATCATTATAGTAGCTGGCCAAAGTTTAGGCATATCCTTACCCTGTCTCTGATTTCCTGCCATTTGCTAATGAAAACTGTTAAGTTAATCCCCAGTGATGTATATTTGTTTGCTCAATACTGTTAATATGACACAAGTTTGTTATTTCTATTTACAGAACCGTATGATGGAGAGTATGAAGTTGTTTGATTCTATTTGTAATAACAAATGGTTCACAGATACATCAATTATTCTGTTCCTGAACAAAAAAGATCTTTTTGAAGACAAAATCAAGAAATCACCACTGAAGATTTGCTTTCCAGAGTTTACAGGTATAGTGGATATAAAATAAACTTCTTTAACAAAGGTTTTGTGAAAGACCATAAACCACTCTCACTTCTCATACATACACAAATTTGTTCATAGATTAATCCATAGAAATTGATAAAAGTAGTTCTCGTCGCGAATAGATGAATAATTGCTGATGCGATGTTAAGCAACATTCAACCAACCAACCATTTATTGCCTCTTAGAATAACATGTTAAATGGCTCCCCATAACAAGAAGGGGGATAGTGCTTCATAACATTTTGTTTGCTACTTTTAATAAAAACTTAACAGATCTAAATAAACTTGACATGAAAACATGATTGGGAAAACCATGGTTTTCCCAGTTAGGATTCCTTTTGGCGACGCTTTTGAAATGGCATCCCATTTCTGTTATAACTTGTTTGAGAACATTAATGTAACTTTAAAATAGAATAGATGCTTGAGCGTCTTGATTGACCAAATTTATTGAAAAACAGTTTTGATAAAACATTGCCCACAGGTTGACAAAAAAAGGGAGTATAAAACCACTTTCAGAGTATCAAAAGAATTATTAATAATTAGAAATTTTAGATGAATATTCGTGGGGTTTTTTATGATTTTGAACTTGTGTTGCAGCACTTGTGGACAGTGTTTATAATAAAAGTTCTGATAATTTTATTTTTATTATTTAGGGTCCAATACTTACGAAGAAGCTGCAGCTTATATCCAATTACAGTTTGAAAACTTAAACAAGAGAAAGGATACAAAGGAAATTTATACCCACTTCACATGTGCAACAGACACTAATAATGTAGAGTTTGTGTTTGATGCCGTCACAGATGTCATTATCAAAAATAACCTCAAAGACTGTGGTTTGTTCTAAGGTAAATACACTGTACAGTATATAACATTGCTATCATTTTTCATTGCTATCAAAAATGATAGCAAGATAACAAATTTTAACATCAAAGATCTACTGCTGGGAAACATTTATTTAGTTATTTATTAACCATATTTTGGTTTTTTTTTTTTTTTAATACCTAATGTTCATTGGACAAAACAATAGATCTTGTACTTAAGGGGCATTGGTTTTCTTTTTTTATACCACTTTATATTAAATTTAAAATCTGTCCTTAGTTTAAAGGCTCACCAAATTGGTTTACTTAGCCTTTTTCTTCAGACTCTCGTCTTGTTGTATGGACTAAATAAGTTTGGACTTTAAAGATCACAATCTCACTTTATAGGTTCAAATCTGTTAAACAGATCCTAATATGTGAAAGTTCAACTTGCTGAGGATTGGTAGTGAGGTTGTGTACTCCAGTTATATCCACCATCTCAGAACTGACATCCTTGATATAAGTGAAAGAATCATGGATGGGCTTTATACACCATTACTCCTCTCCACTGATTTTGTCAAGGACTAGCTAAAGTCTTTCAGGGAAAACGTTAATCATTGCTGTTTATATTATAGATTTAATGGGAACAGCTTGACGAATGCCTTCTTAGAAAGTAAGAATATGAAAGAAGACGCCAGACAGACAGACTCAACTCTTATGGTCATCATTTAAAGTTGTGTAAACTTGATCTTCTTCGTAATTGTCAAAACAATCAACGAGATGGGAACATTTTTGTTTAACTGTTTGATCATACAATAAAAAGACACTGTAAATGGCTATTAAATAATCAAACATGACTACAAGTCGGATATGGAAGTCAGTAATAATGGGAAATGTTTGGTGCAATACAATATGTGAATCCTTATACAGGGGTCAGAAAATTGTACTTGGTTTTGGACCAGCAGCTTTTGTAACATTCTAGTGGCCATTTGGATATCTATATTGGCTGTGCTTTTTTTTCAAATATTCTTAATCTGCATAAAATTTTTATCACTTAACTAGTCACTGGAAAATTGGACTGGTGTACAAAGAAAGATCTGATGGTCTAAACCTGTTACAAATAGATTTTTTGAGCCCTGTTACACCTGCAGAATTTTTAATTGCCTCAAGACCTTTGTAATTTATGTCATCAGGTCTATAAGAATATCATTAAAACCTGTGTATTTTCATGGCAGTGGCCTCAATAAGAACATCATTATCTTCATAATTTGATAACTTATGTTGTCTTTGAAAAATGTGCTTGCTTCTCTGCGTTTCCATGGCAATGTGGTAAAACGCCTTTTCTGTGGAAATAAAGGTCTTTGGTATTGTTTTCCTTCAAATATTTCTTATTGATTTACAAGGCGTTAAATTTGTCACATTGTGTATTGTAAGTCACTATATTTTTGGTGAGATTTATTTTTGCATAATTTGATGAATATGTATACACAATCACAAATTTGTATATATAATTCTAATATATTTTTAATCATTTTGTGTCAATGATATAAGGAGCCAAGGAGTACATATTGAAGGGTCAAATTGGGCTTTTGAAATTGAATTTTTTCCAAAGTAACACAGTAACTTGTGTTTGTTCGAAACATGCACCACACGGTGCCTGCTTACGTTTGTGTGGTATTTCATTATGTATTGTTTCTACTGCTTAATGGAAACTTTTACATATATATCCTCAAATTACGCCTTTTTTTTAGATGTACAAATCTGTATTTATTGGAAATGTCACACAAAGATAGAGTATTGTGTGATTTGCTTGTGAAATCAGTAATTTGGACACAAGATATACTTGCAAAAAATACAGCTATATACAGTATTATAGGACTATGTGTGACTTCCTTTTGTAACCCCCCACCCTCATTGAATTCTATACAAAAAATAAATAAAAAGAGAAATTTATTTTTTCGGAAATGTTTAAAATCACTTAATTCCATCAATTTTTGGCTTTTTCATTCAGCATCAAACATTTTTTGGCGGGTACAAATGGAGCTCCTCTCGAGGAATATTTGTAGTTATCTTAACATCATCATCGTCATCATTATTATTGGTTAAATTGGTCCAATAGTGTTTTTTTATATGTATACATATATACAAGGCCCTTGAGTAATAATTTCTGTTTCACCTAGTGTATTGGTGTAGATGTATTTTTACCAACCACAAACTAAACAGAAACTGCTATATATTGAAGTATTATTATACGTGGTACATTTCCCTGCGTTTTGTACAGCTTCGAGTCAAAATGATGATAAAAGTGGTACATTTCCCTGCATTTTTTACGGCTTCGAGTCATAAGTGATGATATATATATAGCATGGTTGTCAATACTTGATTATATATGTCTTCTATCCATGTAATTATGTCATCTGAATTTTATATTTAATGAAATTTTTCACCGATCAATTTTTTATGTATGGATTAAAATTGACAAATTTAGGGGTTATCTCAAAATTTAATATAGTATGGTAGCTTTTTTATTTACCAAAATATCTTCCACTTTTCTGTCTTTCTTTCTCTTTCTTGTATCTCTGTCTTTCTCCGTACAACATGCACACACAAGCACATGCCGAACACATGCAAGCAAGCACACACTAGCACATGCCAAACAAATGCAAGCAAGCACACACTAGCACATGCCGAACACATGCAAGCAAGCACACACACAGACACGGTGTCTTTACAAATTAAAATATTTTTAAAAACATAATTAAAATTTCCAGCCGTAGAATTTTTGTTTTAACCCTAAATTTGTCAATATGAGTTAAATCATGTTTGTGTATAAGTATAGATGTCTTAAACTATTTATTGATAATAACGATAAGTGCAAATACATTGATTTTGACTGTGTATGTCATTAATGTATCTATATGTCTGCAGTCTGATATTACCGTAGTATCACTACCCTGATAGTTAACTTGTATTGTATGTAGATAAATTTAGTTTTTAGTATACATTTTAGTCCGTTTTAGTGACATGAAACTGCAATATTATTCAAAAGTTATAAGTTAGATTTGTCTTCAAGTCCCCAAAGTTAATTTTAAGTTATAAATTTTGTCTTGTACTTTCAAATCTTTTTCTTGTAAATTTGTTAATTTCAAATGAAGTTTCGGTACAAGGCATTTCCAGAAAGGAATTTTCACTGTATTTAGAAACAGTGAATTTTGTTAATTTTAAATGAAGCTTTGGTATGAGACATTTCCAGAAAGAAATTTTCATTCGTCACTATTGTGAATTTTCTAGCTTTTGGCTTTTAGTGATTGGTCAGTCATTTTCTAAGTCAGAAAGAATTTTGTGGCTTTTGGCTTTTAGTGAATGGTCGGTTTTCGTTTCATATTTGATATAGAAGGATATTAAGATCAAGTTCCTAAATTGACAAGGTGTAATGGTGAAATTTACATTAAAATGTTATATCAAAACTGTCTATTTAGTCAAATTCTGAGATTAAATAGACCTTTTGAAAATATAGAGTGTGAAACACTAACAAAGAAAAGCTTTATAAAAATTTAGGATTTGATGATAAGAAGTATGACAAAGCAACTTATGGTCAGTCACATAACAAATATTTACTTAATGTCCATGCAGGTTTTTTATAACAGTTCCTAGTGAAAAAAAGTTCTCAGTATTACTGAGAAACGCTCCTTTACTGGGGCATAAAACACAATTCACTACACCCTGCTTTTTGAAGGTTCTTTCATTGTTAATGATAAAAATTACAGGACCAACAAAAATGTTTTACTTGTGCTTATTGAATTTGATATCTGTAGAAACTTTTTCCTTAATCGGCAAAACTTAAAACATTGTTATTTTTAGATTTAATAGATTTTTGTTTTCAAAGTTGCTATCTATGTCATTATTTTTAGAGATAAATTGAATAGAATTTTTTTCTTAGCCAGTATTAATTTTTTAATTCTCAAGACAAATCTTTACTATCGATCCTTTTTTTTTACCTGTTTGTAAATTTTGTCTTCTAAATTTATCATCATTTTGGTTTTAATTTTGTGTTTTGAAATCCATGTTGACGTTTTGGTATAAATCTTGTATGTTAAAAACATTCCAGATATATATTCTTATATATTCATGGCACTTACTTCTTCTACTAGAGGGTAAAATGTGTTTTCTGTTAAAAAAAGAGAAATTTTAAAAATCTGTTCTGTGCAACTTAGTCACAATGAGATTCACCAGTGTACCATGTGATACCATATTAACATTTGTGTGGAATAGTAGGACATTGTTTTATTTTAATATCGATCATATGATTTCATTTTCCTCTCTCTCTCTCTCTCTCTCTCTCAGTAAATTTATGTTATTCTGTAAATATTTGGCATTTTGGTTTTCTGTAAACCATAAAAATAACATTTCTGCACAAATGTTAGCAGAAATCACATGGTACCAGGATGAATGTAAGAATCGGTTAATATGTCTTCAGCTGTGGGATGTACAATATGATTTATTTCATGTAAACTTCTATAATGTTTAATAGGACATTATTATCGGGATTTTTTAAAAAGAATTTTTGGATGTATATTCTATGAAGCAGGTATTGACAAAGGTATTCCAGTGACCTTTTTTTAACCAAATCTAATTATTCACAGAACATTCAATGTTAAGGAAAACTAGTAAAATGAGTCACTATAGATACACAGTTATTGTATTGGTAAAAATTTGAGTTTTCTCCCTTTACACATAAATGATCAATTCAAAAGACAATGCCCAGTGATCTAGCCAGATGAAGGATGAGTTGTATTACCAAATTCTTTGAACATTTATGTGCAGATATTGTAATCAATTTGACTAATGTGTATAAATTATATAAAGGGGCCAGTTTTTTTATGATATTGATCAAATCTGTAATGATTGCTATTGCATCATGTCAATAATAAATTTTATTTCAGTAATAATTGATTATAAGGCCAATATTTCAATAAGAATTACTATGACAACATTTCAGTAATACAGTAAACCTCATTAAAATGTCTCTTAATAACTTTGTTTATTATTTATTTTAAATTCCCAAATCTTTTCTTTGTGTTCATTGTATTTATTTACGACCCAATTGATTTATTGCCAAACCTTTTTATGATGCCAAAATTCGACTTGCCCAAAGGTGTTGATAAATTGAGGTTTTACTGTATCTAATTACTATGACAACATGTCATTAAGAATACCATGGTAACATTTCAGTAATGAATACCTTGGCAACAGTTCAGTTACAAATGCCATAGCAACTGTTTAATATTAAATGCCATGGCAACAATTTAGTAATGAATGTCATTGTAACAGTTTAGTAATAAATACCCGTTCATTAGTTAATACTATGGCAACGTTTTAGTAATAATTTCATGTAGAATGCCATCATTTCAGTAATTGTAAGTTTTTATGTTTTCTATTTCTTGTTGCTATGGTAACATAAAACTGATCAAGTGATATTTAATTTGATGAAGCACCTTGCAAGTGATGTAAAAATTGATAAAGATGGATTAAGATTATTTTTAAAGAAGATGATCATTTTGATAAAATATAAATAAAACTGTTAAGAGAATATATGTAACAATATTATTGATAAGGGAAGTACATGTATACTGTTGCTAAGGGAAGTATAATGTTGCTAAGGATTATGTATTCATTTGAATGTAAAATCAAGAATAATATAAATGAAATCTGTAAGTAAATATATGATATTTATATCACTGGGTATTTTAATCTTTCAATGAATTTTTATAGCTTATATATTACACACAGGATAAATTTCATCACATAACATTCAGGGCACATTATGGAAATGCAGAAATACAATGTGGATTTGTCATATGGAAAGTAAATGTTTTTTGCTTCCATATGTTCATTAACATGTGTTTTCTAAACACTGTTTCCATGTGTGTTCCATATATGGAAAAGGCATAGAAAAATGTACACTCATGGTTTCCACATGTTATATTCCATATATGGAAAAGGTATTGAAATTTATTTGTGTACACACATGGTTTCTATATGTGTTATGTTCCATATATGGATAGCGTGTTGGAATTTCTAATGTACATGTGGTTTCCATATATGGAAAACATGTCAATTTTAGTACACACACATAAATTCCATATTTCCATATACAGTACAGTCCATCTATAACGAACACGGATGTTACGAATTAAGGCCTATAACGAAGTTGGAAAAAATCCCCTGTCAATTTACTATATAATCCATGTTTATCGAAATCGGATGTTACGAATTGGCCTATTACGAAAAAATGCCTATAACGTAGTAAAAATCCAGTCCCATTGAAATAAAAATAACTAAAATTATGAGGTCTATAACGAAGTCGGTAAACTCACCTGGTCTGTAAAGGTGACTATAAAAACATTTAAGACGAGCATCAGACAGGAAGGTCAGCCTGTGTATACAGTGTAATCATGTAATTACTCGTGTGTAACACCTAATGATGAAGGTTGTGATCACTGAAGTATATCGGCCTAATACATGAGATTTCGTAAAGTAAACTGTCAAACTATAATGTCACTATTTAAGGTAAATTGATCCTTAAATGTAGAAAAGTTTTATTGCAACATGTGTCGCGGCCGGTAATCAGAATTATTCAGTTTATACTTGTATATTTAATGATAAAAAATTAAAATCAATGTAAGCAATTTATTATTATTTTCCTCTAATAATTGATTTTGTTTTTTTATTTTATTATCATTATTATTATAATTGATGAGAACATAATAATTCATCTTTAAAAAGTTTAATTATTATATTAATAGTGCTCTGGATAAAGGACATTAATAATAATGAAACGATGTGTGACGATTTCTTTGAAGTTTAATTTGTGTAATGTTCAGTCATCTGATTCTCGGATTATTAATAAAACAATGAACTGTTGTTGTCAAGCAAATATTTTTTTATTTCTAATACTGTAGTCCTGTGTTTGTTGTTTTTATTATTATTTTCTACTGCCCAGAGTACCGGGAGATCGAACGTTATCGGCAAGTAAAACTAATGGATTTTTAAATGCTTAATTTTACGTAGTTATTTATATGCGTCAAAATCATGATTGATTCTTAAACATTTTTAAAAACAAAAACAAACACTGTATAAAATTATATTTTTATTTGAAAATTAAGCATTTAAAACATCTATTAGGTTTAATTTCTTTTAACGTTCTTTACTTCCGGTTGATGCAATACACACTCAGAAAAGGGGGATAACTCATTTCTTCACCATCTACGATCCTCCCCAAGATGGAGAAAAGTTTGTAACGAAATATGCCTATAACGAAATCAACAATACTGTCCCCTGGCCTTCGTTATAGCCGAACCCCACTGTATGGGCAGTGTGTTGAAATTTTTCCAGTGTTCACTTTGAATCAAAATGAAATGGAACAAATTAATGTGATTGTATATTATTATGTTATATGTGTATAAAGTGATAATTTTGTGTTAATGTTTTGTCATCTTATTTTTGTATTATAGATCTGCCACTGTGTGTAAACTTATATGTGCTTCTGTCTCGACATGTCAGTCATTTGATGTTTTATATTGTATAAAATTAAACATTTGCAAGTAGATAAATTTGGATTTGTGTTCTTTATTTAATTAACCAGTGAACCCTCTAGAAATGAGGATTTAAGTGCTGTAACTTCCACTATATGCAAAGCAAACTGAGTATTGCCATTAGCATATTATGAATAGTTTGCTTGCAAGTGTATAGTAAGCTGAGAAAATGGACCATTTAACATTTTACTGTCATGAGCCGATAGGCTTAGAAGCTTGAAACTTCATATAAAAGAGCGCCAAGTTTGAGAAGCTGGTTGACCATGACCCATATTCAGAGTCACTGTGACCAGAAGTATAAACAAAAGTATTGAATCTTCATGTATAGCATCAGTCTATCAATCTACCAAGTTTGCTAAGCTAGTTGACTTTGATCCCGGTTTCATGTAACAGAAGTATGAACTGAAAGAGTTGAGTAATGGTGTTTAATGTCCCAGTCAAGAATATTTCACTTATATCGAGACGTCGCCAGCTTTAGGCAGAAATTTTGCTGTGTGTTTCGCTTATTGCATTGTACAGCAGGGTTCTTTATCGTGCCAAGCCTACCTTGTTTATTTTAAGTTACCATCCGAAAGAACAGTGACTTTCATTACGTCACGAGGAGTGCTTGGCGAAAGAAGTCACTACCTACTTTCAAGTCTTGGGGGGGGGGGGGGGGGGTTAGACCCTGTCGGGGTTCGAACTCACGACCTTCCACTTACGGAGCGAGCTACTGCAGTGGTTATGAACTGAAAGAGGTATAACCTTGAACTTCCATTATACCGCCAGCTAAGTAAGCTCTGTAACGTTTTATAAGCTGATTGACTTTGGCCCATATCCAAAGTCACATTAACTAGAACCATTCATCATCTCGTGTACCTAAACACTTAGAATCTTGAAACTCCATATATCAGCACATTAAGCTATATCCTTACGAACTTTTGACTTTTACCCACATTCAAAGTCATAGTAACCTGAAGTATTCAAACATTTTAACATGCTGTCTTGAGCAGAAAGGCTTGAAACTTCATAAATAGTATCAACTCCTACCAACTTGGCAAGTATGTAAACTGGTTGACCTCGACCAATTTTCGTCAGTGGCATGAAATAAAAGGCCTAGAATCTCGAAACTTGATATATAACACCAGTGTATAAAGATAGTTTGCAAAGTTGTTGACTCACTCGCATGCAAGGTTACAGTGAAACCGTTTAACATCTACTCATTAACAACCGAAAGGCTTAGAATATTGAAACTTCAACATGTCTGTGAAGCTGGTTGCTCTTCTTGCTTGACCCATAATCAAAGTCACAGTGACCTGAAATGCATGTTTTTGTCGTGAACCAAAAGACCAAAAAGCTTGAAACTTCATAGCATCACTGGTCAAAACTACCAAGTTTGTGAAGATAGTTGTCCTCGACATATATTCAAGGTGACCCTTTAACTCACTTAAATCAGCAAAGACAACATTTGGCCAGCTTCATTGAAGGTAACACATTACAGCATGAAACACTTTTATGAGAAAATGTAAAGTTAATACTTTCCATATTTTTATACACCCAGGCATCTCCATATCTGTAACATATTCAAAAGGGAATATGTTAAACCAATGAAATAAAATGTAAAAAAGGGAATATGTTAAACCAATGAAATAAAATGTAAAATCTAAATTAAACCAATCGTAGTTGCAATATTATGCCAGGACAATATTTTATTAGTAAAACTTGTTCCTTAGGAGACGCAATGTAGATAATCTAGAATTTCCTCAACAATGTTTTATTTTAATTTTATGCATTACTTTGTAAATATTTGTAATGAACTTCCTCTTTGCTTTCTAAAATTTTCGATTTTATTGTAAACATCCCATCTTAAATGACAATACACAATGATTTTAAAATGTTTCATATTATCAAAAAGTAAATTAACATTTTGATTGGATATTTAATTGAACTACCGGTATTCATAGTCATTATAATCTTTTGTATTTATTTCCTTTTCCACATAAATTTCCGTTTAATTTTAAAATTGGAACACAAAGGTCACTCAAATTTTATTGACTTGGTTTTGTAATAATGCATTAATAATAAATATGAAAAATGTAAAAAGGAAATGGGCCTCTGAATTCTTCATAAACACATATCACAGCAAAACTTACAATAACAAGCTATGTATTGGGATTCCACTGGGATTACTTACTTACTGCCCATTACGCCCTCTGGCGTGTGAGGCAGCAACGAAGTCTTTCCACTTTTGTCTGTCGTTAGCCAGTTTTTGCAGATTTCCCCATGAATGGTGTAGATCGTTCATTTCTGCTTCAACAGTGCGCCTCCATGTTATCTTTGGTCTTCCCTCGGATGTCCAGTGTAGGGCAGTTTTAGTGATATTATGTTGTTCTTTTCTTTTCTTTTCTCACTGGGATTACAGACTCCCCCAAACGAATCCCAACTGGGAAATCCATGTCTTTCTAACCATGTGACTGGTCAACATACGAATAGCCAACGACACATCCTCTTCATCCAAAGATTGTTCTGCAAATTTTCTTAAAGAACTGTTGAATAGATTTCGAGAAAATGAATGACAACCTATTTGGGGAAATAATGGAGTAAATACTATATATGTATCCCGACTTCGTTTCGGGGACATAATGTTGGTACGAACACATTATGAGTTAGTTTGCCACATACGTGCTCCATCTCACGAGTTGCCTGTCCGAAGTTGGTAGACTTCTTGATGGTGACCGATATACAAATGGTGTCTGCATATTTTTCATTTTTTCTTTAAATTTTCTTTCTATTAAACGACTTGCTTTGTTTTTATAGATTGTTAATATACAAAAAGTTTGTAAACAAGAACATTAATATTATTGTGTGTTTCTAAGAAAATGGATCATGTACGCCTATTTGTAAAATAGCACACACACACACACACACACACACACACACACACACACACACGGCATAGGACTTAGTAATCCGTCGAGTCTCATTAATCATGCATCAGCTATACACGGAAATTTACATTAAGATTTATTGATGCGTTACGGATATGGTCTGTAAATTTGAAATACGCAGAAACAAACAAATTAATTAAAACAGAAAAATAAATCACGCCCCGTTTGTCACGTGACATCATAAATTAGATGATGATGCAGTTGGTTTTCATATATCTTTTAATGTTTGATGCAGGGTGATTCAGAAAAAATGAAACATTATTTCGGAGTTTAAAACCACTGAAAAATGAGTGGTACAAAGCTGTTCCGTTATTCAAAACACATGTATATGTATTTTCACGCGAGCCCCTCATTTGGTTCACACGAGTCACGCTAAACCGTTTTTTGTTCAAGATTTCCATACCAGAAGTGATAAATTTAACACATTCACGAAGATATCTTTAATATAGAACTTTTTCACCAAATTGTTATTAATTGTTGTTTCAAACGTATTTAAAACAAATACTTGAAACATTTATAAAATTATGATTTCGTGCAAGTTTTTCAATTAGTCGGTACATATGCATGTTAATTTTTTTTCATCATTTTATACGAGATGCATTCAAGTCATTAGTGTCTAAATACTGATTATATCCGTCTGCGTTTAGCCAGAGACATATAAAACCCCGATTGGATTTTGTTGATCTATAATCACTAATTGGAATATCTAACAGGTCACGTTCGACTGAACAAAACTCCCATAGTATATCACACCTGAGATGGTCAGTATAGGACGGATTCTAATGTAGGGGCAGATAACCCTTCAGATCGGGCCTCGATTTCTGCGTATGTTCAATTTTCACAAAAAAATCTGTGAAATATTGCTTTTCATTTCCCCTAAATTGTTATAACATACTATGTATAATACTGCTTTCTATTCTCACAAATGCTATGACATATTGCTTTTCATGTTTGTTAAAAAATACTGTAAACTGTTGCTTTTAAGTAAATTTCACAACATTAAAATTTCCGAGATTGCTAAAAGACCGTAAAAAGAAGTCCGTGAAGTTTGTGAGTTTGTTCATTTGTACCAGTGCGCACTTTATTTTGGGCGATATTTAGAATGCTAGTACACTCGTCCGCAATATCATCAATAAATATCACAAACCACAGATCCCATTACATTGGTATCAAACCAACCAGTAAACCCTTTCTCACTTGAGTTCTATTGGGATCGAACCAAAAACGACTTTAATTTAATAATTAACCCACTCATTATGACTTTTGTATTTTCCCAGTTACGACAATTATATTCTGAATTACTGTAGAACAATCTTTATTGTCTCACTGTAAATCCAAAGTGCAAATCCCGAGATAGTGTTTTAAAGGTTGTTTTACATTCGATGCTGTACAGTTCTTCTGACGGGTTTAAATAAGCTAGCGCTTGTTCCTGAATCCAGTTTACAGTTTGATTTGTAAAATTTAACGATGAATAAATATTATTTAAACTAAAAACGACGAGATGTCTTGAGTTTGAACTTGAGGTTAATGCCTTGATGTACTCGACCACCTTGGTCCCGACCAATACAGAGCGGTAGTGACATCATCACCAAGCTGCCAAATAAGGGACAAAATCAAACAGGCATTATGGAATTGTCTCTTGGTCAACGTGACATTATCACAAAGCTACTGTTAGACAGGATCGAGGAATTTGTATATAAATTGTTGTCATAATATTATTTTAATATTTACATTTATTTAAAGTTGGTTTATTTCATAAAATATTGTACATATCTTCCATATCTGCCTCCTGGCTATATTTAATGTATAAGCTGTATTCGTCAGATTGAAAAACTGATATGAAATAATTTAAATATTAACGGTCTGCCATAACATCTGTACTGCGCAGTTTTAATCCAATGCTTCCGTGCTCAGGGGTCTTTACAGACATGTCGTGAGTTTATTGTCCACGTTCAGTTTATAATATATCGCCGTCAAACTTAGTTTGAGGGGAATGTAGGAATCGCCACGTCTAAAAGGGATTGAGATTAACAGGGGCTAAGTAGCACATGTCGGAAATGGACCTCAGAAATTTGTCTGGGTCCCCAAAGTTTTAAAGAATGCTATGTTTTGCTATTAAAGTGAACTGGGCCCCTAACTCAAAATAGTTAAGCTTCATCCCTGCTGAATGTGTCCATGTAAAATGTTTTCCGTTCCATAACTTTCACATCTCAGAATGGATTTGATCAAACTGTTTAAGTGTGTAGGTCAAAGGTTAAGGTCATAAAGTCAAATCTTAATTTGGTGCAGGGTTTGGGGTGGGTATTTGGCGCTAAAGAGAAGGTTCTAGTTTCTATAAGTTATGCGTTTGTCAATGCTATTTTCGTTTGTCAACTGTACGTAATTATTTGCCATTTCTAGTTTGGACATCAAATGCGATTAAATTATTATTGTTCTAGCACAAATGCTTTAAATTGGTAACAAATTCAATGATACGTGTTTACTATATACAGCCAAACCTGTCTATAAAGGCCACACAAGGGAACCAGTAAATGTGACCTTTATGGGCAGGTGGCCTTTATATACAGGCTCAAATATTATGAATAAAGAACAATTGGAACACAATTCTACTGGCCTTTATAAGCAGTTTGTCCTTATATAGAGGTGGTCTTTAAGGCAGGCTGGACTATAATGAAAAAAGGTCCGAAGGATATTCTTGTTGTTCTAGTGAAAATGCTTTGTATTGATGTATTATAATTATAATGAAAAATGATTAACACGCGTGCCGCCACTGAACGTATACTTCACTTAGTAAACCACAGATTGTGTGATATTTGAGTTTTTCTGTTATATATTGTATAAATTGTATGTTAATTACGTTTAACTTTAAGTTGTTTGATATTATATTCAGGATGAATTATCACATTATACACAGTTCACGTGTAGAATTTCGATCGTTTTAAATGTCAAAAGACGAAACAGTTATAATATATTGAAATTAAATCAGCAGTACACTGTGCAATGGGTATTGTCATGTTTCTTTCATTCTCGATGTCAATTTCACACGTAGCTAGCTGATGTAGCTTTTAAACACAGGAGTTGTTTACCATTCCGGAGCTCCCGGTCTCACTTCCATAGGCCTAGAGGCCAGTTTTACTTTGCGTTTTGTGACTTGAAGATGGGCCTGTATGCTAGTGTTTGGCATATTATATTATAGATTTACGAACAACCTACAAAAAAAAAAAAAAACGATATCTTAGTTAAAACTTTTTTGGGCAGATCTTTGTTTGTCGACGGTCGGTGCCGGGTTTTCTCTAGATACTCCAGTTTCCTCCACATACCAGAACTGACAGCATCAGTAAACGTGCAAGAATCTTGATTTGTGGTGTATGCCACTATTACTATTCTTCCAAAATTATGACAACAATTCATTTTTAATTGTCATTTAATTTCGTTTCTTTTGTGGTATCATTGTTTTGGGTGAATGAGGTACATGTATTCCAATTCCAAAAATATGACTTTAACATAACCATAAAGTCAGTTAATACAAACAATAATTCAATTTTATAAAAGAGAGTAAAAAGTTTTAAACATTTCCGGAAAAAGTATTTTACAACCGTCATGCAGTTAATTATTCGCAAAAGAGGGTTTTAAAAGATTGAAAATTACCCCGAAAAATGTGACTGGTTTAATTGATGTTTTCAAACTCTTCACCTTAGATACATACAGTCATCCCCTCCCGTGATTTAAACCCCATCCCTCCTTATCAGTCAAGCCCCCACTTATATTTGTTCTCACCGTGATCACGTGAGACTTAATGTCCCAGAATCCGGTATATGTCAATTGTTATGTCGTCGCCGTAGCATACAAATGAGAGTTTTATAATGCGTAACCTGCTACAACAAAACCTGTAGTATTTTCTAAGTCCCGACTGTAAAGTTATAGTTGTACAGTCTACCGGTCCGTATATATAATAAATACACCAATAGTTTCTACCATACCTGTCAGTTACCTGTCATTATCATCACTCACCTGGACTGATCACAACAGGTGTAATAACGTATATACTGTTTAATTAATATAACTTAATATAAGTTTCAACATTTTCATAATTTTATTTTTTGGATTTTAACACACGACATACAAGGATGTACCGGAATTTATATGTGATTTTACTAGGAGTACTTAGCTCAATTGAGGTAAGTGTGTATATGTAATATATGTATATATGTGTATATGTGTATTTTATATCTACAAATGTATTATATATGTATATACAAAAAAAAAACTCCATATATATTATTGTTTTATTTAGATGACCGTGTCTTTAAGAGATATTGATAGCATCTATATTAATGATATTGTCCACAGTCATGGACCCGTATATTAAAGGTGGATGACCGTACACTAACACAGGAGATGGTGTTTTACCATGAATTGCTATTTTGTATTTCGGACAATGCCATTATGGACAAAATATATTTCCAAACATAAAAATGAAGCACATCGATTTGCTTTTAGTATTCATTTTCTCAACATGCTTACCCTATGTCTTAATTTGTATTTCACGTGTTCCTTTGGTTTATTTATTGCAGTGGCCAAATACAAGTTTTCAAAAGCAAAATCTTAAAAACAAACACGAGAAACATTTGTTGAATTTTGATAGAGCTTGTATTGTTTATGATGAAACAAATATGTTGCTTGTTCGCCTGTTGTTCTTATGTTATTTGGTGATAATGACTGAAAATTAAAAAGGCATTGATTGTGATAAGATGATTTCCAACATAATATTTCAATACCTTGCATTTGTATAACTCCTTCTTTTAAGAATTCTGTCTTTTTCTTTCATTTTTCTATTGACGCCCATTCACAAGGATATAACACCGTCACTTCAAAATGCTCTAGTTTTTCTTTCACTTTGGGACTATGTTCTATATTTGACGCCCATTTACAAGGGTATAACACCGTCATTTCTGAATGCTCTAGTTGTCTTTCACTTTTAAGATAGTTTATTATTGTTATTTTTTTGTTATTTATTTTCGAGGGTATAACGACATCACTTCAGGTTTCTTTAGTTTTTCTTTCACTTTAAGGCCGTTTTATTGTTATTTTTTTGTTATTATTTTCGAGGGTATAACGACATCACTTCAGGTTTCTTTAGTTTTTCTTTCACTTTAAGGCCGTTTTTATTGTTATTTTTTGTTATTTATTTTCGAGGGTATAACGACATCACTTCGGGTTTCTTTAGTTTTTCTTTCACTTTAAGGCCTGTTTTTCTATACGTTCTATATTTAACGGTATATAACACCACCACTTCAGAATTCTCTAGTTTTTTCTTTCACTTTAAGAGCTGTTTTCCGTCCCTGTGTTTCTAGGACATAAATCATACAGCTAAAACAATGGACATATAAGATATATAGTCCCTTACGTCATCGGGACACTTTATCATATTTTGACATTTTAAAAACAAAAGGTTAATATGACAAGACAATGACATGAGGGAGGTGTGTGTGTGTGTGTGTGTGTGTGTGTGTGTGTGAGATGTTCCAGTTGTTGATCTGGCTCAATTTCAGTGCTATCACCGACAAAGTGGGGTCACCACCGTTGATGTGGGAACAAACTTTTAGAGAGAGAGAGAGAGAGAGAGAGAGAGAGAGAGATCTGGACGGACGATTTTAGCTGCACCACCCTCTTGAATGGGGACACCACCAACAATGCGGAGACAAAACTCGCGTATCCATATCTACATTAGATTAGATAAAATGCTCTAATACACTATTTATAATAGCGTAGGGTTAGGTTAATTGGAAACATTGGAGAGAGAGAGAGAGAGAGAGAGAGAGAGAGAGAGAGAGAGAGAGAGAGAGAGACTTACACCTGCACCACCCTCTGAGCCACCAACAATGCGGTGACAAAACTCGCGTCTTCAGATCTACGGTAGGTTGGATGAAATGCTCTAAAACACTTTTTACAAGGTTAGTTGAGAGAGAGAGAGAGAGAGAGAGAGAGAGAGAGAGAGAGAGTTAAAACAATGGCTTATCAATTTGGTATTTTAATGTATACTTTATCATAAATTTTACTTTTGTTTCCAAGTTAAAAAAAGAAACACAATATTAGATTCACTGAGAATCTTCAGTATATATATACGTATTTATTTCCTTGTTACATTATGTGACTTAAAACAATAACATTTACTATGTATATATATGATGTAGTTTTTATATTATGTAGAGTTATTTGATGTATATACAACTATGTTTTATGAGGTGTGCCAACTATTATAAAACAGACAAGAATAAGACAGAGGAGAAGTGAATTACTAATTACTCATTCTTAGCCATAAAAATGTGGTTAAAAAGTTTCGAAAAGAAAAAAATAATACTGGTATACCACAGACCCGTCGAAAGTTTAACACTGAGCCAACTAATTGGTGCCGAATAGCACCTCGTCTTAATCCCTCACTAGCTATATAGTGACAGCTTTTCGGCAGCTGTTATCTATCAACTATCACTCGTCAACTTAGCTTCGACTCCTTTTCGTTAGCGCAATGTTAAACTTTCGACATGTCTGTATTGTATGTACATACCGGTATCGCACAGGCCTGTCGAAAGTTTATCACTGAGCTAACGAAAAAGGAGTCGAATCTTGGATGTTGAGTGGCTGATACATGGATAGCCTTGTGACCGAGAAGCTGTTGATATATAGCTAACGAGGAGTTGAGTTGAGTAATGGTGTTTAACGTCCCAGTCAAGAATATTTCACTTATATCGAGACGTCGCCAGCTATAGACGAAGATGCAGAAATTTTGCCTGTGCGTTGCTCTGATGGCATTATACAGCAGGGTTCTTTAACGCGCTAAGCCCACCGTGACATGGGACCTCATTTATTTTAAGTTCCAATCCGAAAGAGCCGTGACTTTCATTTCGTAATGCCGAGTGCTTGGCGAAAGAACAGTCACTACCCACTTTCAAGCCTTGGGTCAGACCAACTGAGCTACCGCAGTGGTTGTAGCTAACGAGAAGCCGAGATGAGCTGATGATTCGAATCTAATTCGTTAGCTTAGTGTTAGACTTTCTACAGGTCTGCACTGTATTGCTTAACTGTCTCGACATGTCGGTTTATGTTGTTTTTCGGGGAATTCGTTCATAAATTGTGATGTTTAAGTTGCTTTGGGCATTGTCTTATATGCGATTGTCATGTGCTACTTTTAGAATTTTTTATTATGAAATACTGTATCCAAAAGTAGCACACATAACAATTAACACATCCGTTTTTCATATTGCATACCATATCGTGACTAAATGGATAAATGCCAGTTTGTCATTAACTCAATGAGGTGCCCGTCCAAAGTTGGTAGGTTCATATACTAGTATGTGCTAATCTTGTCTTGATTTCTTATTTCGTTTGTTTGTTGTTTTGTAATCTTGGTTTCGTTAGCCATTGCCAAATGAGTGTCCAACAGGGACAGTTAATTGTACAGTTTTTTTTACAAGTAAAAACACGACACAGCAAAAAACGCGAAAAAAACGGAAGCAAAAAAATCGCAAACATATGCGTATTTTGAAACCACAAATGATAAAACTGCTGACTTTAGATGTTTTTTGGTATACTGACTATAAAAGATCGTAGAAAGTTGTATAAGGTTATATAATCTTTGGTGAACATTCTTCAGATTATTTCATTCATTTGTTCATTATAATCTCCAACAAGCGAAGTTTATGGGTATATAGAAATCGCTCTGACCGTCTTTCGTAATATCGCGTCTGCTCCATATCTCCAATATCTATGGATAGATTATGATCAAACTTAACACAAACGTATGCCAACATGGAATATCAATATGTCGACTTTATGTCGCATACCCAATTTAGGAATTTATTTGTCTTTCAAGAGTCTGCTCTAGTTATTTGTTTTTTTTACTTTATTCAAGTAGTTATAACATGAAATGCTGACTTATTATAAACAAAGCTTTACATACGTATGCACATCATGTACATGCGGTTTAAAAACGAATGAAGATGTCTTGTTTATGACGTCAATATATATTTTATAGTAGAGAATGGCGTTCACACCATCAGTGCACTCACATATACATCTTAAATCCAGGGATTATATCGTGAAATGAAATACGATGTACATGCCTTACCCGTAAACATGGTTATACGGTTTCGTCTTAGGTATTTAAAACACATGTTATTGTAGGTTACCATAGGTTATATCCTTTTTAAGGTCATCTACCCGTCCGCGTATCCATATCCCCTTCACCCTCCATGAAACATCGACCCTCAGACCAATGACTTATATGTCACAGGCAACTGAATCCTCTTTTGTCATAATTGCAATTATAATTGATATCTTAATCACCAAAGAAAGTCATAGTATAAAAGCAAGAATGTCATCCTAAGTAGTAACATCACGAAAGATTCGTCATCTCACGCATTTTTGTTATTTGTTAAAGGCCAGTAAAATTTTATCCCAATTGATCTTTATTTACATGTTTGTTATTTGAACCTCTATATAAGGACCAATTGCGCCTAAAGACCACTTTTACTATTTACCTTAGGTGGCCTTTATTGACAAGATTGACTGTATATGTTACTCCGAGTACCACCTCTGGTTCTGTAGAATGAATAAAGAATTGAAATTTATTGGTATGTTAGAATGACAACAACACGATACCAGCAGTTCCAATTTGGTCATTTGTCCGCTGCTGCCAAAAAAGAAGGAGATTTTATAATTTGTTTAGACCTAAAATGAGTTTATCTTGAGCCTTGTCTTTGTTTTGCAGCTTATTCTTATGTTGCATTTGCATTTGCCTAATATTCATAAAAAAATATCTGTTTTGCGTTATTCACGGTATCAACACTATACTGCCACTTATACCTATAAATTATGAACTAATATAAAAAAACAGTAGTTTTTAAATTCTCAAACTAATCATAAAAATTTGCATATAAGCCAATAAACACAGACACAATTTAAATATGTTCTGCTTCGCTGGTTGATTTCCTTAAAACAAAAAGTAGAATTTCTCACGCATAATTTATATTTTACTGTTTTTTCTTTTATTGTTTTTTGTCATTTCGTTTTTTACTTTACTGTCTTTTTTATGTTTTAATTTTGAACTTTTTACTGTCAATAATACTAACGAGGCTTTATAGCCCTAAACCACATTACAATAAATAATATAATAAAAATAATCATATTAGTCCATGCTCAAAATCCCCTCAATCCAAAAAGCAAAGTAAAAACTTTGAAAACTGTCAAATTTAATTAAACACTCGAACTTCCACAGGGGAAGTGAAGCCGGGTGCTCCGGAAGGGTAAGCACCTCTTAAATCCTAGGACATAATTTAATGTCTATTATGGTTTTAACTATTTTCTGAAAGTTACTGGAACTGGTCAGTAATATGGAACAATTGTTTAAATAAAAAACACCACTTAAATGTGATTTATAAACTTTGTAACTTCCCGAAAAAGCATGTGACCTGTTGTTTAATTGATGAGTTCAATCGAACCCCATCATTACTTTTCCCACCCTATGAGTCAAACCCCCACTTTGTTCTCATCGTGATCACGTGGAACTTTATGCATACTTTAGTTTTGGCCATGTCATTTTTTGAAGTTTCTGAAAAAGGCCTATGATATGGATCACGGAGTTGGTTATCTAAACAGAATATAGTCGTTTGATTTTATCACCGTTTTACATTTTTCATTACATCTTCGTGAACTTCCGGAATAGTAGAATTAAAATTACCACAAAAATAAGATATTCATTTGGTCAAAGCATACAAAGCATATTGGACGCACTCAGCTGCCCAATATTAATGCAAGAATGTTGATTGTGCATTCGAAGAATAGAAGGCCCATTTTGTCAAAGTACTAGTACACCGTTCTTATAAAACTGCTCAAAGGTGATGAAAAAAAGTTTGGTGTGCGTTCAAAAAATTATATGTTCATTTAGTCAACATAAGATGGACTTATAAATTTCTGAAATGTAGTACTAGAACTCTAAGCCTACTCATCCCTTTTTGTGATAATAAAATAGTGAACAATTATCTGATTGTTATAAAATTTGATGACATTTTATAGACCGAAAAATTTTCAGGAAATAGCCTAATAAAAGAGGACATATATACGTATAGTATATTATAAAAAAGTTTTGAAGCATTAAATTTTTATGGAAATACAAATTTTCACATCGGTTTTACAATTAACTCATTGTTTTTAGTTATTGCGGGCGGATACTTCCTAAGCGGATACGAAATAACACATAAATCCTTCACCAATTTAGACCTTGTATGAATTGTAAAATCCCAAGGGAATAAAAAATGGCATTGTGACACGACAAGTTCAAGACATAAATTCAAATCTAATGAATGGGAAGTATTTAAATTGCGTATATATAACAGTTATACCAGTGTTAATTTTACAGCACTAGACGGCCGTTTCAGAATACAATTCCTCATCAGCTGTGGTGCTTGGACCAAAATTTTGAAACCATTCAAAATGTTGAAAAGATATCCAAAGGACCAAATAAATTTTACTAGATTTAGCTAAGGAAATACTTTGCATGAGGTAGTATACCTCAGTTTTTGAGGATTTTAAAAATAAATGAAAATATAGCTACTCCTCTACCGTACTGGACCACTGTTTGTAAAATATATGGGATGGTTGGGGTTGGGGGTCATCCAATAGAGAATTAACCAGGATTCCTCCATGGCATGGGTTCTTATTTTGGTATCTGTTTTCCAATAACGAATTAATGCTTCATCAACAATTATGAAAACTTATATACGAACCCACTTGGTCCTCATTAAAAATACTAAGAAGCGGCTAATTGACTGAAGTCTTTGGAAGCAATCCGACATTAGCAAACTCATCTTCTGCCTATATATTCATAAGCGTGTAAATATTTCCGTGTTAAAATCACGCTCCTTATTAGACCTTAATTAGGCAATCAATGACGATGATGTCTCCATATCATTGATAATTTTCTTTGTGGTGTCATCAGGTGACTAATCTGACCGTGGGTAATTCTTCAGCGAACCGCGTCGACATTTAAATTCAACTGAACATTTTGCCACTGTTGCGTATGTATGTAGGTAGAACTTTTATTACCGCGTACCTCGCCCGTTCGCCAGTGAATTACTACTGTATGAGGAATTATATTACTACCCGGAACTCAGCATATTGATTTTCCGTCATTGCTTCCATGTCAGTAACTTAGTATACATCCGAGGGTCTGTATTTAGCTAGGTGGTTGACCTCCGGAACGTTCGGCCTTACTTTATGATTGAAATTAATGTTTTAATTTGCCATTTTCAAAGTTTTAATTTGTTTTTTTCGGATTGTGATTTACACATGGATCGATATGTTTATTTTTGTTTCTTATTCATTTGATTGTTGCCTCTTGTTCTTGTTTTAAGCTACAAACATCAACATTCCATTCTTGGTCATACGTTAACCATACCGGTTTCTATATGTGTTGGGTTTTCGTTATTGACTTTTGCATCTTGTTTTTATTTTTTGTTTGTCGCCTCTTTTTTCTGTTTCCTTGTCTTTCCCATAAAATCTTCTCTATCTTTTCTACCATACATCTTTAGATTCTCACCTTAGTCATGCGATAACCTTTGAATCATCATAGTACCGTGTTTTGTTTTTAGTGATTGATGGTTATATAAGAAAACTTATGTAGTTTAATGGTGCCAGTCAAACCTTACAAGTGAAGTATATAAAATTCTGTGTCAAATGAAACAGGTATATATGTCATTCTGTGTGACGATAAAAGCATGATTAAAAATGTCACAGGGCACGATAACCCACTTAATTAATTATTGAAGAAAGTATAAATGAACACTTAATGTCCCGTCCTTTTATTTCATTGAAAAATATGTGCTTTTTATAGCTACAAAAGCATTTTAAAATTCCGTTACGTGTAGAATTATAGTAATCCTACTCTTCTTCTTATTTTTTATTGCAATTTAAAGTTAATTTATAGTTATTTTCACATCCCCTTATTTGTATGAATATATTATTATACATAAAATTATAGTAAGGCTTCTATTCTTCCATTTAAATTCATTAATAGTTAATTTCATATCCCCCTTATAGTTATGAATATATTGCTCTAAAAAGATTTTGTTTTAAAAGGTCTTTATATACATGTATATAAGGCATGAAAACACTAGTGAAAAATGGTCTTGGTTTTATTATTTGATTTTTTTCTATGCGTACAAGAATTGCTACTTTTCACACACACACACACACACACACACACACACACACACACACACACGCTCGAATTTATTCAAACAAATTGCCAGATTATTAAATTATTTTCCCTTATTGCTTTGAAAAAATAAGCGCTTTTAGACTTCAGCCAGACACTTGGAAAAACACCTTTGCAAATTCTTTTACAGATACGGCTTTTTAACATTGGAAAATACATTTAAAATTTCGCTCGGTGTTATCTATACAAACAAGGATTCTCAGTGACATTTTGAAAGCTGTATTTTAATATAAACAGCTCTGTTTCAGAAAAAACTAAGCGAGACAAAGATATAACATAAAATAAATCCCAGACAAGTTAGTTTGTTACCAGGCGACGTGACTCTCACTTTAAAGAATGCCGTGATACAACGGAAAACGAAAATGCATCTAATATTGTGATTACAATGTATGCAGTGACGCATTAAATTTACTTTTAAAATTTTAATTTAAAGTGTGTTTAGGTTCCATTGGGTGTAAAACAGCTAAGGTGGTTAAGTCCTACAAAGGATTTGATCCACAGCACTTATACCACTTATGATAATAATAATAATGTTGTTATCCAGTGACCATACAAAGTCGGGAGTATTATTGTCAGTGGTTTCATTGATTTCCCGTAACTAACGATCGTTTGTTATTTTCTCTTCTTTGGTGATATACCATTTTTGAATGTACTAGTATTTAATGATTATATATATCGCAGTTTTAGCAGACATGCTACCGTTTTCATGACACAAATAAAATGTAAGGTTAGAACTTGAATACGATCCGTAAGAACGCGTTTTAGTACATTTGCCACCGAGAATTTGTTTTACAACCATTGGTCTGATTATCTACTCATCATGTGACTTATTGTGCAGTGTTCTTGGTTACATTGACATTTGTCAAGTACACGTTTGTAAGCTGAAAATTGCATCGTAACTGTCACACACATTCTTAGTTCAGACATGTATAGAGCGTCTCCTCGTAACATCTAAACCACTGCGGTAGCTCAGTTGGCAGAGTGCTCGCTCCGTATGTGGGAGGTCGTGGGTTCGATTCCCGGCCGGGTCTGACCCAAGACTTGAAAATGGGAAGTGACGTTCTTTCGCCAAGCACTCGGCATTACGAAATGAAAGTCACGGTTCTTTCGGATGGGAACTTAAAATAAACGAGGTCCCGTGTCACGGTTGGCTTGGCACGTTAAAGAACCCTGCTGTATAATGCCATCAGCGTAACACACAGGCAAAAGCCTATAGCTGGCGACGTCTCGATATAAGTGAAATATTCTTGACTGGGGCGTTAAACACCATTACTCAACTCAACTCGTAACATTTCTAATCGGCAACATACAATAACCGTTTGGCAAGAATTCTTTAATTAAGGTTTTCTCAGTTGAAATTTGGAACGTTTTTATATCTCACTGTTAGACAGAAATGGTTATGTTGTAACAATTTGCTCCAAAAACAATTAAAGTTGACTAACATATCAATAGACGAGAGAGAAACAAATCTGATATGAGTATAAGATCTGCATCTATATATTGAAATATGCTCTCGTGTTTTCTTATGCCCCAAAACAAAGTGAAGTGGCTTTGCTGTGTTTTTTCTTCTTCTTCAAATCAAACTTTATCCGAAGCATTTCTCGGAGATGTCTTGTCGGATATTTTTTTTCGAAACTTCATATGAATATAAAGAAGGATGATTGTAGTTGTGCCTTTTGCTAATTTTTGACTGGATCCATTTATTCCATCTTCTATTTTTAGTATAACATATATTTTGAGAGCTTGATTTAACAATGCAATTCACATATATATGTTTACAGCTGAATCAATCTGAATCCAATTTTAAAGGTTACATATTAAATAACATTGCTTGTTATGGAGTGAAATCGGCTTTTACTGGCAATACGTTTCATTTATTGATCCATTATGTATTTTTATACTTTCTTATATATCAGATTTTTTCTTATACACATACTTTTATATATAATTGGTTTATACTTTATTTATATAGGGTTATAATAGTCAAATTATAAATCTACTGTATAAAATAACACGGAAATAATCTGTTTAACATGTCCGATAAAACAACAACTGTAAAACAAGGTCAAATCTGGCAAGTAAATAGGTTTTTATAGGGTTTGGTTTGGGGGACATCGTTACACGTATTTTTGTGTTTTCTATCGTGATGAAGCAATTTTAGAAATTGACTAGTTTTTATTATTTTACTTTATTTTCAAAAAAAGTTTTTTTAGTTACAAGGCTAAAACTGACAGGAAAATACATTTTGTAGGGTTTAGTAGGGACATCGTCGCTAGTGTTTTTTTCCTTTATGATTCAGCAATTTAAGCAATTGGCGGTATTTTTTTGTTTGTTTTTTGTTTTGTGATAATAAAAGTACATGTAATATCATTATACCTACTGGTAAATCTGGGGATCATTGACCTGATCAAAGTATAAGCCTAAATAGCCATGTCATTGTCCTGTTTATACCAGAAGTAGATGAATACCAATAAGTCGGTGTTTTCCAATCACTCCCCTCCCCTGTGTAAGGAATATAATACAGTTCAGAATGTGCAGTTACCAATCACGGTCCTTACCTCTGTGTACAACATAAAAGTTCAGAACGTGCAGTTCCCAATCACTGCCCTATCTGGGTGTGGAATATACGCGTAAATCTATACAGAATAGTGCACGTTGCATCTTTGAACATATCAAGTTGACCATCATCGATGGTTAGAATACAAAAATATAGCAATACATGTGAAGTCTCTTTGTCCATGACCCCACTGCCAGACTCCTTGCGAGCTTTCGATATCTTTGCATTTTAATTCCATACGGCAATGCTTTTCTGTTAAACATGTACATAGCGTATTTAGATTTGTTGTTGTTATTGCCAGTAACAAACAAACTACATTTTGTTTATATAACACTTTTTGCAGCCATAACTGTCTATGCTTGAAATTCTAAAGAGATTAAAAAATTGGAGCAACAATATCCACGTAATTTACATAATAATCTGTGTCTCAATGTGACATTATTCTATTTGCATAATATTGTACATGGGGAAGATATAAATACCTAAGTATTTTCCTAAAATAACTCTACTTGCACATTTTTCTCATAATATTTGCATAATTGAAGGATACACCATATCATCTATTGGTGACTTCCTGTCATTAAAACTTACATCTCAGTTGAAATAAACGCTGCCGTGAGGAGATTGAACTAAAATGCTGCTAAACAAAGACAAACATAATAATCTATGTTCAAATTACTATCCCAAAGCTAAGTAAATTCAAATTAATGGTACCACGAGGGGATTGATCAAATAATGCTACTGATTAACAGTGCATGGAAAATTAAAGGAAAAACAACCCATCAAGAACAACAATTGTTATGTGGAACAACGCAAACACCAATATACCAAAAACTAGAATTGACTAAATGGTTGCATGTACAGAAATCGAGGTCCGACCGTATACCATTGATGCGTTTAAGATGATGGTCTCATCACCTGTATTAAGTCACCTGTGCGATCGCCAGCCCTTTAAGTTACAATGGGAACTGCATATACCCGATTTTCAAATTTAAATATTACCAATAACAATATTATTTTCTGAAAATGTCTGGTTCTCAGTGAAAAATACATACTGTCACGAATATTCAAATATAAAAATGATTAAAATATCTTGAAAAAAATCCATTCCACTTTTTGATTTAAAATATGGTGACATTTTACTTAATTTCCCTATGAAACTCATTAGAAAGTGCACAGCACTGTTTGTATAAACAGCTTTCTTCTTATTAAAGATATAGAAAAGTGAAAATGTCTGGTTTTCATGATAAAGTTCACATCGTGAGGAAAATTCAGTTATAAAAATCTTTGTGGTACCTTTAAAAAAATCCATTCCACTTTTAATTTGAAATTTAGGTGGTACAATATTTGTATCAATATTTCAGTCAGTGGATAAGGGCCAATATGATAGACTTCCGGTATGTATATACTATGGATATGTATAGACTATCATGGTCAAATACTAGCCTACTGGATCTAATACAACATTGTGCCCTTTTCTATTTAAAATATTATTAAAGAATTAAATCAAGTTAAAAAAATAGGAAGTAATGAAACGTGCACATTTTTATTTTCCATTTTATTATAATTCTTATTTATTTAACTAATAGAGTATGAGACGTTAAAATAACAAAAGTTCAGAAAAAATATGCACATTTTTATTTAATATATTTTATATTTCATTTAAATAATAATAATAATAATAATAATAATAATAATAATATCTATTTTATTCAAGTTTCAAAAGTAATCAATGCCATAAAACATTTCACAGTTTAACCCTAAATGAAATACAACATGATTATTCCCAGCCATGTTATTATTATTAGGAAACAACATTGAAGGTGACTTAGTTAAAATTAACATTTACATTTAAATAATTGTCTATTGAACGGATTTAAAATTGTTTTAATTATACTCAAATAAACAAAACAGAGTGACGAAAAATAAATTTATAACTAATATTTATTAGATTTTCAAACGGTTCATGATAAAATTATCATTCAAATACATCACATTTAATAATAATAAAATAATAATAATAATAATAACACCACGCAGTTACTACCTCTAATTTGAATAAAGCTGTGATGTTAATTGCCTGCCATGACACAAATAACATGATCTAGGTAAAGTGATGGGTTAGGTTCGATTTTTTGTTTATTGGGAAATTAATTGATTAATGAAACAAGAAGGTAAACCGTCACGCTTGAGCCCCTACTGTTCAATAGGAACGTTATGTTCAGATTTTTTTAAATTCTCATGAACTTTTAGAATATTATATCGCATTTCACCATGTCCCGATCATGTCCTGATTGTTAAAATAAAAAGTAATATTATTGTATATTGATCATATTTATTGAACAACATTTGTGACTTGAGAGTGATAATTCTCTCTCTCTCTCTCTCTCTCTCTCTCTCTCTCTCTCTCTCCAAAACGTTACACATGACTTTGTCCTTACCAGTGCCAGGTTTATGTTGCATTCTTTTCACAATTCAGGTCGATAAAATAAAATAAAATAAAATAAAATAAAATAAAATAAAATAAAATAAAATAAAATAAAATAAAATATTGCAGTTAACTATTCAGCATTGGATTTGTCGGTTCAATTAGATCAATCAAATCATCTAGTTATAAAAATAAACATAAGAAAAATCATAGTATTTATTTATTTATTTATTTATTTATTTATTTATTTATTTATAATCAAGCTAAAATGAAATGTTTTAAAAAACGAAGATTTATTATTTAAATCTCTGCTAGATTGCATTGTTGAAGCTGAGAAAATATCTTATCAATTTTTATTTATTTATTTATTCATTTATTTAGTATTTATTTAGTATTTATGTAAAACATTAATATAGCTAGAACGGAATATTTAAAAACGCTGATTTAATTTTTATTTAAACTTGGAGTAAGCATATAAGACCCCGACAAAACGTATTTAAAACAAATACTTGAAACATTTATAAAATTATGATTTCGTGCAAATTTTCAATAAGCTAGTACATATGCATGTTAATTTTTTTTCATCATTTAATTACGAGATGCATTCAGATCATTAGTGTCTAAATACGGATTATAATCCGTCTGCGTTTAGCCAGAGACATATAAAACCCCGATTAGATTATTGCTCTCCCAAATTGGAATTATCTAACAGGTCACGCTCGACTGAACTACCTTTATAACTGTAAAGTATATCACACCTGAGATGGCCAGTATAGGACGACTTCTAATGTAGGGGCAGATAACCCTTCAGATCGGGCCTCGATTTCTGCGTATGGGTTTACTGTTTGGCAAACTAGAATTATCTGTACATTTGTGTGCTTATGAGCGTCTTTTTTTCTTTTTTGCTGTTCTTGTTCAATCAGTTTTGTTTTGTATCAACACATTTGATTTGTGTTTTTTCTTCTGTTTTTCTTTTTCAACAAAACGCACATGAATTAGCTACTGGTTTCCCATGCCACACACACACACACACACACACACACACACACACACACACACGAAAAAAAAATCTGGTGATATTGTTGAAATGCAGTCAGTGACCATGGAAAAAGCAGTGTCATATAAATTTCGAGTTATCTGAATGAAACATTCAAAAATGTATATATATATATGATATAACTGTCATGATAAATGTAATATGAAGGAAGCAATAATTGTTTAAAAGTTAGCACTTGTATCAAACAATCCCAAGTTAAACAAATATAAAAAGTCTAGTTGTACGGTTATCTATTTCAAAAAAATATTTGTAAAACAATATCTTTTATAGTTATCGAATTAGAGCACATAATTATCAAGGAGTTTACAATATAACGGATCTTTGAAAATAGTTTTTGTCCTTCACGGTCCTGTCTTGTCATAATACCGCTGTCTTATGTCAATTGTTCAGTTACGGATTCTCATTGTTCAATAATTTTTATTATATTTGAAATGACACAGATTGCGTCAATAAAGTTGAAGGTGAATACGTACACAAATGATTACTTAAACAAAACATGTCAATCATATCAAGTTATTAATTATTACAGTTTACAAGTCGGAGACCTTGCTCTATTCAATCGAAGGAACGCTCGTTTGTTTTCGTACTTTCCGATCTATGCCGGAAAAGACCGAAATATTTTCTTGACATCTAAATATAATCGTCATATCAAATGTTAAGTCAGAGATGTTCGGTTGTTTTCCTGCTTTCCGATCTATGCCGGAAAAGACCGAAATATGATCTGGAGAGGAGTGGTGTCTAGGTTTTTTTTTACTTATATCGAAGCGGTCAGTTCATGGATGGTGGAGGAAACCGGAGTACCTAGAAAATACACCAATCTTTGAGAAGCGAACTGACAAATTTCTAACACTGACATCCGTCACCAGTGGGATTCGAACCTACGCGGCGAGAGGAACTGTGCTACGTAAGCACATGCTTTACACCGCTCGGCCACCGAGGTTCCAGTGATATTTTCTGGATACCTTACATCTAAATATAATCGTTTGCATGTTAATGACTTTTAAGTGTAATATGTAATAATTAAGACGAGGGCTGACATAACACAGATTTATACTTGTAGGGTCATACTAAAATATTTATTATAATTTATATACTAACCCCGGTATGCCACAAAGATAATTTGTCTTGATGATGAACACATATAAAACAAGTACAAGGAAGACTGACGTTATTAGTATGCATTTTCAGGACGCACAGCTAAATCAGAATAATACATGTAAATTCATTTATGCACCAAATGCACTGACGAGAAAAAAAAAAAACATGGGCTAAGCTTATTATACTGATCGTCTAATTAATACGATTTCCATTTACAGTTTTATAAGAATTTTTCATGTAGTTTATGATTATAACATTTTCAAAACTCGGTACAAAAATATGGCACTAGACAACCTTTGGTTATAGAAATTGAAATGATAGAAGAGACAGACACAAGTCATCAGGATGTTTTGTTTGGACACAATTAAATTAGAATAATAAATTTAAATTCATTCATGCACAAAATGCACTGACGAGAAAACAGAATCATGGGATAAGCTCATTTTACTAAACGTCTAATTTAAACGATTTTATAAGAATTTTCACGTAGTTGATGACTATGACATTTTTCATTGCTCAGTGCATCAATATGATACTAGCCAACCCCTAGTCGTTGCCATAGCGGCGTAGTAATCAAAATAATAGATGAAACAGACAAGAGTAATTAGTATGTGTTTTTAAAACACGGTTAAAATAGAATATAACTTTCTTAATATTATTCCCTGAGAGGAAAATCCATTTAAAAATGACAATATGAATTTAGCTCTTGGCCAATATTTCGACTTTATAGCCTTTATCAAGACACTTGATAATTTAGAAATCTACTACATTGTTTCTTTCACTTTCACCCCCATTTCAGAATGAAATTGAATAGTAAATGTAAATGCATTTATGCACAAAAGGCAATGTCAGAAAAATGGGAAAAATGTACCATTATAACAATCGTATAACTGTAAAACGATGTCCACGTGTAGTTTTATAAGAATTTTTCATGCAGTTTATGATAATTACATTTCCTATGCTAAATGCATCAATAAGACACTAAGCAACCCCTAGCTTAAGCCACGGCAGAATAGTAAGGAAAAAATATAGAAGAAATTAAACGTTTGCAATGACATTTTTGAGAGTTTGTTTTGCTGAACACCTCTGTGTAATGAACGGTTGGTAAGACCAGAAACTCTTCTAGAAGAAGTAGCACGTCGAAGAAGTTTATTAACAGAAAATATTTGATAGTTTTGGTTACACTCGAATAAGTTTATTTCACTTGCATAATCTTGTTGTGTAAAACTTCGATGGTATATTTCGTCAATGTGTTAGGATCAATCTGTTGTCTACACCACAATGATATACTAGTATTTATTAATATTTATTACTTATCATAAGAGCCGGAATTAATTTTAAAAGACAAAAGTTTTGATGTGTCTGCCAACATTAGATTAATAGAAAAATCTTTAGCCCCAGGCAATAGTTTTAAAAAAGATATTCCCATTCTTTTTAATAGCCGGAGGATATGAACCAATACAGTACGTTACAGCGATATCACCAAAGAAAGGGAACCAGGCCCCGGTTTCACAATCATTCCTTGGCTAAGATTTTTCTTTACTTAAATCTTGAAAAATTTCAAACCTGTATAATTTTGTTAATTTTCAAGATATTCAGGAATTTAAGGTGTCATTTTAAAGATTACTTTCAAATTAAAATTTTTGTATTATTTTTAAAAAAAAACCTTATTCATCTGTAGATCCAAAAGGAGATTTCCAAAATTGGCTAAATTTAAGTTAAGGATAATCTTAGCTAAGGAATGATCGTTTTACAATCGTTCCTTAATAAAGATTGTCCATAACTTAAATCTGGCAAATTTGAAATCTTAATTATTTTGGAAATTGTTAAGATATTTCAGAAATTAAGGTGTCATTTTGAAGACCACTTCAAGCTGATGGCATCTGACATTAGTTTTGTCAAAAATATACCATCAGATATTGTCAAAAATTTAGCTTAAGTTGAAGAAACTCGTAGTTAGGAATGATTGTGAAACTGGAGAAAGGGTAGTAAGTTAAAAGGATATCCCAAAAATATGAACCGGCGTAGTACTTCAACGTGATGTTTCCAATGGTATGAACCAGGGTGGTTCGTTAAAGAGATATCTATGAACAAAGGGGATATATCTATAGCACAAAGTACTAATAAAGCATGGGACAATACTGAATAATTTGTAAGATTTACTGGGTGAACATTCCCCGCTAATCGGATTGTCCTGGTCCACCAGACATTGATCAGAACCTTCTATTTTATTGAAATTTCTTGTCTGTCTATTTTCTACTTGTTATCGAGCGCCAGTTGTTGTCTTCACAGAAAACAGTTTTTTCTGCAAATCTGCAGACCTACATACCAACATACGCATACAACGTATCCTCTCTGAAAACATAGTCGAGAGTTTAAATTTCAGAAATAATATATCTGAATAAAACCCACACATCAATACTTCTTTCAAAGAAATCAGAAAACCACATTACAATAATAATGTAATCGGCGTTAAGATGTAAATATTCTGATTTACATAAATACGGTACAGACCTGTCGAGGGCTCAAACACTCAGCAGCCGAATCAGCTGTTCATCTCGGTGCATCCTAGCTATACCATGTGTATATCGAGGCAGCTCGAAGTTTTGGCCACTAGCTGTCTGTATCTAGGCCGCTCTTCGATTGCTTTTGGTTTCGTGAGCTCGATGTTAAACTTTCGACAGGTCTGTACTGTACTTTAGTTAAGGTTGTGTGTATACCTTATATGCAATAAAACAGGTGTTACTTCTCAAACATCGATAGCATTTAAATATACATACCTCAGCATCTTATTTATGTTCGCGACGTTTTGTCTCTGATTTTCACCAGATCATTGGCGAGGAAGTTTTTCGTTGGCTTACCGAAAGCCAGTGTTTTGACTTTGGTTTTCCCCATCATTTCACAACTGTCAGTCTCAATATAAGTTAATAGTGTTGATTTTTCACCAGATCATTGACCAGAAGTTTTTCGTTGGCTTACCGAAGGCCAGTGTTTTTACTTCTGTTTTCTCTATCATTTCACAATTGACGGTCTCAATATAAGTTAATAGCGTTGATTGTGGCGTAAAACATCATGTTCACAATAAACCCCATTTCACTCCACTCTACTCTGATATCAATTTTATTTTACAAAAATGCTTGTTTCTAACAGGATTGTTAAACAATACACATCCTGAAATAAATTAATTAAGGGTATTTGGTACACTTAAATTTTCTTAACTTCCACACAATAGAGTTCCACAACCTTCAACCAATTGTTGTTTTTTAATATTTGCCATGAATATTGATTGGTTAGTTGAATGGTGTTTATATGATTGGAATAAAGATTGATTGGTTAGTTGAATGGTGTTTTATGATTTGGTAAAATATTGGTAAGTTAAATGGTGTTTTATAACTGGATAAAAGATTGGTTGGTTTGCTTAATGTTGAACATTTTTTACCTATTCGCGACGAAACGTTTTTATCAATCTGAAGGATAAATCTAAATCAAGGTCATATGATGCGTAAGTTTTGTGAAAGTGGGTCTAATCCGTATTTATATAGTCCTATTGAGTGCTAGTGCACTCGTAAGCAATGACACAGACCGTAGACCACAGACAACATGTCACTCAGCCCATTATACTTGTACTGAGCCCAACAGTAAAAGTAAAATCGTAATAATAAGCCAAATCTTTCAGTTTTAATGTTTACCCAGTTACCTTAACATAAACACACCTTATTCTTTATTGTAAGATTACGAAATACAATTTAACAAGGTGCACCCACAAACATACAACACGGAAAACCACACAAACAAAAGATTCAAATTTTCTAGGAATATTTTAAAACTTTATAGCCTTTTATTACGAAATAGAAAATACAAACGACAGTGCAGGCGTGTCGAAAGTTTAACATTGGGATAACGAAACGGAATTGAAGTTTGGCTGCCGAGTGGCCAAGATATGACTGGAAAGCTGCCGAGAGATAGATAGCTCCTGAAAAAAACACTGCCGAGATACAGTACAGACCTGTCAAAAATTTAACACTAAGCTAACAAATTATTGCCAAATCGTTATCGCATCTTAACACCTCGTTGCCAATATCAGCTGCAACCTTTCTCATTCTTGATAGCTTTTTGGATACTGGCTATCCAAATGTCAACCACCTGAAAGACCAGCTGCTACTCCTTCGTGAGCTGTTAAACTTTCGACTGCACTGTAAATCTAATGAGTGCACTGTCGATTTGGCACTAATTCGTTAGCTGATTGTTAAACTTTCGACAGGTCTGTTCTTCTGTACATTTCTGTTACGATACATATGGACACTATCGAGACATATCTAATTCAGTTTTATTCATAATCTTATTGTTAAACTTTCGACAGCCCTGTACTGTAAGAACTAATCATATTTATCTTAATTACGATACATATGACGGAATATATCTCTACATTTATTACCTAGGCTACGTCATATACCTGACTCACTTAATAATGATTTATAATTAAATATATGTTAACGATATAAGATCACAATATTTCCTTTTCCCTTTGTTCTATTGTCATCCTGGTTTTTATATATTTTATATATTTTTGGCAAATCAGATAGATTATTCCATCAAATAATTGTCAGAACAATTGTCATGTGCTGATTTGTGTTGTCCTATTGTATATTTTGTGCATGTCAGAGCACTAAGTACTGCTTTCTGTTGTTCTATTGGCATCCTAGTCTTTGTATATTTTGGGCATCTAAAAAGAACATTTATTATTCAATCAAATAATTGTCAAAGTTATTGTCATGTGTTGATGGTTGTTGTCCTATATTGTCATCTTAGCCTTAGTATATTTTGGGCACCAAAAAGTTTATGAAAAATATATTATTCAATCAAAAAATTGTCAGAACTCCTGCCATGTACATGTGCTAATGTCTTTTGTCCTATTGTCATCTTATTCTTTGTATATTTTGGGCATCTCAAAAGAACATCTATATACCAAAGTATATTAGTTAACCAAATTATTGTCAGAACTATTACTCTGTGCTGATTGTATTTTTAGGATCATCTATTTGTATATCTAGAGCGAATCTAATGGAAAATTTATTAGCAAAGGTATATTATTCCATCAAACAATAAAACAATATTTACAAAAGCATATTATTCAATCAAATAATTGTCAATATACTTTTGTCACGTGTAGATGTCTTTTATCCTATGACCTCTTGTATTTTGTATATTTTGTGTGAAAAGAACATTAATAAACCAAAGTATATTAGTCAACCAGATAATTGCCAGAACTTCTGTCATGTGCTGTCATTTGTCCTATATTATCATCTTGGTTTTTGATAGTTGGAGCAAATTCAATAGAACGTTTATTTACAAAGGAATATTTTAACTCTATTATAGCCCGGCATGTTCTGTTTTTGTTGTTTGATGATCATCTAAACTTTTTAAATATTTTTGTATATCTAGGGCAAATCAAATAGAAGGCACATTATTCCATCAAACAATTTTTTTTATCTTTTGTCCTGTGCTGATTTTTGTTGTCCTACTGACATCTTGGTTTTTGTATATTTTAGGCAACATTATTTCCATTAAACATTTGTCAAAGATATTGTCCTAATGTCATCTTTTTATTTTAATACTTTGTGCACCTGAAAAAGAACATTTATGTTAAAAATATATTATTCAATCAAATAATTGTCAGAACGCCTGTCCTGTGTTGATGTCTTTTGTCCTATGTCATCTTGATTTTTGTATATTTTGTGTAAAAATATCATTTATATACCAATATATTAGTCAATCAAATAATTGTCAGAACCATTACCCTGTGCTGATTGTTGTTCGAAGATCATCTTAGTTTTTAAATATTTTTGTATATCTAGTGCAACCAAATAACAAACATTCTAATCCATGTCAGAATCACAATCCAGAAGCTGAGTAAAAACTAGGAACTGACAAGTTAGGTTAGATACGTGAACTTACTAAGGTATATTATTCCATCAAACAATTATAAACAATAAAATATATTAGTCAATCAAATAATTGTCAGAACTCCTGCCATGTGCTGACGTCTTTTGTCCTTTATTGCCATCTTGGTTTTTGTGTATTCTGGGCATCTCAAATAGAACATTTATTCACAAAGGTGTATTAATTAGTCCATTAAACAATTTTCAGAACTATTGGCATGTGCTGATTTTGTTGTTCAATGATTATCTAAACTTTTTGAATATTTTTGTATATCTAGGGCAAATCAAATCGATTATTTATTTACAAAAGTATATTATTACATCAAACCATTGTCAGAAGTATTTTCCTGTGCTAATTTTGTCCTAAAATCATCTTTCTTTTGCATATTTATTTTGTGGATTTCTGAGCACTAACTACTAAGGAATTTTATTCCAAAACGGTCATCAAGTGCTAAAAAATCAAATCATGTTTAGTAATTAAAAGGACATTAAATTTTATTTACAAGAGCGCATTATTCCTTCAAACTATTGTCATTTACTGGTTTTGTTCTTGTTTTATTGTCATTTTAGTTTTTGTATTTTGGGATTATTTATAGATTATTTATTTAGCAAGGTATATTATTCCATGAAACAATTGTCAGAAGTATTGCCCTGTGCTATTTTAACTCCGTTTATCATCTTGGTTTTTATAGTTTGTGCAAATCAAAGAACATTAATTTCATTAATTTATAAAGGTATTATTACATCAAACAATTTTCAGAATTATTGTTCTGTTGTATGTACTGATTTTTATTGTCCTATTGCCATTTTGGTTTTTGTAAATTTTGTGCATCTCAAAAAAGAATAGTTTATTTACTAACTTAGTAACTAAGATTAATTATTCCATCAAACTTTTAGAATTGTTGTTATCGAATGTTTTTTGCCCTATTATCATCTTGGTTTTTGTATATTTTGACGAATGAAAATGAACTTTTATTTACAAAGCTATAATAATCCGTCATCATTATTATTATTTCACCGCAAATATTTTATGGAGGTGTAAAGTTCATGGCCATGTATCTGTCATTACGTATTACATTGTTTTCCCCACAATCACTTAAATAAGCTTCAACGAAATTTCATTAAATATAATACACTGATAGATATTTTAAAAGGAAGAAGCTTACTGATTTTGAAGGTCATAGATTTAAAGTTCATGGTCATTACTACTATAAACCACAAGGTCATTGTCACTTTTTAATAGCGTGAAGATTTCCAGTTAACGATATAGATATTTTGAGATGCAGTGATATATTTTAGAAATATTTCTCTAGTTTTATACCAGTCAAGTCTTGATTATGTATTCACGCTATTTCATATGTGTTCTGAGAACAGTTAAAACTATTGTTCTGATGTATCAGAGATGGCTCCATTCTCGGATACCCTTTTCACGCGACAATAGACTGCTACTCGTTCCAGAATACCCGTAAAATCACTGCATGCTGTTTGGATGCTGCCTATATAAAGGGGCATAACTGAATATTGTTTCTCGGGATATAACTAGAAAACAATGAAACAAAATGAAAGATGTAAAAATTGAAAAATTGAGACCAACTTCCGTCTGGACATGACATCTGGCATATTTTAAAAGATCTTGTTGTCTAACCTTTTACCCAGTCAATAGTTTCTAATGAAAGACTATTTGAAAAAAATTGAATAAGTAATATCGTATTGGACAAAAGATAGGATAATCGGTGACGCCGAAATGAAAATAGGGATAAAGACTATTTTCAAAATATCTTTTGTTTTTAACAGATATAAGATTATGCATATAAATATGGTGTTAATTTTTATTTGCAGATTACTAATTCAAAAGGAACATTAGAGTTGCAGTTTGTGAAATACGAGAATCCCGGGGGTGAGGGTAGTAATGGTAACTGCTGTGATGGGATGAGTATCTTCTGTGGCTCGGCTTGTGATCATAACTTTGACATATGTATAGACGTCCAGTCGGGGTAAATATGTTTTATATTTCAATCAAGTTAAGTCTAGTTTAGATTTATAAATTAGATTCCCGTGATTCGCCTGTTTCTATCTTATTTATCAAATAAAATAGAGATATTCCGATTCATGTTCAAATCACAATCACAAAAGCAAAAAAAAAAAAAAAAAAAAAAAAAAAATTGAAAAGTGGCAAATTAAGTCAAACACGTCAATGTTCACACAACCAGAGAAGTTAGATTTGGTAACCCGGAAAGGTAATCGCTTTGTGTCAAGTTACCTTTAGTAGGAACCTCGTGAAATCAAAATTGAGAGTAAAAGAATAATTGAATTACTGTAAACGTATTTAATTTCGCGTGTATTTATTTTTGCGGTGTTTGAAAATTAAGACATATCCGCGTAGCTAAATTTTCGCATTTTTGAAATATGCACTATCACACAATAGACATAATATTATTTTCGCTCTGTATTAATTTTCGCGAAAAAACGAACATCAAAATAAGCGAAAATTAGTATATCGCGAAAATAAATACGTTTACAGTATAGGACGTGAAATTAGAAGCAGTCGTTGCTTTTTTTCAAGCTCACTTGATATTTGTGTAGATTGGATTCATTGGATTCACATAGTCTACAAAATAAGCCTTATATTTTGATTACTAATTGAGAAATAGAACGTCATCTATATATCTATATGTATGCAGAGATGAATGATTTGACAACAGGCAAATACAAATCGACATCTAGATCCCAACCTAAATTTTCTGCCTTTTAATGCCGATCTTTGATCTAATCAAATATCATTCTTTCTTTTAGCCCTAGAGATATGAAAGTTTGTCCGTACGGCAGTAAGATATCAGGGGAGATAAGTAACCAAAATACTATAATATTTGGTAATAAAGTTGGTGTATTAGATAACCCGATGAAGTTCGGATTTACTCAGTCATGGCCGGCAAGTATAATAAACCCCGAATAAGATAAAAAAATTGACACTTAAAAAACTAACGTATAGACTCTCAACATCTTGGTATTATAATTTTGGCCAAGGCACTACTGATGAGGAATTGTATTCCGAAACGGCCGTCTAGTGCTGTTAAATTAAAACTGGTAAAATATGTAACAATGAGGCGTTTACGCCATCAGAAATAACCGGTAATCAGTATACTTCCCCACACCCACCAGTAGATAAGATTGGAATGTCGGCTGAAGATTTACTAGAATCAACAAATCCAGCGCCAGACCAATTCTTAACCAACGAGCAAGAAGTCAACATGGGTGATTCTTCCCTTATGGATATTGACACGGGAATTTTATCATCGGTGACCATATCCGTTCCACTGTCGGGAGACGGTTTACAAAATTTACCAGTCTCACTTGACTTCGATGGGAACCTAATCCTAAATTCAGAAGCCGATAACAAGGTACATGAATCAGCTGATTCGGAAGTTATTAGTAATATCAAAGTAGAGAGTTGTACAGATAAACAGGCCTTAGAGGCGGTCGAATCTGCTATCTCATCCGAAGAACTTTCTCTGTTTTGCGCAGCATTATTGGGCGGTTGTGACATTGACGATCCCCTTTTCCACACCTGGAAAAAGTATAAGATTAAAGTTAATAGTACACTTGAATCCAGCAACGGTAAATCTGTCGAAAGTATCGCTGAGGATTTGTAACCCCTCCCTCAAAAGAAAGTGTTTAACAAATCCAAGAAAATGTCCTACTTTGTATTATCGGCTGATGAGTGTTACCAGGAAAAAAAGAATAGACAAGAAGAAAAAATCCGCAAATAAATGGACAAAGAGAAAAGGAAAGTTGAGCGTGTACAAAAGCGAATTTTAAAAGATATGGAAAAAGAGAACAAACTAAAACTAAAAACGAAATCTAAGGGCAATAAATCGCAATAAATAAAGTCACAAATGAAATGATTGAATGTCATTGTCATCGTACAAATTTGACTTCACACCATTTGGGTCTCCAGACTCCAGTACACATGCCATTAAATTTATGTATCCGCTTCTCCTCTGGTTCGCATACCACTATGGTAGCTCAGTTGGTAGAGTGCTCGCTTCGTAACTGGTAGGTCGTGGGTTCGAACCCCGACCGGGTCTGACCCAAGACTTAAAAATGGGTAATGACTGTTCTTTCGCCAAATACTCGGCATTACGAAATGAACCCTGCTGTTTAATGCCATCAGTGCAACGCACAGGCAAAATATCTGCACATTCGCCTATAGCTGGCGACGTCTCGATATAAGTGAAATATTCTTGTCTCCAACGGTAAACACCATTACTCAACTCAATTACTCTCTTCTGGTTTGCGATGTTTGTTTGGGTTTTCTCTAATGATTAATTTCCCTGCAATGTTATTGATTCTGCTAGAAACATTCATAATCCCATCCAAACACCATGTGGTGACACTTAAGTGTAACAAGTACGCAAAAATAGAAAAAATGACAGAATTAGTCAACTGGCGAGTTAAATACTAGTATTGCTTGAGATCGTCTCAACATTTTTAAGGTTTTAACACACACACACACACACACACACACACACACACACACACATATATACTGAATGGGATAAGTTGGGTTAAAGTCTCGGTCAAGCCTTGAATTTTCACTTTTATCGAGACATTCGAAATGGGCTAATCGCCATAACTCACTCTGACAAGGTAACAGCAACTACCAGTTTCAATGCAAACTTTGGGGTCTAGCTACGATAATGTAAAAGATACCAGTCTTGACTGTCCGACTCAATATCGAATGTGTCCGACTCACGATCGAAAACGTACTTTCGAGGTTTTCGGAATTTTTCCACTCTTATCCGTATGTTATCCACTATGGTACATGAAATGAACATCCGAGGTAACCCAATAGCCATTACCATCAGTTATGTTTGACTTCTCAAAGCTTTATCAACGTGGTATGGGACCGAGCTTATAGTGGGTGTCCGACTCACGATCACTTTACCCTAACCGTTTAAGTACTTATCGACATAAAATCCCTTGTTGGCTAAACCATGCGATCGTATTATTAAAAACTCAACAATTTTCAAAGTTTCGAGTACATGCAACCATCCATGTAGTTGTATTTTTTAATTTGTACAGAACCATCTTGTGTGATATAAGTGCTACAAACATGAACCTTTAAGAACCTGAAAATGTGGGTTGTTAGAAACGCCTTCGTAATTCATTAAAGTAGTTTGAAATTACAAAAAACCCAAATACTGTGAAATCATTTATTTTCGTGGCGTCCAATTTTCGTGGTTCTAAGAAAAAATATTATTTCGTTGGGGGGTGAATTCGTGGTTACGTGCAATTACCGCATTTTCTGGAAATATCTTCGTGTATCTTGTAACTTCCTATTCTTTTATGCGCACCTAATTGCCTATAGAAAAGAGCGACGGTCTGAGTATCAACTCACGATTTAAGAATGTTGTTTTATTGTTAGTAGTACTCCAAGTATTAATAAAATGACTTGTTTAATCACGAATTTACAATTACGAAAAACTTCAGTTGGATAAAATCATGTCTCTAAGTCAGTGGCTAAAAACGGGAAAAATTAAACTGATTGTTCCATCAACACCCGGTTTGCCGGATCCAATTGAGGTGCTGATGGAAACGGGTTCTAATCGGGATGCTGTGGCAACACAAGCGGCAAATGATAAAGTAGAACCACTCATTAAACAGACAGAAAAAGAAAGCAGGAAAAGAAAGAGGGGGTCCTACTTATATTATAACGATGAGACGAGGGCAAAAATTGCAAAATGTGCCATTGATAATGGAGTTGCATTTACATCTAGAAAATTTAGCAAAGAATTGGAGAAAAATATAAGTGAAACAACCGTTCGCAGCATGAGAGACAACTTTATCAAATTCAGAAAATTAAATCCTGGTAAGTTAAAAAATATACCAGTACGAGAGCGAGCGAGCGAGAGAGAGAGAGAGAGAGAGAGAGAGAGAGAGAGAGATTATAACAATACTATTAATAATAATAATAAAACATGTCATAATAAAAAATCTCATTGTCAATTTAAAAAAAAATACTTCAAAAACTGACTAGACTTTTTATCGATAAATTGGTATAAAACTATAAAATACATTTTCTCTGTATTTTCAGATGAAATTAATCCATTAAGTCTACCAAAATCACCAAGAGGAAACCAATTATTACTAGGAAATTATGATAAGGACGTTCAGAACTGGGTTAAACGAGTTAGGCTTAATGGAGGAGTAATTAATACTCGCATAATCATGGCTGGGGCTGAAGCCATTATGACAAAATTATGTAAACATAAATTAGAAAAGTTCGGTGGACATATAGTGATAACCAAACATTTTGCAAGATCTTTATTGTCAAGAATGGGATTTGTTAAACGAAAGGGTACAAAAAGTGTTAAAACGCTCCCGTCTGATTTTGAGGACATTAAATCTAAATTTGTTGAGAAAGTTAACAGTGTTGTGAAAAAGTATAATGTGCCAGATACTTTGGTATTGAATTGGGATCAGACAGGTTGTCAGATGATTCCTGGCGGCGAATGGACTATGGACCTCAAAGGTTCAAACCAAGTTTCTATCTCTGGTTTAGACGATAAACGTCAAATTACAGTATTACTGGCAGTCACCAAATCTGGCGAGATGTTACCGCCCCAGGTCATTTATGCTGGTAAAACTGAGAGATGTCTACCCAAAGTTGATTTTCCACCTGAATGGGATATTTATTATACTGAATCTCATTGGAGTAATGAGGACTCGATGTTACGATTTGTAAAGAAGGTTGTTATACCTTATGTTAACAAAATACGCGAGTTACTCCCCTTGGTACAGGTTAATCAGACGGCCATTGCACTTTTTGACGTTTACAAAGCTCATCGTGGTGAAACCCTTTTATCACTATTAAAAGAAAATGGAATTATTCCCTTATTTATACCGGCAGCATGCACGGACAAGCTACAACCGTTAGATCTTTCCGTTAACTATGACTACAAAGAGGAACTTAAATCACATTTTCATGACTGGTATGCTTCACAAATTGTGAATCAAGTCGGAGATGACCATGGCGATGTTTCAACTGTTGTTGTTGATATGAAAACATCAACCATCAAGCCAATTCATGCCAAATGGCTAATTGAAACGCACGAAAACATTTCTATCAAAACTGGTGTTATACAAACAGGATTCCGCAAAGCTGGTTTGCTTTGAATCACCGGGAACATACTGACCTGTGCGTGGATATTTTTACTTTCTTATGTTTTAATTTTTTAATTGATCTGTTTTTTCTGAGGTTTTTAATATTTTATTCTGAGGATTTTAATTTTTATTCTGAGGATTTTAATTTTTTTTTTCTGAGGATTTTAATATTTTTTCTGAGGATTTTATTTGATTTAATAAAGTGAACTGCATGTTGTGAAAGCGTCGTCTTATGTGTTCAGTGTTACCGGATTACTCACTTATTTCACTCATGTAGTCAGAGGTAAGTTGTTATAAACATATCTAAAACTATTTCGTTGACATGTAAATTCGTGGGTGGAGGTGTCCACGAAAACAACGAAAATTGGGCTACCACGAAAATTGATGATTTCACAGTATACCAATCCATGTCCAAATCACAATTCCAAAGCAAAGTAAAAACTTTGAAAACTGGCAAATTAAGTGAAACCGCCACTAAGAAATAAGGCTGGGTGAAATTTATCTTGAAGTATTGATGATTGTTGTATGCATTGTAATGTGCTACTTTTGAATTTTTTATGAAATAATACAATTCAAATTGTCATGTGCTACTTTTTAATTATATTATTTCATAAAAAAAAAAAAAAAAAACACTTGACAATTTGCATTATTTTATTTCATAAAATTCAAAAGTAGCACATGAGAGTATTAACGAAATTTCTGAACAACTGAACAACAGTACTGTGCATTGTTTTGAGTCTTAAAGTATTAACAATATTTCTGAACAGCAGTACTGGACACTGTTTTGAAAGTCTTGGAATTTATAATCGGCTGTCTCGGTATGTTTTTTGTTCACATTATTCTATTGTTTTTTGTTGTTTGATTTCAGTGTTTTTTTTATGTTGTTTTGTGTTGTTGTTTGTTTTGGTTGTTGCACAAGTCCACATTTTAACCTTTATTTATTTTTTTACCATTATAGGGTGGCGTTAAGGTAAAGGTAAACGTACATGATAAAGACAACAACAATGATGACCACGTGGATTATTTAGAGAAACTTTACACAGCTCACCCAAAATTATACTCCTTGGCCAAAGACGACTGGGTGCAATTTAATATCAAGGGTCGAACAACGTAAGTTTGAATTTGTAGTCCTTCTGTACGTTAGGGTTAAACTCCCTTTCATGGGATTGGGTAATCTTAGCTCGCAAAAGAAACTTTACACAGCTCACCCAAAATTATACACCTTGGCCAAAAACGACTGAGTGCAATTTAATATCAAGGGTCGAACAACGTAGGTTAACGTTTGAATTCTCATTGTAAATCAAATGTCCTTGTTCATTGAATGCCTTTGTACTTTAGTTCTCTAACATCTTTCACCGATTTCTAATAAAGCATGAAGTAATAACTTCGGTCATTTGTCAATTAAGAAATGATGTCGGATTAATGAAAGGTTGGTCTAAAGCAACAACGCTTTTCAACTACCAGCTTGTTTCGAATCCCATTGAAGACACAATTGTCAGACAGTTTATAAGTTTGCTTAGCTTACTCCGGGTACATCAGTTACTCTCCAATCCCATGACTGACTTTGACAATATATAAATTTTTTTGTTCATGTTATTGCGGAAAAAATATATTTTTTAATTCATGTTCTTGCGGAAAATACTATTCCTTTCCTGTCAACAAAGAATGAACGTTTTTCATTTTAGATTAACGGCGAAGATACGTGTTTACTGTGATATGTATTATTATAACGCAAACTGTGATACGTTATGTAAACCTGGTAACAGCCAATCAGAAGGCTTCTATACATGTCACCCGACAACCGGAAGTAAAATTTGTAAGGAGGGTAAGTTAACATAAATTCTTTGAATGTATTTTATAACTTGTTTATACATAGACTGATAGATAAGTTATAGAAGTCACAGATAGCTTGATACTGCATAATGACAAAATAAATAAATAAATAAATAAATAAATAAAAGATAAAATAAAATGAAAAAGGTACTCAACGAAGGATCAAAATAAATATTGTTAGTTTAAGACATCAATGAGTTCCACATTGCGTATTTGCAATACATGTAAACAAGAATATTGTGGGTTTAAGGCTTTAAGTAGTTCCATAATGCGTACATTTGAAATATATAGAAATCTGAGGTGTTGATCCTTCCTTAGTACTGTTTCCGAACTATCTCTTTACATTCGATCCGAGATGGCGCTAGTACAAGGCAGACCATTAGAAACATAAACACATCTTCAACATACAGAGAACTTTTCTTAGATAAATTTAAAAAAAATTAAAGTTGTTCTTTTCGCAAAAAGAAAAAAAAAAATTAACTTGTTCCCTTCGCAAAAACTGGAAAATTGTTGATGTGACACCAAACAACATTACAACTTACCAACCACCAATTTATTAAATTTATTATTTGATTTATAAAAATTCAGGATGGCAAGGTAAATACTGTAAGACACCAGTTGATCCATGTTTATCTTCACCTTGTGAATCGTACCATATATGTACCTCCAGTGGTGAAAATTATGATTGTATTTGTCCGACCAATAAAACTGGTAAGTTAGTATGAATTATTAGTCTCATTAATCAGTGTTCAATTTAGGAATTTTTGGAGGGTTCATTTAAAAAAGGGACACAAAATGACTAAAAGACCACAATTTGGATATTTTTGCATCTCCAAAATCGCAAAACCAAAGAAAAAATCCAAAACTTTGAAACAGACAAATTAGGTTAAACACGTGAACTTCTACATGGGACGTGAGCCACCGGAAGGGTAAGAAATTAAGAACAATCTGTCGTCTTACCTTAATGTGATCTTGTTCTTCATAAAATTGTCATTATTGGCCGCCTCTTAGTACCAATTACTTTTGTTTTATACAATGGTTAAAAGCAACGATATAGTGGTAAAGGGAAACAAATCAGAATTTTAGCAGAACTTTATACTTTTTGAAAAAATAACGTTGAGATACTAGTATTTTTGTAATAGCAATTTAGAACCAATGTTTACATTGATAATTTGTTTTATGTCAGTTGATGAAATATGCACATTTGTAAGCTTATTTATAATTTTTTAGGACAATTTTGCAATGAAACTGTTTTACCTGAGTGTACCAATACGACTTGCCTTAACGGAGGTAACTGCTCTGTAACAAATGGAACTATTTCCTGTGAATGTCAGACCGGATGGACCGGGGCAAACTGTGAATCCATGTATGATCCATGTGATACACATTTGTGTTATAATAACGGGACATGTAATTCAACAGACGACGGGACCGCCAAGTGTAAATGCGAGGAAGGTTGGTCGGGAAACAACTGCGAAACTGAATTTAACCCTTGTGGTGATGGGTGTATGAATAACGGAACTTGTGTATCCGAGAGTGGTTTTCCAAATAACAATGTATCATTGTTTCTCTGCGCATGTACTGAAAATTATACCGGGGTTTATTGTGAAACACAACTTACAACCACTTCCACGGCTGCATCACCGACCACCCAGGACACAAAAAGTAAGTCTGAAATAATTTGGTATGAATAAATACGTATGTTAGTAAATTATCTAGTATTATTTGATTACATATACCATTCTTATATACGTTTGAAAAAGTTCTTAATTTTCTTGGGGTGTGAATTTATTTTTTATTCATTGAGACCAACAAGATGATCACTTACAATTAAACAATGGATTACTAGGTTTGTCCTGTATAGTGACAGAATTGAGTAAATTGACTAACCCAGTACATGCGGATGTCGTGGTTTCCATTTCATTAACAATAAAAAGTCAATCATAGATTGTTTTACTTCATGGTTTTGATATGTTTCGTTTCCAGCGCCTTCTGTAGTGTTAACTTTTGTCGGTGTGGTTAAAGACGACGAAGAGCTTAGTAAAGAATTCCAGCACCTTATATATGATTTAACTGGAGAAAAGGACGGCATAGAAATCCTTTATAAAAAAGAATACCCTACTACAGTTAAAGGGTAAGTATACAATACCTCTTCTGAAGTACAAACTGATATAAAGGAACTCATTCAGTTGTAAACTTGCAATAGCTAAACGAGAGCATTCTATTGCTTTTTTGGATTGTTTTGTGGTCCAAGCACTACTGATAAAGACTTGTATTCTAAAACGGCAAAACTCAAAAAAAGAAGGAAAGTTGACAACAAAAATTGAAGTCATCTCGTTTGTCATACAGCTTCGTGTAGCCTTTCATGGGCGTCATAATTGAGGTATACGTCTAAATATGAAGCAGAACCTGAAGATCAGTCGTGTCTTTTATTTCAAGCTCACTGTGATAGATGACATAAGTATAGTTTCGAAATTTAGGATAGATAGTCATCTTTATATCTGTATGTTGAGTTAAATGGTTTGACAAAATTCTTCTATTCAGATTTAACAATTCTGTTTCATACGATTAAAGAAACACATTGGCAAGCAATGGTGCACAGTATGTGCCCATTGGTAAACCGATTGTTTGCAAAACTCCAACATTGATAGTATCTTCATTATTTTTTTGTTTGGAATCCGTATAGTGCTTGACAAATAAGCAGAAGAAGAGCGAATAAGGAGGAATAACTCAAATAAGAAAAACGTTAATTTTAGATCAAAAATACCGAACATTATTCAAGTTTATTGGATCTTTTAGGAACATTATGCATAATACCCGGTCACAAGCACAGTGACTCTTATAGTAATTAACAATGGTTTTAGTTATTTTATATTTTGATCTATGGAATTTAAAAAAAAATATTTTAGTAAGTTTTTGGTAATGTAATGAATTAAAAAGGGGAATAACTCAAATAAGAAAGAAAATATGCTCAATATTGATGGGTATTTTGCTAACACGCTTGTCTTGATATATATGCGATAACAAGTTATTCGAATGTAAATGCTATTGTCTACACGGAAACGCACCATTTTGTGGCCACCTCATTTAATGTGTTTTCTTTGTGGAAATTCAATGTTTTAAAGCTGAGAACTTAAGCGTCTACACCTTATTCAAAACAGGAGGTGCTTACACTTCCTCTTCCTGAGTACCCGACCTCACTTCTGTGATGGAAGTTCGCGTGTTTAACTAAATTTATTAGTTTAAAAGATTTTACTTTGTTTTGAAATTGTGATTTGGACATGGATTGGCATGTTTGTTTTTGATTTATTTTAATATATTTTTTTTCTTTTTATGGTCATTTTGATAGGAAACCTCTAACAAAAGTTTCATTTAAAGTGTTAAATGGAAAAGGAGAGAATATAAATGATGAACTCAACACAGTGATATCGGAGACACGTTTTGAAGATATAGATAAATATTTTACATTACCTTTATATCGAGAGGAACCTATAAAACCAAGAAGATTAGAGGTCAGTTTATAAACAGAAACGTTAATTTTCATGACCACGTTATTTTTAATATTAAAATTCCTAAGCTAAATTCGTAAAATCTATTTTGATTCTTTAGGTATCTTTTTAACATTTTGGAAAAAAGTGGTTTCACAATTTGGTCAAAGCATTACTGATGACTAAAATTGGTATAATATGTAATTTACATCGTGAAAAAACAGAACTCAATCGGATATGATCAATGTTTGGTGAAGTCGTATTGCCTGATTGATTAAATTTTGAGATATTTTTCATCAATTATAATGAAACTTTACTATAATGATTACTTTTTTATTTGTTTTGGTTCATGAGTTATAAACTCGATTTGATTGTGATTTTTCTGTACTTATTATACAGTGCGTAAAGTGATTGTAATTTTGTTTTATTCAATCTAATGACAAATATGCAAATTGAGTTTGGTGAATATTTCCAATAAAACTTTCGTTCATCTGCATTGAACCAATAGAGTTCTTATAGAGCTATTTATGGTCGTAATTCATCTTTTTAATTTGAAAGTTTTTCTTTAACATGGTTCTGAACCCATAATTAACGAACCATGATCATCGGTAAAATTATAAACGAGCAAACAACACATGGTCTTAGGCTTTAAAGTTAGAAATGGCTTGTGAAAGCAGTGAAATAATTGTTCAGACATTAAAACTTTGCAGGTAATGCTTGCTTTAAATGTTATGTACAACATCACACTAGTCAACACTGGCTGAAATGAACCGATTTAAATATGTTTCTTTTGACAATAAAAAAAGCAGCATGCTATTTTTTTTGTTGTTTTCATTTACACACTTTTGGGTTCATTCCTACTGGCATGTGGAACTAATACTGATTCCCATATCTCTTTCTTAATTTTGCTTTTAAACAGTACCAAATGGTTTAAATTCAATCCCATTGGTATGTGATGATAATAGCGATTCTCATATTTGATATCCTCAAATACTAAGGTAAACTCCATCATGTATTGTCAGAAATGTACTATTATCTAAATTTGCTGCTGGTCAAAATCTAAAAATTCTCAAAAACTAAGGTTACTCCCTCGTGCAAAGCATTTCCTTAGCTAAAATTTGGTTAAATATATTTTGGTTCTTTTGATATTTTTTCAACACCTAAAAAGTTTGGTTTCTCAAGTTTAATTCAAGCACTACTGATGTGGAATTGTATTCCGAAACGGCCGTCTAGTGCTTTAAAATTAAAACTGTATAATCTGTAATATCATATTTTGTTTTTACAGCACACTGGTTGGATTCATTCCCACTGGTATGTGATACTGATAGTAATGCTTTTGTTCATCATATTAATGGTAGTACTAGGATGTTTAGTGGCTCGAGTGAAAAGAAGAAAGTAAGTATTATATGACTTCAATTTTTCTATTGTCAACTTTCCTTTTCTATGCAGCTCTGAAATCACGGCTCTTTCGGTTTGGGACTTAAAATAAACAAGGCCCCGTGTCTTGGTAGGCTTGGCACGATAAAAACCCTTCTGTATAATGTCATCAGCGCAATATCTGCCCTTCGCCTATAGCTGGCGACGTCCTGTTACTAGTGAAATATTCCCGACTGGGGCATTTAACACAATCACCCAACTCAACTCAACTGAATGCATGAATTCTTTCCCTTGGTTTGGTGTGTTGTGTTGTTTCGCTCATAAATATTTTTTGAGTCATATTCATGGTTGCATGTTTTGTTTTTATTTCTATTCGACATTTAAGCAGAAGTCAAAGATGATTGCTATTATTATAGATTTCAATGTACAGTCAATTCGCCGATGTTTTCGTAATTTCAATATTTTTATATTGTCACAAATATAATATTATCTAAATTTGCTGCAAGTAAAAATATGGAAACCCTAAAAAACTAAGGTATATTCCCTCATGCAAAGTATTTCCTTCATTACATTTAAATATATATATTTATTTGCTTTTTTCAGAGTGTCGGAAAGAAAGCAGAAAGAATTCCTGGCTAGACAATCATCAAATATTAGTGATGCAGTACCGGCACAATCTTTTGAAAATAGCTTGTATTTTGAAATGAATCAGCCAATTAAAAAAGACCAACAAGCAGGTGCAACTGGAAAATGAATGAATTAATATTAACTGGAATTTTCTAACAAATTAAGTATGTTTAGGTTAGTTAAGGCTGGTGAATTGCCGGCACTGCAACCTGATCATATAAGTTATAGATTAACCAATTTGTAACTGCAATCCCTAATTTATAGGTAGGTTGTTTACATCTGATGGCAAAGTGTTTATAAACATGGATGAGCCTCAACTACATGAAAATGTAATTACAGCGTGTAACCGTATGTATGCATTCACGCGTTTTTATTGAATCACATTAAAATTTCATCGGATTGTGTACGACCTTTAAAAAGGGTCAGCGGAGAAGAGTTTCATATAACAATACCAGACACCAGTTCCACAATCATTCCGTAGCTAAGATTTTCTTATCTTAAATTAAGCAAATTTTTGTAATCTCTTTTTGGAATTACTGGTGAATATATTTGTCAAAACTAAATACCAATGTTTTAATTTAGAAGCAATCTTTTAAGTGACACCTTAAATATCCCAATATCTTGAAAATTAACAAAATTATAAAGATTTGAAATTTTACAAGATTAAAGTTAAGTAAAATCTTAGCTAAGGAATGATTGTGAAATCGGGGCCAGCACGTCCAGTCTACATATCTTCTTGTTATTACTGTTTGTTGTCTTGTATACATGTATCTTTTATAGGTAAACAACATTGACCTGTCCGCTTGACTTTTAATTTAAATATTTATCACGAACAAGTGCATTTATGTATAGGGAACACTAGTGTTTGTTTCGTTTATATAATGAGAACACTTATTAAGTGTCTTGTATATACACTAGTTTTATAATTACATGTAGATCCTAACATTACCAATGTATTTGGTGGACCCTCCTATATGAATATTTCTAATGAAAGGTCAAGCGGACACGTCAATGATGCTTGTCTATACCGCTGTCCTAGTGATTTGTAAAGAAACATTGTTGTTTTAATATTATAATATGTTGTGATTTAATGCAAAATAGAACATGGTTGTTTGTTGGTTTTAAATTCATGTAATTAAGAAATTGTTAGAATATGCAAAACTGGATTTCAATGTCGAATGTGAAATACCTACATAAACTACAGTTGGTTCAGATAGGACAATTAAAAATCATTTACGTTTCAAAATTTTGTCCTTTCTAACAGCAAATTATGAAACATTTTTAAACTAAGAGCATATTTTTGAAAGGCCTAAATAATGTGTTCATTATTTAGTAAATATTAGGTTGGTAGTTTTTACCTCGATTTATTTGCATGGTTTGTCCACTTTATTGAATGTCTGTTCTTGCCAGAAAATGAGAAAGGCTTTAAATTGTTGATTATACATGTATTTAAATCCTTTATTATATATAAATATATTAGTTTTAAGAAATACAAATTAGTTTTTATATTCCATTTATATCCCAAACAAAGTTTGGAAACTTAGTGCTTAATAATTATGTTTGTTTACTATGTATATTTGTCATATTATTTTGTGTGTTTTTTGTTCTTATTATTATTTGTTATTGGTGCATAAATATTGAACTTCAATTATAATGAACTATGAACTGTTTTTTCCTATGTGATGATAATGTATTGGAGAAAGAGCCTCGTGTCGATTTCTGGTCTCACATGCTGATTACAACTCTTGTAGTTTCAAGTCAAAAAGTTATGAAATGACTAAAGTTGCATTACAAATCTTTGTTTAGATAGGTCGAACTAAAAAATTGGTTTTACAATTTTGTCGAAAATGTTATTACTACTACTGACTAGTGCTGTAAAATTAAAACCGATATAATATGTAATCAAATATGATTCCCAACATTTTTCGGTCATGCTGGTATTTTTGTATGTACGTAGTGTTTCACTAAAGCTTAAAAAACTACAGTATTTTGTTCATTTTTATTACAATACTGCTTAACTTGAAAGACCAGAGGCCGTTACTCTCGTTTGATTCGGAATACACTTGGATCATTGTATCTTTCATGCCGATCCACGAGATGAACAATGTCGAATCAAATTGGAAATGTTGAGTTATTTGGTTTGGATATTGGCTTTTGTTCTGACTCTACGACCTTCTTGGTTAAGTTTTAATGAGACAAAGTGAATTAAATTAATATAAAGCATTACATCAATATATTTTAATTTCTGACTAATTCAAACGCAAAATATATGACAAACTCGTGAAAAAAGTTTGAAATCCATATAAATCATAATTGTAAATGGTGCTATTTTATATATCTGTCAAAGAGGAACATGGTTTTTAATAATGATGATTATTTAAACCATGGTTATAACTAATTATGATTGTTTAAATACATTATGGGTGCGTTACAAACTACAAAGCAACATGATTAAAAGCAATCGAGATTAATGTCGGCTTGACTTTGGATTCATTTACATTTGTACTACTCCACATTGAGGTAAGACCTAAAATAACCTAATTATTATCATGTATTCGTAAAATTTAACATAAATGCATGTTGGAAATTTGATTTTAGCAGAATGACATGTTCATGTACATTTTGTAATTTCGTTATTTGTCAAATATTTATTTAGGTATGATTTGAAGATTTTATGTTTTGTATTGTTCTTTCTCAAATTTGATTATTTCTTTTTTTCGTTCATTTCAAGGTATAAATATATTTCATCATTAATCAACATTTATCCGTATTAAATTCATTTCGTCTATGTTTTAATGTGTGAAACCACATATATGTGATGTCATAAACCACATACTGTAAACATTTTTATTTTCGCAGTACAGTCCAACCTGCTTTAAAGGTCACCTTTATATAAGGGCCACCTGCCTATACAGGCCAGTAGAATTGTTTCCCAATTGTTCTTTATTTATACCTGTATATAAAGGTCACTTGCCGATAAAGGCCACTTTTACTGGTTCCCTGGGTGGCCTTTATAGACCGGTGTGACTGTATACTATTTTTCGTAATTTCGCGTTTGTTCGTTCGATTTGCGCGAAAATTAATGCCGAGCGAAAATTATATTATGCTTATGGTGTTTTAGTGCATATTTCAAACACGCGAAAATTTAACTATGCGGATATGTCTAAATTTTCATATACCCCGAAAATAAATACACGCGAAATTAAATACGTTTACAATAATTATGTGATACGATAAGAGGAAGTGTGATATCATATCTAGTTGATGCCTTGTAACAAGATTTATGCAACATGAATAATATCGTGTGTGAAATATTTTACTTTTGAATGCATTATTTTATAAAAATATGAGGATTAATAAATCATTCTTACATCAGTTCTATCAATTTTAATGAATAATTAAATAAACTATTTTATGTTATAATGACTTTATGTTTTATTTTGTATTTGCTATTGCGAATCATAAGACCTGTCATTGTTGAAATTCAAATGTTGGAATGTTCGTCAGTCCATTTGATAGTCGATGTTTTTTCAGGAATTTCCTATTTTTTTAACCTTCCAGAAGCGACCGCCTCAATATAATTGCAAGAATATACATTTTTTATTGGTTTGTCCATTATATATAGATTTAAGAAAAACATATTTCAAAAAGTGGTTTTGTCGTTGGCCAAATATGTCTAAATTTGTTAGTTTATTATCCAGTAAAAATGAAAATATTATTATTAATCTGGCAAAATATTTATATTATGCATTTAAAAGAAGAGATTTTCTAAATATTAATTAAGATTGAAGATGTATTTATTATGTATATTATGTATTTACCGCCTTGGATATTTGTTGTGGCTATAAATGTAATATATGTTTAAAGCCAATAAAGACTTATTGAATTGTTATTATTCAAGTCCACCCAAACAAAACACGTGTAAATGAGATTTGTTGGCACTAACTGATTTAAGTTGAACACGTAAATATACCTTTGATAATCTGCAAACAATGGTTATTTCAAGACAAACACATTATATCAAGTTACCGGGTTATGTCCAAATCACAATCCCATAAGCAAAGTAACCATTTTGAAAACTGATAGATTGAGTTTAACACGGGAATTTTCTACCTGAAAAATGAGTTTTGATCCTTCTATAATATTTTCGAAAAATCTGATAATTGCCTTAAAAATTAATGCAAAATAATAAAAAATGTGATTTTTTAGTTTATTTAAAGCAATGTACCAAAAGGGTAAAAGGGTAAAATGTCATGAAGCCATAATGATTTAATGACAGAACTTTTACGAAAATGCACTGCGTAGTAAAATAAAAAATGTTCGAATGAATTAAATAACAAAATGTTTGACAAATGAAAAACGGTGCAAATGACAATGATTTAACTTTCTTGATTTGGGTTGAAAATGTAATGTTTCTGCAACTAAAAATATAGGTGATACTATGATAAACTGAAATGATAATATAACAAGATAAAAATCTGTAATATGTTTTAATAAAAATAAAATATCAATGTAAAAAATTAATAAATTGTAACATTCATCTGGTTATATACCATTATGATAATGTTTCTATTAAAAAGATAACTATCTATTGATAAAACATTTATGAATACGAAGTATAAAAGGTTTATGTTGATAATAAATAATCTAGAATTTATAGACCACAGTTGTAAGATATGTTTGATGGTTAAGGGTCTGCTTTAAAACAGCTATAATTCATTAGTATAATCCTATATTCGGTCTATGACCACTTAAAACTGAATTATTCTTGCATAAATATACACATTGGTTATTTATATATTAAAAGATAAGATGCTGTAGCTTGCTTTCAAAACGAAGTTACATTAAAACATGGAACGATTTCATAATAATTTTTTAAAGGGTACCAAAGCTATGTTGGCGATTTCGGACTATAAATTAATTTGTGTCGATGTCAAACAATGCCATTGATTTTGTTCTTACTATTATAGCATTGGTTGGTTGGTTGGTTGAATGTTGCTTAACGTCGCATCAGCAGTTTTTCAGCTATTCGCGACGAGAACTATTTAATTAATCTCTGTGGATTAATCTATGAACAATTTTTGTGTATGCATGTGAAGTGCGAGTGTGTTGTATGGTCTGCCTTGTACTAGCGCGCACTCAGGGCGACTTTACCGTGCTAGCTCACAGAGTCAGTACGACGCAGACAAGCGTACCACCCCAGTCCATTATACTGATACCAGGTGAATCAGTAAAGGCCAACGGTAAGGAAAATTAACTTTCCCACATGTGGTCCGAGCGGGACTCGAACTCACAGCGGTGAGAGACCCTGGATTTGAAGACTGACGTCTTATCCATTAGGCCACCGCGCCCTCTCTATTATAGCATTGGGGTGAAGTTTCTTAATAGGAATTAGAGGATGGCGCTTCTTTGTGGATTGAGCACTACAGCACTTGAAAATCATATTACAAAATACCACCGTTTTGAAAACAGAGGAAATCTTTTAAGGGGCTTATAAGTATGTATTTATGTATTTATTTAATTAACAAGTCTATATACATATTTATTACATGTTTATAGAACATGTATATACCACAAACCCCAGTATGAATAATGAACGTTTGGATGAGTGAATGCCGTCTATGTCTAAATGGAATTATGCAAAGTATTAACAAATATAAATAAAAACTAGAAAAACTGTGAGCCAGAAGCTCACAAAATATACCCCCGCTCCCCACCTAAAAAAAATCCATCGGACCAAATTTTTAAATAGGAGTTGCACATCTACATTATATCACAAAGATTGTGTGAGTTTCATGAAAATGCATTGAAGGGTTAAGGAGGAGTTGCGGATAAGAGATAGGTACCCTAAGGTGTAACGGAAGGATGAAAGGGCGGACACCCCTATCACTATATACCCCCCACTTTTTAAGCGGGAAGTATAATAAAAACATGCAAGATAACAAACAACACATGAGGCAATGAGCATCATAATCACACCCCATATATTAAAATAAACAGTAAAAATAATAATATTGTTGTATAATACTTGTCCTATCTCATTAATCAAAAAAAAAAAAAAAAAAAAAAAAAAAACCCACAAAAAATAGTTTTTCTATCCCTAAAGAATATGGTTTCTCTAGTTTCTGTTAATGAAAAAAGTTTATGCTAGAACGGTGTGATTTGTCCTAGTAAGCACGTCATATTTAGCAAGCTACACCTGCCACGTAAATAAAAACAAATATTGTGAACGTAAGTGACATGTAACTATGGAACTTCAAATATATCCAGGAAATTAATGTTTACAAAAATTCACCAGTTTGAAAAACAAATTTAAACCGGACTCGCGCTATTGTTTACTGCAAACCTAAAATAACCATCTCTTCTCGAAATCAGGCTTATTAATCTGAAAAGTGTAAATATCTATTCATTTAGGTTGCAAGTAAAAATGAAATAAAAATACTCAAAAGCTCTCAGTGACCTGTGTTAAGCATTAGATTGCTATTAGAATCTTAGTAAAACCTGCATAAAATTTGTTGTTTTTTTACGTTCAAAACGAAATAATTAATCACTTTTACAGTACCGGTAACACTAATAATTTTTATTTAAAAAATTATAATATCAAACTAAAAATAACAATTACTTTCTTTGGTAAAGATAAACATTTTAATGCTGTTCTTAAAATCTAATACTTTAAAAATCTTTAAATAAAAGGGAACTTGTGGAAAGGTATTGTTTTGCAAATACTTCCCCTAAATAATATTGTAACGTAATAGCATAACAAATTCTAATATCCCTAATGTAGGGTCAATTTTGATAATTAATTATGTATAAGTTGGGTCCTCTACACAAAAATAGACAAAATATATACTATATCTAGTAAACATTTTGTACACAGACATATGCCTCACAAGACTACGAACGAAAACAATTACTCTTGGATTTCATGTAAGTGACCTGTCCGCTTGACCTTTGCTTTAAGTATTCATTATGGACGAATTAATTCAAGAATAGGAATCACGCATGTAACTTCGTCCATATGATGTGATCACTTATCATGGGCAATGTGTATATGTATTGAATTATAATACTACCCATGAGTTGAGTGGATGGTCCTATATGAATATTTTTCATTGAAAGGTCAAGTGGACAGATTAGTGTTGTTTACATATATACAATAACTTAGCGGTATCACATATTATATTTTGCGTACACTTCATATATACATTGTTAAATATCCCAAAATATCTTGAATTGTAACACGACACTACGACAACGTTCATACTGTGAAATTATTTATTATCGTGTTCGTAAAAATGTATATTTTTGTTAGAATGGTAAATTTGTGAACTTTGGTTTGCCTTGCCTTGAAGGCGAGCTTGTAATATAAACTTTTTCCTTGAAATGTAAATTCGTTGACAAATGTTAACACGAAAACAGCTAACATTGTGACACCACAAACACAGATATTTTCACAGTATCACTTAGACATTTTTATCCAGATGTTTTCCTTTCAGTTTTGCCTCCTAAGAAATTTCAATTTGTTATTCTTTATTTGGTTCCAAACCTGGATTTACTTCACCTGAAAAATTTGTGTAAATATATTGTAAATAATTACCATTAATCATTAAAATAATAATAATAAAGAGTGAGCTTCTCGGTACCTTGATGATATTTTAAATTTTAATAACCATCATAATTACATTCCTGACAGTTATACCTAAGACAATAACATAAACAATAGGATATACTACATTTCTTGCCTTTGTCTTCATCTTACAATGAGATTCGCCGCTGTATCACGTGATACCCTCTAAAGATTGTGCCCTATTTCTTACAAGAAATAGTGAATAAAATACGCACATCCAAAACTGATAGATAAGTCCATTTGTCCATAAAGTAAGATAAAAAGGTTTCAAAGTTTAGAAAGTAAGATAAAAATGTTATAAAGTTTAAAAAGGAAGATAAAAATGTTACAAAATATAGAAAATCAGATAAAAATGTCATAAAATATATTCTGCTTATTGTTTAATGAAATGATACATAATAATACAAAAACCAATGTTAGAAGACTTTTTCCTTGTACTCTAACTTTGGGTTTCAACGACTGAATTAAGTTTCTTTTTTCTCAATATTCGTATTTATAAACTACTGCTTGAAAATTAAAGAGAGAGAGAGAGAGAGAGAGAGAGAGAGAGAGAGAGAGAGAGAGTAGAATCTAATGCCTCTTTGAAAGAATACAAACCAAATTACTTAATTTTATTTTGTCTCTACGACATTTTTATTCAGTGGTCGCAATATGTGTTTTATATAAGTTCCTGTTGTTTGACTGTTTGACTTGTCTAATCAAAAACAAACATACTAATCCATGTCCGAATAACAATCCAGAAGCAAAGTAAAAACTTTGGAACTGACAAGTTAAGTTAGACACGTAAACTTTCACCAGGGAAGTGAGACCGGGTGCTCCGGAAGGGTAAGCATCCCCTGTTTAGCTAGCTACACCCACCACGTGTGTAATCAAAATTGTGTTAACGGAACATGGAACTATGAGACGTCAAATATATCCAGGGCAATCCTGGACACAGAGACATCAAACTTATCAACAATACTGTGATGACGGCCATAAAACATTTTGAGGGCCTTGATAAGCCTAGGCTTGCAAAATCCCTGAGTCAACAATTTATTTGCAAGCAGCCTACTTCGTTGTACAAAGTCCCCGTAGTGGGAATAAACTCTACCATAGCGTATTAATTGGGAAACAAATACACCATAAGCAGGCGAAGCAGGTATATTGCTGCATAAATTAAACTAAACTATTCTTGTTACATGTTCTGGTATGTCTTAGGTGTTTCTAAAAATATGTTTTCCAGTTGAATTTTTTTTCTTTTGTTTGTAACATGCGATCAGTTAACCATTTAATTAGATAGTGTGAATGTAGCTATGTCGATTTCACACGTGGCGAATGCATCTAGCTAAATAGGAGGCGCGTACCTTCCGAAGCTCCTGACCTCATTTCCCTTATGGAAGTTTACGCGTTTAATCAACATAGTTTGTCAGTTTCAAAGTATTTTCTTTTCTGTAAGATTGCGATTTGGACATGGATTAGTGTGGGTGTTTTTGATTAAAATATTCTTTAACTAAGAATTTACTAAAGAAAACATCGAGTGTATTCTTTAACGCAGTAGTAGTATTGCGAAATTTATGTTTATACTTCATTTAAATGGGATCTCTTAGTAAACTTTAAAAATAGATTTCTAGAAGTTTTTAATGTGTGGCAAAATTCATATTCATGCAATTTTATCAAATTTATTTTGTTGTCTTGCCCATGTATTGTCTGATGGCTTCGCTATCTTTTTATCAAGTACATTGTTTTCAGCTACAGCAATATAATAAACACACCAGTCAATGTTCATATTACAATCCAAAACCACAAAGTAAAAACTTGCAAATTTAGTTAATCATTTGAACTTCCACCATCCACCAGGGAAGTGAGGTCAGGTGTTCTTGTATGGTATGAACCTCTAGTTTAGCAAGCCAAAAACTAAGTAAGAACTTGCAAATATACTAGTAGTTAAACATGTGATCTTCCTTCCGTGAAGTGAGATCAGGTGCCCGGTAAGGTAAGAATCTCATGTTAAACTAGCAACATTCGCCATTCGACAAGTTTGACCTGGTCATTTGATACTTAATTTAAATATTCAAACAGACATATATATTATGTAATTTAGGTGCTATATAAAGTTAATATTTAAGGTTAGATGATGGTACCGATAGTTAATGGTTATAAAACATGCTGGCTACCCAAATGACACAGTATATTATCCCAATCTGATATTCAAATTAAAGGTCAAACGGCCAGGTTAAACTTGACGCACTATACTTATACGGGAAATGTCCCGGCGCGAAGCCCCGGGAATTTCCCGTCTATAGGTAACACGTATGTATTATGACGTCATAGAAAATTGTGGAAAAATTCTATAGACCGTACGTCGAAATCATTTGACGCCGCGCGTGCACCGCTTTTCTCACTTTTCTCAAGGCCATTGAAGGGGTCAAATCCACAGGAAGTGAGCTCCATATGGGGGGAAATCTCGCCCGTCTCGTACATCAGAAATGAAACCAAGAAACGATTATCGTGAAAATAATTCATTGAAACAAGTAATAATTTAAATAGGTTGATCTAATACCAAATATTTACGTTTCTTTCGCCATTCTGGCTGACCTCCAAGTGTAGCGTTTCAAGATTCGCGATGACGTGATTTCTTTTGATCGGGTCAAAGTTCAATTCAGATCAATAACCACTGTAAGCCAATCAGCGACCGACTTTCCCACGTGCATCAACCATGATCACACAGTATACAATGCGGGAAGATACAAAATTTGCCGATTTCAAGTTAGATAAATCGATAACCATAGTTACCTGACACAAAACTATTACGAGGTTAGCATAACCACAGTATACGACTTCTACGGTAATTTTTTTTCACATATAATTACCTAATTGAATCCAAATTTTGAGTGCATCTGTGACCCTCGCTGAATGCAGTGTAAACAAAAATGGCGTTCGTCAGGACGGGAAAGACGTTTTCACAAACGATCGATTTTTAAGAAAAATAATAAAATGCGTTTTTCAAAAGAATTAATTAACAGTTCGTCCCAATAATCATTTTTATGAAAATACAGATAAAATTTATTGAATTTATTTCGAATTTAATGTAAATATTGACAATCCTCTTGTTTGTTTACATGTGACGTGGATATCATGATCAGCTGATCGGCCTGGACCAGGTGCTGACTAGAACTGACTTCAACTACAATGACTGCACTCATCAAAAATCTAACTTGGACATAACTGATGAGAAAACTGTACATGTTGTGTAATGAGATGGACCGCTGTCCCAAACAGTTGTGATGAAAATAACAATAATAAAACATTCATGTTGAGTTTAGCAGCTGACTGTAGTTGTGATCCACTTGGATAAGGTCTGAATTGAATCCTTGAAAACCTCCAGGGATGGCGACTGGACTACCGATGCTGGCAGGAGATTCCAATAATTTAGTTCTCGGAATGAATATAAAAATTTTAACTAGGGTAAAATCAACATTACCTTCTTCAATATCCCAGACTTGTTTCTCGAAAAAAAGTTGGTATAAGTGAATAAATGCCAATTTCCACTCCATCATCCACATAAGCGACCATTTCAATATAAATCTTAAAGCACCGTCTTTGTAGTATATCATCCAAGAATGTTTCATTTCAATTTAGGTGAATAATGAATAATCTTGACTGGGGTAAAAAAAACCTCTAACCCACCATCCTAGAATTAACCGTCTCGATATAAGTGAAAAAGCATTTTCAACTCTCCGGGGCTGGGGCTCTTCATGCAGTGAAACTTAAAGGGGCTGGGCTAAAATTAACATTATTTTGGTACAAGCCTGTCAAGTTTTAATCATATCATTTGTCAATTGCAACGGTCTGTGCTTTAGAAAATTCTCATCATGGTACTATATACCTGTGAATGTTGAAGGTGCAGAAGGAGCTTACCCTCATAGCACTGTATTAATATCGGGTTGTGGGTTAAAGGTGCTGCCTAACAGAGTCACAGACAAGCATTCCACTCCCAATTAATATAATTCTATAACCAGTCGATAATCTATCCTTTCAGCCAAATGTGGCTTGCAAAATGAGGAAGCAGTAACTCAAATTTTGAAGTATTGTCATGTATAACACAAGTCAGGTTGGAACCAAAAACCTTCCACTCTCCAAGAGGATGCTATACCGGTGTAGCTAGCTAACAGAAGGTGCTAACCCTTCCAGAAAACTCGGTCTCACTTCCCTGGTGGAAGTTCGCGTGTTTAACCTAACTTGTCAGTTTCAAAGTTTTTTTTTTTACTTTACTCCCAGATTGTGATTTGGACATGGATAAGTATGTTTGTTTTTCATTGGTATTTAACTGCTTCATTAATTGAATGGGACAATCTTGAACTGTGATATGATACACATCTTGTTTTAAGAAACAGGAGTAGTTAATTATGCAATCATAAATCAGTAGATTAAATTATTCACATGGTATGGTAAAAGGTGATTTAAGATGAGAAGACATTACAACGTGAGAATGTTGTCGTGGTATGGATTAGTATATTCACTATATTGGGTAATTGAATAGCCTTTTGTGTCCCTAGAAAGATCATACCAAAACTCAGTTCTGTGTGACAGAACATGATTGAAAGAACTCGGCGGTAGTTAACTATAGTCAGTCCCACTAGTATTTAGTGTGGAAGCGCGTGGCCTAGTGGTTAAGGTATCTGGTCAACTCGTTCCAATTCCAACTCGTTCCAACTGATTTTCGTCAACTCGTTCCAACTTTTTTACCAACTCGTTCCACTTTTTTTGCAGGGTTTTTACACCTCTGTTTTAATTACCAACTCGTTTCAACTAAATTACCAACTCGTTCCAACTTTTTTACCAACTCGTTCCAAATACTAACTCGTTCCAACTTTTTCTCCAACTCATTCCAAATTTAAGAATTTTTAATGATTTTAGCTGTTACCAAATCGTTACAACTTTTAATATAATTAAATAATTGATTTAAGATAAACTGATTTAAAAATCAAGGATCTCCTAATTTTTAATTAATCACAACGTTGCCCAGCTCTAACCACGTGGTTGAGCCATAATAGTCCAAAGTTCCAAAAGATATTTATTATATTGCACAGTTTTTTTTCTTTTTTTAATGTTACATTTTTTCTTTATATTTCCTTCTTTTTTCTTTTCTTTTTTATTTCTTTTGTATCTTTCTTCATTTCTTTTCTTATTGTGTTTATTATTTTATTCATTCTGATTGGTGCCTTGTTATTTTTTACTGTTATCAGGTTATCGTAAGTAGTTTTTTTTAAGTTCGTTTGATTTTGTTTAAGAATAATTTGCGTTTTTAAACCATTGTCATGTATTTTTTCACGCACACTTGTCGGCAAAAAATGGTTTCACACTAATGTTTACAAATCAAGTAGACAGGGTTTATTTGTGAAATTAAAATTCCTTTAAAAAAATAAAGGATACGCTGCTAACCCGCTAATTATTGCGCTTGTTAACCGGACACACTATCTGGTTAAATCTGTTTATGATGCCGACCTACCTACTAGTAGAGTTTCGACAGCCGAAACAAAGAAATAGCAATTAATTGTGATTACCATCCATGATATTATTTATTATTTATTTGTTTGATAATTTACTTGTTTCTACATTATGCTATTCCAGCGATGATAGTACGTAAGGTTTAATGTGTGCCTAATTATCACTTGAATTAAAGGAGACTATGGGGAATATTTATCTATTAAAATAAAATAATAAAAAAAATAAAATAAAATAAAATAAAATAAAATAAAATATAATAAAATAAAAACGCATGTACATAGATCTAATCAACTTTATTGAGAAATTTGGTACGAGTTGATAGTTGGAACGAGTTGGTAATTCAGTTGGAACGAGTTGGTAATTCAGTTGGAACGAGTTGGTAGTCAAAAGTGGAACAAGTTGGCAAAAATCAGTTGGAACAAGTTGGAATTGGAACGAGTTGACTAGTATTCGGTTAAGGCGTTGGACTCATGATTCGAAGGTCGTGGGTTCGATCTCTGGACCGGGCGATGTGTTGTGTCCTTGAGCAAGACACTTAATTTCACGTTGTTCCAGTTCACTCAGCTGAAAAATAAATCAGTACCAGCAAAATGCTGGGGGTTAACCCTGCGATGGACCGGCGTCCCATTCAGGGAGAGTCTTGTACTCTCAGTCACTTAACGCCACCGAAACCGGGATAAGCTCCGGCCTGATGGGCCAAATGCCTCGGAACAGACTTTAACTTTGTGGCCACCCCTTTTTGGTGTGTGTGTGTGTGTGTGTGTGTGTGTGTGTGCACAATAACCCGATAATAAATTTCGGACATTTCCCGGGATAGGCAATGCCTATTTTCATATTATATACATTGCAAGTTTGTTAATAAGCGTGTTATCGGTATAGGTAAACATTGACCTGTCCGTTTGACCTTTAATTTAAATATTCATTAAAGGCATATGATATGAAATAGAACCACCATTCAAAACAAGCTAATTTTTTCACTTTTTGTTCATATGAACATGCAAACAAAAATATGCAAAAATAATGGTAGGTCACCGCATGTAATTTTTCAACAACTCTTGTTCAATATATGCAGTATTTCAAGGATTTTGCATTTTTACCCAAAAATCGGTATAATTGAAAAATCAACCTCAAACAAACTCAAGAAATTCATTAAAATATTATAATCAGCAAAAATACATCATACCCATATTTAACATGTTAAAAAAGTCAAAGTTGGCAGTTCAATACACATTTATTAAAATAATTAGTAAAAAATACATTGAAGGTAGAGCTCATTTTACCGCCTTTTTCACAAAAATTCCATACATTTTCATGTATAAAAAAAATTCTACCATTCGAAATCTTTTTAAATTCTGCCAAAATCTTAACCAGACTATATACTTCACAAAAACAAAGAAAAATTGATAGGTCACCAGGATATTTTAGGATTTAAAAATAAAAAAATTATCCCTACCCCCATGATTTTTTCAAATTTTCCATTGAAAACAAAATGAAAAAAAATCCCCAAAAAGTTTTCTCTCTTCAGTTCATTCAAATATTAGCATCAGATTCAAGATAATACACAAAACAAAGCAAAACAGACGACTGCAAAAATATTGTATAATGATCAGGCGGAATAACTCTTCCAGGTAAATTTCACAAACCTCGTTACCAAGAGCTATCGATAACTGACAACGTGACATGGTCATTATGAGATTAAAATGGACTGATGACGGTAAAAATGATTCTAAGAGATATTCCAAGCAAAACAGTATATTAATTTGAATGTTTACATGAAGAGGACAATATACAAGTCGAGAGAAAGAAAAAGTAGATGGTTATTTAGAAGTAGAAGATATACTGTTTGTAAGGCAAAAAACAATGGGATATATATTAAACGTTTATCCTTTTAATTTACACAAAAACAGTAACTTGATCCAGTCATGAATCAAATTGCATAAAAATACTATATGTTTGCGCAATACAAATATAAGTAAAAATGCTAATACACATTTTAATAAGTGTGATTATTCATGATACACTGCACCCATCCATCCCAATGCTAATGTTTAACTATCTTATCAAATTTATTAAACAAATATTTAATTGGTAAATGCAAAATAAATAAATAAATAAAATTTTGAATAATATTTTGGCCCATTATTAGAAAAAAAGAACGTATTATTTATATCAATAGAATACATTTTTGCATCAGAAAATTTCTCATATTGCAATAAAAAAATACATGTAATATGTATAAAACCACTTTTACAAAGTTCACATAATCCATGATGTCTTGGTTTTCTGGTATAATCTTCCCACGGCAAACTTCAATAGGTAGTTTCTGATTACTATAAATTCACAATAAATTAATATTGCTAAAAGTATGATCTCACATACCAGTAATTAAAAGATTATCAATAAACATCCTGTTTATTAGTAGACCTTTATCACCTGTAATCAAAAGAACTTACCGTCCAATTTGCAAAAAAGGATTGACACGTGTGTGTATAAATCATTAGATATGAAGTCTCTATGATACCCGGTAAATGTTATTTCTGTAATTTTGAAAAGATATATTTGACCAAATTAATCAGGTAAATCGAACAAATTAATAAGATTAATTTGGATGGATATACTACTGATGGACCGACTTACTGGCCTAATGAAATTAATTTTGAAATTTTAAAATTATTAAAATATATACTTTTTTCTTATTCGACTAAATTAATAATTTATAATTATTTTTATTGTCTTAAGAGATTATTTCACTTTCATTCTCCTCACTTTTCTCGTTATATTTATATGAAAAAATCCAGAACATTTATGAAGCTGACTGACAAATCTGTCTTTAATTCTTAATTTTTTTAAACTTTTAATAGTATATTCAAAGGTCGAGAAGTATATCATCTTTTGTTTGGTTATTATTATTATTACTATTATTATTATTATTATTATATTATTTTACCGTTTTTTACTTACGGGGAAGTCGGTGTAACTTGTACCGGAATATTGGTGGGGAAAATAAAACTTTTATATTTGGTGCGGTGTCGGCCATATTGGATATTTCTTCACTAGATATTCACAAATTCCCCTATTTTTAAATAAAATTGGAAGTAATTTGCCGTCAAAACCAACATTTGATTTTTATGTTTTTACCTTTATCAAAGTGTGCTCTAACACTTTAGGTGTGGTCATTTTTGAAAAAAAAAAACAAATTAGCGTGAAAAAACAGCCTATAACTAAAGGTCTTTCGCCACATTTTTCAAAAATTAAACAAGAATATTAAGAGATAGTGCCGAAATAACTGCTATATTTTTAACTTAAAATGGAAGTAATTTCCCGAAGTCCTAAAATTTTACAAAAAATACTGAAATAACCGGAATTTAATGAGGAAATCAAATAGATGTGGTCATTTTTTGTATCGTTTTTGGTTTCTTTTTAACGAAACAAAAACTGTACACCTGTTCTATATTTCTATGTACCGATCGTAAGACACTGAGCTGTAGATCGTTACACAGGTGAAGTACGACAATGTACATAATAGTTGCCTATGGTATATTTTTACATATAATTTACAATATTAATCTTTGTTTTATAGTCTGAATATTAAAAATAGATTCAAAATTATCATAAAAAATATCTGTGAATCTTTAAGATTTCAAGAACTCCAATGAAAAGAATAAAACAGAACAGTTTTGTTCAACCATGTCGACATTCTAATATCTCTTGGAACTTACATAAATTTCCATTACTTTGTGGTGTGGTCAAAGAGAGAAAACTCTATACCATGGTAAGTTTACATTTTGTGCATCTGTGCTAGTAATACTCGCATTATAGGCCGTACCGTTTTTCGTTTTGGATTACACAAGATAGATAGAACCTAATTGCTACAACAATGTGATAAAATATGGACAATTCACCGTTGTATGGTTTCCGTTTGTTTATGTTTACTGTAATAGATATCATTTAACCATTTTTCGAAACTAGTGGTTGAGAAGTACGTTCGGGTTCCACAACAGTTGGACCAGATTTGTTCATTTGAATCATGCGGGCAGAACATACTTCTCGCCTTTTCGTATCCGATACTTTAATAAACCGTCCTCTTTTTCTTAGAGGCATTTTGATCAATAATTTTAAGATTTATACGAGTTATATTGCCGAATACTGATTAAAAGAAAGCCGGATGTTTACAGTTGCTACGGTCGATCTTCGTCTACTGCTAGTATATCCCTTCATTTGAAATGTCGCACCACTTACACAGACAATAACGTAAACAGAGTTGAAGCCCCTGGATGCGCGGATTCGGTGCGCAATGAAAAAACCCGAAAATGCCTTTAAGGACATGTAAATGTAAATAATAGGGATCATGCGTGTATATTTCGTCTACCTGATGTGAACACTAATCATAGGCAAAGTGTTAATGTATTAACTGCGAAACCTAACGCTACCCAAGTATTGGATGGACTCTCCTATATGAATATTCCTAATGAAAGATCAAACAGACAGGTAAATTGTTGTTTACCTATATAGTCCGTCAGCGATATTGTGGCAGAGTGCTTATAAACATTTCGGAGCTTATATAATGTAGATAGCCTAAGATAGGGATATATAAAGGTGGAGTTGACAAATAAACGCATAAAGGCGTGAATTTACGTATATGATAACACGGTATTAATACCTATTGGTGTATAATAAACTCGCCCGTGTTTATAATATCGCTGGCGGACTATAATAGTTAACATATCCTTAGTTTGTTTACCTTGCAAGCCTGGTGTAGATACATTATTTTGTGGTGTAAATTGTTGTGTTGGTGGATACTGCTGTGTTGGATACGTCTGTCGAGGGTATGCATTCGCAGGAAAAGATTTGCCTGTAGTGTGACGGCGACTGAGACATCGCCATATTTGTTTGTCCTGATTGACCAGGTTGGAAGACATGGCCGCCACTACTGCTATGGGGTCTCTTCCGGATACATATGCATATAAAAACAATAACCGCAATAATAATCAGAACAAGGACGATGGCACCAATAACTCCCCCGACGATACCGCCGATTAGTGCCGCGTTATCAGAATCTGAAATAATAAGTATTATAATTATTGTTTTAAGCCGTATCAGCATTATTTCCGTAATTTACAAACAAGAATCTTAAATAAAATCCTTACAAAAATCAGTGAAAAAGCACATACAGGACTAAAATAATTGATTGACAATTCATCGTGCGGAATTAAAGATAAAGTTCATATCTTAACAATGCGTTGTTGAAACTCTACTGGACACTATAGCGTCATATTGTCTACTACCCTCAACTTTGTGATCGATTGCACAAAAAGTATTTTATTCAACAAAATCACATAGTGTAGATACATATATAATAATTATATATACCTGTAAATAATTCTAAGCTAGTAAATTCAACATAGCGTATCGCATCATTTAGTATGACCGCCCATCAAGCAGTAATTCTAAAAAAATAGTTTTAAATTGGACGGGATTCTTGACAAGCATACTGCTACACGTACGTTTTCAAGGTAAATGTTTTATCTTACAAATCCTACCAGTAAACACAAACAATATTATCAGCAATGATTCTAAGTACGTATTGGCATATAAAGATTTACTGGCCTGTAAAGAAGTTCTGGTCTATAAAAAATAATACATCATAGTGTATTAAGAATGCTTTTGTCGTTAAGAGTTCCTGGGCCATAAAAAAGTAAAACTGTTGCGATTGTGTAATTTTTTAAATGTCAGAAAACCTAGAAAAATTATCACTGTAAACCTTTTGTAACTATGATTCAATATCCAAAAACAAACATACCAATACATGTTCAAAGCAAAGTAAAAACTCGCCACATAGGTTAAACTCTTGACATTTCACAAAGTAAGTGAGACCGGTACACCGGAAGGGAAAGCACTTCCTCTTTACCTAGCTACACCTGTCACGTGTGTAATTATAAATTGAGAGTGAAAGGAACAAGAAGAGAACTATAGGACTTCATATATTATCTGGGTAATTTTGGATACTGCTCAACGGTATTATGAGGAGAGTCATATTTATTTTTATTGGACTTGATATGCCAAGACTTGCAATATTCTTGCGTATACTTACAATCAAATGTCTTAGAGGTTGTAATAGTTAATCTGAACTTTGAACCTGGATAATATCCGCCCAGTGAGGTGTTATCAGCCAATTCAATCATTAAATATTCCTTTGACCCTACACATACTTTTATTGGTGATCCGTTACAGCTGAACGTCTGAAATAAAACAATCCCAATAAAGGCTAAAATTAAAATTTAAAACATTATTTGCCCCATCGGGGTGTTAATATCGCATTAAAAAAAACAATGTTAAAATACCACTTCTTCTGGTTCATGTCAGTGACGAAGCTAGCAAAAATTGATCTGCACGCCGTGCAATTAATAAGGAGAATTTATGATGCGAGTGTCGAATGCACAAATGGTGTATAGGGGGTGGGGTACGGGAGCATGGTGGTCCTGGAAAATTTTTAAACGTTGATGTCAAATGGTGTAATATGGTGGTATTTCAGAAAAGAATTGGTGCGATCTGATGACATTTAATAATGATAAAAAATTAAAATTGATATCCTAAAATTGTTGTATTTAAATTTGAAAGAACAAGAAAACACAAAAAAACAATAGTAGAGGGATGACTCTATATTTATAAAATTACTTGTTAAAACAATCACAGTTTACTTAAGAATGATTATAGTTTTTTTTAAACATTTACTTTTTGTTCTATGGTTCCGTTTGGTTGGCTTTGAACAGTCCAATATTCTGCATTTTTCAGTCAGGAGTTTTACATATAAATATCAGTTCATTTTTGTTCTTGCCGCAGTGGAAAGTGAAAGTAGTCGACGTTTACCCAAGTTTTAGATAACATTGCTGTTTTGGCATTGTCATCATTATACACAGTCAGTGTTGTATAGTATGGATCGCTTGAACCAAAACGCTAACTTGGAAATGAAATCTTCTCAGATTCCCTGCTCGAACTTGAAGTTGAAGCAGCCTTTGAAGTTGATTTATATGACGGTGACTGTGCGTCTGGTTTAAAAACAGAACTTATTTTTGCAATAGAATTACCCGCCTTCTTCATTTTGAGGGCGAAACAAATTAACACAGGAAGACGTGTACACGTGAATTGAAAACCTTTATTTGGAAAGTGAATTGAAAACCTTTATTTGGAAACGTTTAGGGCTAATTATATTTCTGGAAAACATCTAGTGCGTATGATGTAAACTTGTATAGTTTAAACGAAATTCATTGGATTCGTCCGGTTTTTGTCTCATTTCTTTCTTCTAGAATCTTCTATATTTAGAGACATTATATAAGTAAAAATAATGAAGGAAAATTGATGTGCACGCCTGTGCGTCGTGGCGTATAGGGAGCTGGGCCACTGCAAGTTTCGCAATCATTTATGCACTTTTTCTTAATAAGCGGTGCTTACTCTTTCGGAGCACCCCATCTCACTTCCCTGGTGGAAGTTTACGTGTTTACTCTACTTTGTCAGTTTTAATTACACACATGGCGGGTGTAGCTAGCTACATAGGTATTGCTTACCCTTCCATAGCAAACGGACTCTGGATCCTGGATTGTGATTCGGACATAGATTAGTATGTTTGTTTTTGATTGCTTACATGTGGTAGTTTCCTGAAGAATCCAAAATAATAATTGACTTTCACATTACAGTCCTGTATAACCCATTCAGAAGGTTTAACACAGACTTTATATTCATCCAGGTATTCCCCAGACGATCCACCTTTAAACCTTCTATAATTACATAGAAAAGGTACTTTTTCGTCTTCCCACACTAATTCATATATATCGTGTTCTCCTACATAGTTAGTTTGTCACAATCTTTGGCACCGATGTATACTGAAGAAGAAACGGAATAATTAGTTATATTTAACAACAACGAGGATGGGGAATATAGCCAAGTGGTACTTTCAAAGTCAAGGATTGGGAGTTCGAGCCTCACTCGGGATTTTGGAAATTTTCTAAGTTCATGCCCATACTAGAGCAATGAAAAGCTCATTACTCAGTAGTCTTTCGGATTAGACTCAAAACCGAGGTCTTGTGTCTCAGTGCACGCTAAAACACCCTTGTAGAGTTCGAAAAATGTAGACCACCTCTGGCTACTACAGAGGACGCTTACAATTAGAAGCAACAGACTGGGTATTATTAGAACAATCAGTTCAGTAATAGTGTTTAACGTCCCAGTCAAGAATATTTCACTTATATCGAGGCGTCGCCAGCTGAAGGCGAAGGTGCAGAATTTTTGCCTGTGCGTTGCGCTGATGGTATTATACAGCTTGGTTCTTTATCGTGCCAAGCCTACGAAGACACGGGACGTCGTTTATTTTAAGTTCCCATCTGAAAGAACCGTGACTTTTATTTCGTAATGCCGAGTGCTTGGCGAAAGAACAGTCGCTACCCGCTTTTAAGTCTTGGGTCAGACCCGGCCGGAGATCGAACCCACGACCTCCCACTTACGGAGCGAGCACTCTACCAACTGAGCTACCGCAGTGGTTATGAGAACAATAAGTTCAGTCAAACCACCTGAGAGAAAAGTAACAGTGGACCTTATGGGAGGGTGACCTTTATATACAGATACAAAAAACTGAATAAAGAGCAATTGGGATAAAATTTATTGGATTTTATAAGCAGATTGCCCTTATATAGGGATGATTTAATGCCTGTTTTCTGTATGATTATATTACCTAAAACTGTTTCACTTACTTGCAAGTTCAAGATAGCAAATACAAGTATACCGGTCCATGTTAAAATCACAATAAAAAGCTAAGTAAAAACTAGGTTAATTAAGTTAAACACGTGGACTACCACCAGGTAAGTAAGACCGGATGCTCCGGAAGAGTAAGCACCTCCTGTTTAGCTAGCTACACCGGCCAGATTTTAAACCACATTGAAAGTGAATTTAGAACTATGCATACTAATCAACAATATTCTGATGACGGACATAAACCTTTTTGATGGCATTGATAAGCCCAGGCTTGTAACTTCCATGAGCCAACAAATTATTTTTGAGTACCTTGAAAAGTGTAAAATAAAAACGCCACAAGCAGGAGAGGCAGATGGAAAGGGAATTAGATACATTTGCCATAAACATACAGCTCCAAATTTTCGTTGGTATCATGTGCTACTTTTGAATTTTTGTGAATAAATATACAATTCAAAAGAATAATTTTTATGTGCTACTTTTTAATCATAATATTTCATAAAAATTCAAAAGTAGCACATGACAGAGGTATAAGTTCAAATATGGATCAGAACTTATCTTTTATTTCAACATCACCGTCAATGGAGGGCGCTTTATGTTTTGGAAAGTGTAAGGGCTTTGTATACTATAAACGTATTTACATGTATTTTCGCGGTGTACTAATTTTCGCTTATTTCGTGGTCGTTTCTTTTGCGCGAAAATTAATACCAAGCGAAAACTATGTTATTCTTATTGTGTTATAGTGCATATTCAACAAACGCGAAAAATTAACTAGCGGATATGTCTAAATTTATTATACCTCGAAAATAAATACACACGAAATTCAATAGGTTTTTAGTATATTATCTAAAGCCTATAGAAAGTAAATTGATTAACCAAAGCACGAAAAAGTAAGTAAATGGCGTATAGACAAACAACATTGACCTGTCCGTTTGAACTTTCATAAGGAATATTCATATAGAAGGGTCCACCCAATAAATGGGTAATGTTAAAATCAAGGTTAATACATGCACAGTACACATGTTTACTCTATGAGGTGAGTATATCTCATGATGTATACAGAATAAACACCTGTGGTCCCTATACATAGATATACTTGCTCCATGATAAATATTTAAATGAAAGGCCAAGCGGACAGGTCAAAGTTGTTTACCTATATATACTTACCTTGCTTTACAGCTGTGGATTCAATATCACTGATAATACTGCACTGTACAAGCAGTATAACAGACAGTAGCCTTTGTGAAATCTCACCATACATTCTAAAACTTTATCTGAAATTTAAACAACTAATTAAAATTGACTGATTGATTGATTGATTGATTGATTGATTGATTGATTGATTGATTGACTGACTGATTGAATGAATGGGGTTTTTACGTCCTAGTCAAGAATATTTTACTTGTATCGAGACGACACATGCTATATAGGTGAAGTGGTAGAAGTTTCGACATTTGCAGTGCGCTCAGGGTAATGTACAGGGAGGGGATCTTAAACGTACCACGCCTGCTGTGACACGGGGAATCGGGTTTTAAGGTCTCTTCTGGCGGATGGCATGAGTTCATTCCTAAATGCCGAGTGCTTGGCGAAAGAACAGTCACTACCTATTTTCAAGTCTTGGTCAGACCCGGCCGGGATTCGAACCCACGATCTCTCACATACGACGTGAGCACTTTACCTACTGAGTTAATGTAGTGGTATATACAGTCCAGCCTGCCTTAAAAACCACCTTCTTATAAAGGCCAGTAGAATTGTATTCCAAATGTTCTTTATTCAATTTTTTTTACCCTGCATATCAAGGTCATCTGCCTATACAGGCAAAGTTTTTTTTATAATGTTTTTATTTTGTGACATAAATACATACATATACAATTACAATCACCAAACTTTATCTATTAACTAATACGTGTACTTTAATTACATAATTACAATTTCTTAAATACTACATGAAAAGTTGCGTATATACTAATTAAAACATTACTAAGTATAAGACAGGGAGTTAAAGATTATGAAGAAAATATTTCTGTAAATTGCAGCCAGTATTTCCTAAAAAGTTCATGTTTTTGACTTTTTAACATTATGTCTTTTCTAAAAGCAAATTGTATCTTATATAAGCTTTAAGACTACAAAAATTGAGTGTCTTGTTATTTAATTTTGCCTGATAAATGTAAAATCTAGTTATTAATATTATGAAATTTAAAGGTTTGTATTTTTGAATAATCTTTGGAATTCCAAATAAAGCAACTTTAGGGTCCATTTCGAAAGGTTCACTTATATTGATATTGACGAAATCTTCAAGACAATTCCATAGATCGACTACTAATCCACACTCACAAAAAAGATGAAAAATAGTTTCGGGTTCTCTTTTACAAAAAGAGCATTTATCATTCGTTTGTATACCGATTTTTTTCAAAAATGAATTAACTCCCAATATTTTTTTGTTAATTCTATATTGAAACCACTGGAGAGATGTATTATGTGTTATGTAAAAAGGGAGGTAATAAATCTTTCTTATTTCTTGATTCTAGTTGAATGTATTCAACCATTTGCTTTCACTTATCGTATTTCTATTGTCAATTAAGGATAAATACATATCTTTTGCTCCTTTTTGTGATTTTAAAATTGTCTTTATCTGAAATGGTATAAATGGGGCTGCCGGTTGGAAATCGAATGATTCAAGTATTTTTAACTCTGATAAAGTATCTTTAATAGATTGTAAAACACTGTTATATTCTAGAAAGTTGGTTTTTACATCATATACTCTTATAAATTCCTCATATGTATAGAATATTCCATCTGTTTTTAGTAAGTCTGAAACAAAAAATACTTTTTTTTACAATCCACCTATCAAATTGATATGACTTATTTCCTATTTTAAAAAACGGATTATTCCAAATACAGCTTGTGAAAATATCTGACCATATTTTTGGTTTTTCTTTTTTATTTAATTCATTTAAACCATGAAATACATCTGCCCAAAATCGGTTTTTATATCTGTGTCTGTTTTTGTAATAGTCAGATCCCCCAAAAGCAATTTTATGAATATCATAATAACATTTCATTATATTTATTAATTTCGAGTTTTGTTTTAAGATTCGTCTTATCCACGTTAATTTTAAAGCATTTATAAAGGCGTCAAGATCTATCATTTTAAACCACCATTCCAATAACTTCGTATTAAAGTGTAAAATTTACTGGTTCCCTAGGTTGGTCTTTATAGACAACTGCACAACGTATAGCACAGATCAACATTGCTCAGTTCGATTTCTTATTAGCTATATTTCCACAGCTGTTATTTATCTCTCGACAGTTTTTCGCTGTTTAAGATCATTAGCTTTCAATATCTTGATCATTTGGCAGCCAAGCATCGCCACTAGAATTTTTAATTTTTAGAGAGAGAAAAGGCTAAAAAGACTTACTGGAAATGACGCCATTTTTAAATTTTATGTGAAAATATTTTTCAATAATTTACATAGAATTTAATTGGGGTGGGGGCAAAAAGGAAGTCACACTGAAAATTGTGACCAATTTTGAATACTAGATCATTTTTTTTGGGGGGGGGGGTCTTTTTGTTAGTGGGTTCTATCTTAGATGAAATAACGAGTATCCATCAACAAGCTTTAACCTTTAATCGGTTTCTGGGCAGATTTTATCAAAAAATAAAAATAAAATAAATAAATAAATAAGGGTTTTATCAGCTAATTTGGAAATTCCAAAAACAGTTTCATATCACTAGGAAAACGCAAAGAGCAAATATTAAAATCCTCCGCAGCCATGGACAAAAACAACGGAAATACTTTTTGTCAAACTAGGCTTCTACTAAATTGAAACTAAATCAATCAATAAATATAAAAAGTGGTGTCTGTTTTTTATATTAACGGCTGCGATCTTAGATGCGGGATACACCCGTCATGAACTTACTTTAAGCTATTCCGCCATAGGGATAAACAATACTAAATTTGGTTTCAATTTTTTCATTTGGTCATTTTGAAAAAAAAAGTTAATATCCTCTAAGAACCGAGGAGATTAAAATTTAATTTTTATAGGGGGATTAAACGCCAATGAAAATTTAAAGAAAATAAATAAACCCCTCTTAACTGTATCAAATGACTTGATATATCTACCTTATATACACAGAGTATGAAAAATTTGAATTTAATCCACTCATATAAAAAATGTCATGAATACTTAGTAATGGCAAGTATTTTTGGAATAGACGAGTTTCGCAATCCCTTTCTCTATCGGTCTCGCGAAACCGCGCATCCTCTTGAGAAGTCAAAACGAGGCTAACACTGTATAAAACTTGTTCAACATGGCGGGTTCAGTGCATTAAACTTTAGATCGATTATGGCCAATGACATGCGTTCAACTCAAAACTCTTTTGAAGGAAAGATACGAAAATACTTCTAGAAACAAATAAATACTGATGACGAAATTTCATGCAGTTTTAAATACCATTACAACTGATAAAGTGACAACCGACCAGCAAAGTAAACATGGCGCTGCAGGTGAAAAATTGATTGAAGCAAATCCATTAAACACATTGAAACATCACGAACCGGTTACCTTTAACGGCAAAAGATCGACAATGTAATAATGATTTAATGATTTAAAAATAGATTAATTTTCTACGATCATATGTCTGTGAACTTTCCTTGATACCCTTATATTGATCATTTTACACACACACACACACACACACACACTCTCTCTCTCAATTAGCTGGTGAAAGTTATTCTCTGAGAGAAGAGAGAGAGAGAGAAAGAGAGAGAGAGAGAGAGAGAGAGAGAGAGAGAGAGTGTGTGTGTGTGTAAAATGATCAATATGAGGGTATCAAGGGAAGTTCACAGACATATGATCGTAGAAAATTAATCTATTTCACCCAGGGGACCTTCTACATAAATTTGGTTCGAAATGCATTTAATATATTTTTAAATTAAAAATTTAACATACACTCATGAAATACATAAAAATATTGACACCCAGACACAAATGGCTTATGGGCCACCTTAAAAAATAAAATAAAAACCGATATGAATGTATTAAATTGTTAAAGTCATTATACAATAAAGGATTTTCTTCTGTACATCATTCCATGACAATCGTTGCCTAAAACTGAACAACGTGGGTCATTTATTAAAATCCAACTTTAATAAAAAAATCGTGTTGATAAACACCCCTCCGCCCAAACATTTAAATTTTCCTGCGACCTTGACCTTTTTCGATGACCTTGGTTCAAGGTCATGACACAGAGATTATTCGTGTGACGTTTCAAGAGAGTCGACCAAAGCATTGATGAGATATGACCGGACACGATTTTACACGGACAGACATACGAACAGACAGACAGACAGACAGACAGGCAGGCAGAGGTACAGACAGACATGGTGATTCCTATATACCACCTCAAACTAATATGCGGCGGGGTATAAAAAGGTTTCGTTAAAAATATAAACCCGAGTCACGTATTGCTGTTTCTATTCTATAATAACATAACAATTTACCTTTTAATCGTGTTTTATGGATGGAACTGACTATAACTATTTATTGATCAAAGATACATTTTTCTAGACTTCATGACTAATTATGGCATCAAGATTTCCATTCTGACGTAATTTTCTTTAAAAAATACAAATAACAAGTAAGTATGATCTTGGCTTGATGCGTCACACCCAGTTTAATAATATTATAATGTAGTGTATAAACGGAACTATACGCAAAGGTAGCTACTGTTCGGAGAAGCGAAAGACAATGAGGTTAACGAGTAAATTGTTTCTTATTTTCTTGTTGCGTAAATAGTAACTCGAAATCAAATACGGTAAATAAGCAGTTGCTCTCTATCTTCTTCTTGGGGTATTTGTATGTTTTATAATCTCAAAATAAATTAAATATTCCATTATGAACAGTCATGAACACGTATTTGAGCAACGCTGGACCTATCTAAAATGTAGATTTATGCTCATTTAATCGAAAATATCCGAGAATTTTAAAATACATGATGAAAAAAAACCTTTTTTCAATCAGTCTGTATAGTCTACTTTGGCACAGAAACATTCAAAATATTGATTCAAACGACATGATTGACAAGATGTTACTGTACCGGTAGATTATATTTTGTCTGTACCGGTAGTGAGTTTCTAGTAACAAAAATACTGTACCGGTAGTTAAGGCGCCCAAACTAAGTTTGGCGACTTATTGTTTTTGCAACGTTTCTTCTTCTTCTTATTATTTTTATTATTCTTCCTCTTCTTCTTCTTCTTCCGGCCATGAACTTGTCCAACCAATTTCTCGAAGACCTTTGGTCCAATCTTAACCAAAATTCAATGAAGGTTGATCCCCATCTCCTTCCCTAGAGGCCGAGGTAAAATGCCCATGGGGTCATTAGGGGATGGGCAGGAGAGCGGGGTCTTAAAAACAATAATGCTCAATTTTGCTATTTATACTATATTTTGTACTATAAAACCATATATATTCATGATCAGTGCCTCGAGATGTATAAGTCTGTATCGCAAGATTTTCCCGGGGTATCAGGGAGGGTGGGGATGGGCGGGGCAGTGTGCTAACTTTTAAACGGTTAAAATCCCCACCCATAAACTATATATTTTCTGGTTCTACATAAAAAGTTGAATACATTGATACTAAAAAAGTCCCATGGGTCATTCTTGATGGAGGGTGGGGATAGGCGGGGCTTGGAACTAACTTTAAATGCTTGATATCCCCATCCTGAAACTATATAATTTCCGGTTCGGCTTTTAAAGTTGAATAGAATGATACTGCAGAAATACAAATGACGTTATTCCAGAGGAGGGTGGGGACAGGCGGGGCTGGGTACTAACTTTTGATCAGTTGAGATTCCCACCCCTAACATATATATTTTCTTATTCTTTATGAAAAGTTGAATAGATTGATACTTAAGTAAACCCATATGGTCATTCAATAGAAGGGTGGGGACAGGTAGGTCTAGGTACTAACTTTGAGATCCCCGACCTCAAACTATAGTTTTCTTCATCGGATGGCTGCTATCATTTTGTTTAAGAATTAAAACCATAAGCTTGAATTTTAATTGTAAAGGATACTTAAGTAATCACTGATCCATGTCCAAAAGCTCTCAAGCTAAATCTTTTTTATAAGCAACACTAATGGTCATTTATCCCTGGGGCATGATTCATTATTCAATTCGATAGAGTAGCTGTATTTAGTTATCAATATGACATTACATTGGTAAATGCTTGGATTAATTTAAAATCAACACATCATTAGCTCATCAAAACAACAGGTTGTAATATTGGGTATAGGTGATGTCAGTCAACTTTGTCTATTGTTTGAATTTCAACCAATTGGATTCATGTACTACTTCTACTTTCATTTGACACCAAGACAATAATTTTTTAGAATAAAATTTCAGAGAGAGAGAGAGAGAGAGAGACCATACATAGACACGCTTGCTTCGAGTATATATTCTAAATGACCAAAAAGGTAACATCTCTTGAATCATTATTTCATTTAAACCTTGAAGTAAAAAAAAACCTGTTAATTTCTAATAAGATGAGTTTTGAATACAGGGTTTGATTGTTATTCGTTGGGTGCCTTATTTGTAATGATGCATCCATCATTACATTAATACTCGTTTTTATTGTGATACTTTAACTTCAGTCTCTCTGGGATACTGGTGAAATTTCACTTTTTCTAGTCAGAGATTTTTAGTACTTTTATGCTTCTTATGCTACCATATGATTTTATCTAATTAGTTGTATAAGTATTATGGTAATACAGCCACAACTTTCTTTTAAACATAACCCCTGTGGTAGCTTAGTTGGTAGAGTGCTCGCTCCGTAAGTGAGAGGTCGTTGCTTTGAACCCCGACCAGGTCTGACCCAAAACTTGGAAGTGGGAAGTGACTTTTTTCGCCAAGCACTCGGAATTACGAAATGAAAGTCACGGTTCTTTCAGATGGGAACTTAAAATAAACGAGGTCCCGTGTCATGGTAGGCTTGGCGCGATAAAGAACCCTGCTGTAAATTGCCATCAGTGCAACGCACAGACAAAATTTATGCACCTTCACCTATAGCTGGCGATTTCTTGATATAAGTGAAATATTCAAAACTGGGACGTAGAACACATTTACTCAACTCAACTCCTCTTAAACTTGTGATATTGCTTTGGCCAAAAAAAAAAGATTGTCGTAAATAAAATACTTTCATTTACACAGATGGTTTCTTACCATTGTTGTTACTGCAAATAGTCTTCATACATTTTTTATTTTTTTACGACATTGAGCTTGAACTTAAGTTTAAAACTTAAAGTCGCCCTGAGTGTGCGCTAGTACAATGAAAACCATAAAGAAGGCGCATAAGGCCTCAACGCTATCCTTCCATTTTTGTCTGTCTTCCTTCGTTGCTTTGGACATCTACTCAATCCAGCAGCGTTTCTTTCCTTTTTTCGCTGTTCTCCTCCATGTGAATTAAGGTCTTCCCTTTTCCCTCTGGCTGCCACCCTAGTGTTGCCTTTCAGTCATTTGTTCCTTCTTTCCTTGTTATGTGTCCGAATCAGTTCCACTTTCTTCTCCTGATCTCATAGCTTATGTTGTTAAGTCTAGCTGTTAACAATATTTTTTTCATTAGGTATTTTCTGTTGCCATCTTATTCTTAGTATCCTTCTGAGGCAATATGTTTGGAAGCCGTTTGTAAGAGGTGTTCAGCTTTCTTCGTTCTTTTCCAAGTTTTACTTTCATAAAACAATACTGGTCCTACTAAGGTCTTAAATAGGTGCATCGTTGTATTTTTCCAATATTTTTGGTGTTCCAAATTTTTCTAAGTCTATTTCTTTGAATTTAATTTAAGTCCTATCCTTGATGCATCTTCAGTCCTTTTCTTAGTCTGATCATTCAGGTCTTATAATTTGGAGAATAAAAGTGCTATATCTACCGCAAACCCAAGACCTAACAATAATGTTGTAAAGTCACTTCTTATTTCTCTTCTCACTCCATTTGTTGTTTTCTTTATCATCCAATCTATAACTATTAGAAAGAAACTCTGACATTACACATCCCTGTTTTACACCACTTTTAATAGCGATCCACTCTGATGTTTCATTTATCAATGACAGCACATTGGAATCACACATACATCCCTCTTATAGCATTAGTGATTTTGGTTGGAATCCCATAGCTCTTCGTTATCGTCAAAAGGCTCTTCCTGTGCACCGAGTCGAATGCCTTTTCAATGTCCACAAAGTATGTGTATATTGGAGTTCTGAATTCATTTGCTTGTTCCAGTATTTTTCTCAGGATGCTCTGTTGTTACTCTCCCTATATATTATAGCTATCACCACCCTCCCCTCAGTTATTGCAATATTGTAATTTGAGTAATAAATTGCCAAAATCATGCTACAGTATACGATATATTTTAATGCAATTGCAAAATGTACTATAATTAAGGGACTATTGGTCTTTAATATTGTCCATAGCATATTTTGCATATTCTGCATGATTTAAAAACTTGCTTTTTCAGTGTAAATACGAGTTTTGTAACATTCTGTACATGAGTTAGGGAATCTAAGAATATTTTTCTACATATAGGTACTGATAATGGAACATGCAATGTGAAATAATACGTATTTTACATCATTTAACTAGAAGTGAGAAGCCCACGCTCGACGTTTGATGATGTTCATCATCATATTTATTATATAAGTTGACACTTTTCTAAGAGCATACGGCTACCACTAAAACTTTATATGGTGAAGATGGATTAAATAAAAGGGATAAACTAAATCCATTTAAATTGAGCTAGAAAGATAAAAAATCAACAACCTCGTGTCTCCCGATACACCTTTTTCTCGCTTCGACGAACAGTAGCTACCTTTTTGCGTACAGTTTCGTTCATACACTGTGAATGTAGGCATGTAAATTTGTACCCGAACTATTTAAAACATATATTATGTAATCAGACCATGACGGTCGGGTTCGTCTATGGCTATGAGGAAGAAATTAAAACTGTTTATATACCCATTTTAACCAAATATGGTCAACAATGAAATTAACATGGTGTCCATTTATTTAAAGATTAGAAGTTAAAAACAGTAATACAGTAATAGATTTAGTGAATTATAAAGAATATTATAAATGGTCATTTGAATATAAACTATGTAGATAATAAATCAACTTACCTCGTCACAAAGTCGGAAACCTCGGCAAGGGAGATAAATATTGTTGTAATTGTATACACAGAAACCGAATGTATTTCTACAAATTCAGTTGACATGAAACATCCACCAGGGAAGTGAGAACAAGCGAAGGGTAATTGAGCACCCTACACTTTTTAGAATGAAAGGAATATGGAACTTTGGGACGTCACATATTCATGGTATTTACGGATACAGAGTCACCATACTATATTGTGATGAGAGCCATAAAACTTTATGAGGGCCTTGATATAGTCTGGTGGAAAAAAAAAATTTTACAAAAGGGGGACATGAGTGTTCAAAGCTGGCAACATAGCTGTCTTATATCATCATAGGTTAGGGGTCAAGAATCAACCTGTTACCAGGCTGATTGACCTTTGGTTTGGGAGATAAAAGGTCAAAGGTCAATTAGTGTTTTTTCCCCAAAATGAATCTTTATTAGTTTATAACTGTACAAATATACGCTTTCTGAGATTTGAATAAATAAAATAAATCTTCTCATGTAATCATAGCACTTCATGTATTTTAACATTGACTAGAAAGCTAATTAAGACTGTTTAGGCTAAAATTTAAATATTTCAATGTCGCTTATAGCTAGCATTGGTGAGATATGGCACAGACAAGATTTTACACAGACAGACAGACAGACAGACGGAAAGACAGACATTGTAATTTCTATCTACCCCTCTCAAACTAGTTTACGGGGGTATAAATATGGTTTCGTTAAAAAAATAAACCCGAGTCACGTATTGCTGTTTCTATTCTATAACATATTTACAATTTACCTGTAACTTTTTGATCGTGTATGTTCTAAGGTTTTTATGTAGGTATACTTTAAGGTATATACAAGTGTATATTTATATATCCCTGTGTTATATTTATATATGTATGACAGGTGTAGGGATGTACATACATATATATTAAATAACAAATATTTATTTTTATTATTCTTTCCAGCCCAGTGCTGTTTTTGTTTTTTTAAGCAAGAAATAATCAGTACAATACAGACCTGCCAAAAGTTTAACACTGAGCTAACAAATTAGTGCCGAATCGGCAGCTCATTTCAGACTCTGTAGTAAGTTATATCTACAGCAGCCACCATTTCTCTCGACAGCCTTTTAGTCACTAGCAATCTCTATCTCCGTCACTCGGTAGCCGAGATTTTGACACCTGTTCGTTACCTCAGTGTTAAACTTTTGACAGGTCTGTACTGTAGCTTAGTATAGGCTGTCAGCTATGTCACAGTTCTTTTTATGGTAAACTGTCTTAAATTTCGGTTATTAACTGAACAGAAGTAGAAAATTCCCATGCTATTTTTATCTTTTTTTCTTAATTATTAAATTCTATATAACTTTGCCTTGCCACATCATTCAGTGGCATCTGCTTGCTTGATAATATACAAAATCACATGAAAGTACAAATGAATTTTGTACTTTTTTATACATTGCAATCACCTTTACACAAACACATATGATACACTTTGTCAACCCCATTGACTTTCCTCATGATTTTTGTAACTAGTAAAAAAATGTTTAATATCTTAAGAAGTGAAGTTTGTATTACTTCACCAGAATGTCTTGTTTGTGTTATAGACAAAAAATAAAAGTTATTGATTAAATCCAATCATGGAAGCACATAACATTATCACAATACTTACTTCCAACTGTAGAGGTCTAAAAGATTATGAAAAACGTAGGGATGTGTTGAAATTACTAAGGTCAAAATCTATAATATATACTGTTTACAAGAACTCATTTGGTAGACAATTTACATTGGGTAATAAGATCAGAATGGGGTGGAGAAATTATTTTAAATTCAGTTACATCAAACTCAAGAGGGGTAGGCATTTTGTTTAATAATAATTTTGAGTATAATATACACCAAATTAAAAAAGATAATAATGGGAATTATATAGCAGTTGACCTGACTATTGAAAAGATGAAAGTAACATTGATAAATATATATATATATAAATATATATGCTCCAAATGAGGATAACCCACAATTTTTTTCAAATATTGCAAAAATTCTCCAAGATTTTGAAAATGAATATAGCATCATAAATGGTGATTTTGATTTAGTTCAGAATCAAGAACTGGTTACCTTTGGTTACCTCCATTACAATAATCCAAAAGCAAGAGATGTCGTAATAAATATGAAAGATGAATTTAATCTCATAGACCCTTTTAGAGAACTATATCCCTATGATAGAAAATATACTTGGAAAAAAACACCCATTAAAACAAAGTAGACTTTTTTCCTTGTGTCAGAAAATTTTTTGTCCAAGGTTGTAGATGTCAAAATCAATCCTAGTTATAGGTCTGACCATTCTTCTGTTTATCATTAAAACTAAATGAATTTGTTAAAGGTAGAGGCCTCTGGAAATTCAACAATTCCCTACTAACAGATAAAAACTATATTGATATAGTAAAAAAGTGTATTAAAGATGTAAAAATACAATATGTAGTGCCTGTTTATAACATAGAAAAAATTAATGAAATAAGCAATGATATTCAATTTACCATTACAGATCAACAGTTTTTGGAAACTGCTTTGCTTGAAATTAGGGGAAAATCCATATCATACTCCTCTTATCGTAAAAAATGTCCATCCAAAAAGAGAAACAGATAATTGATGAAATTACTAGACTAGAAAGTAACTGTTTTTCTAACGTTAATGAAATTAATAATAAAAAGAAAGATTTAGAGGAATTAAGAAAAAAATAAAAGGGTCTCTGTTAAGGTCTAAAGCAAAGTGGGTAGAGGAAGGTGAAAAACCAACAAAGTATTTTTGTAGTTTAGAATCCAGAAATTTTGTTAGTAAAATAATCCCGAAAGTTGTAAAAGATGATAATTACTGTAAATCTGTAATTACTGATCAAAAGGAAATCCTAGCAGAAAGTAAACAATATTACTTCAATCTTTATAATAGAGATAATGAGGAGTATGATATGAATCTCAAGAGTAAACTTAAAGATATTAAAGACATAAGTATTTTAACTGAAGAACAAAAGCATAGTTTGGAGGGAGAATTAACAAACACAGAAATTCATACTTTTTTACGAAAAATGAAAAATTTTAAAAGTCCTGGATCAGATGGTTTTACAAATGAATTTTTTAAATTTTTTTATCGCGACTTAGTAAGCTTTTTCAGACGTTCGCTAAATGAAGGATTTCATACTGGAAAATTGTCAATTACACAACGTCAGGGTATTATAACTTGTTTACCAAAAGGGGACAAACCAAAGCAGTTTCTAAAAAAACTGGCGACCAATATCATTGTTGAATGTTGTATATAAAATAGCATCTGGCTGCATAGCTGAAAGATTGAAAAAGGTATTACCGTTTATTATATATATATATATATATACAACATACAACACACCATCAAGTACTTAAGTAAATGACAAATATATAGTTTTGTTTCCAACATTTTATCTATTAATTTCCTCTGGTATTGTACTTGTATATTCTTTTCAGTTTTGTATGGGGTTTTCTTTATGCAAGTGTGTGTGTGTGTGAGTGTGTATGTTTGTGTGTGTCAACCCCTATGAGATTCAGATACAAACAGTATATATAATTCTGATACAAACGATATATATTGTACATTTTCATGATAAAGGTATAGTTCTAATCGTCAGGAATCATTTTATACACTATAAATGTTGATGATTTATTTTCACTACCACTTCCGCAGTACTAACACCACAGTCACATCAGATGAAGAAAGTATATCATTCGTCAAAGATATTGATCCATGGGTTCCAAAATTTCAGAAATTTGGCATTAAGATTATTTTTTATTGCAATGATTTTTTCAATATTAATCTGATATTAAAGACTCATTTTCCATGTATTTAAATCTGGTAGTTTTTTATCAATTCTACACTTATATATGTAAATTCTGGTAGTTAAAAGTAGAAAATTTTTAGGTTTATATTTCTGTTTTTGGTCAATAAGTCCAAAGATAGCACTTTCCCTATAGATATTGATGTAGCGGTTTATTTTTATATATATATAATCCTCTACTTCTATCCAAAAGTTATTAGTTATCTCACATACCAAAACAACATCCAATCCACACAGCTCTTGTTTTATTATTATTAATTTTTAAACCGGAAAGCAAGGCAAAGTCATTTAAGACATGTAAAGTTTCTTGTAATGATGACTCTGCTCCATCCAGTATGACAGTAGTGTCATCTGCAAAAAGTGACAGTTTAAATTCTTCATCACCAGTTTTAATACCTTTGATATTTTTATTATTTTTCAGAAGAACAGACAGAATCCAGAACCCAGTGGCCCCAACCCTGGCACTTGTCCATCCCTATTTAATGTCTGGAAGAATAAAAACATGAATTACAAAAAAACTTTTTGGTCGTGTTCTATGGATGGGAACTGACTATAACTATTTATTGATCAAAGATACATTTTTCTAGACTTCATGACTAATTATGACACCAAGCTTTCCATTCTAACGTAATTTTCTTTAAAAACACAATTAACAAATAAGTATGATTTTGACTTGATGCGTCATACCCAGTTTAATAATACTAAAATGTAGGCACGTAAAATTTTGTACCCGAATTATTTAAAACATATATTATGTAATTAGACCATGACGGTCGGGTTCGTCTATGTCTATGGAGAAGAAATTAAAACTGTTTATATACCCATTTTAACCAAATATGGTCAACAATGAAATTAACATGGTGTCCATTTATTTGAAGATTAAAAGTTAAAAACAGTAATACAGTAATAGATTTAGTGAATTATAAAGAATATTATAAATGGTCATTTGAATATAAACTATAGTAGATAATAAATCAACTTACCTTTCGTCACCAAGTCGGAAACCTCGGCAAGGGAGATAACTGTTGTTGTAATTGTATATTTAGTGCACATGGAACATCCACCAGGGAAGTAAGAACAAGCGACATGAAAAGGTAATTGAGCACCCTACACTTTTTTAGAATGAAACGAATATGGAACTTTGGGACGCCACATACCCATGGTATTTACAGATACTATATTGTGATGACAGCCATAAAACTTTATGAGAGCCTTGATAAGCCAAGGCTTGCACTATCCCTACATCAACAATTTAATTGTTAGAAGTTTGCACCGTTGTATAAACAGATTTAAAGAATGCAGAAGACAGATGGAATTCCATGTTGCCTGAGAATTTAATATGGGAGAAAATAAGGCTTAACTGACTAGGCTTATATCAAATGAGTTGAGCAAGGAAGTGCCAGGCAATGAGTACTTTTCGGGTACAGGGTGAGATAAATCAAGTCTTTGTGCAAACCATAAGTAGGCAGACTCAAGACTTGTTCCTTATGCCGAGTGAGATGGATACAATAACTACCGGATAATGATCAAATGTTTATATTTTCTTGGTTTTGTTTCACATTTTAGAATAAGAAACCGAAATTCCCAGAAGTCAATAAGAAATAGCAGAAGAAAAACAATTAGATCTGTTGGTATTTGATCAACAGACAGTAATTGAGCTTCCAGCATGGGAAGTTATCAAATAAATTACAGAGTTTGAAAACTCTGAACTGAAAGCTTATGAATATACGATAAAGTCGGTAATGCTGTTATCAAGTTTGTAATCTATTTCAAACTACCAACCATCAACAAAAACCTTCATGAACTTTACTGTCATATGTTCCGTCATTGTCACTATACAAGATACGTTCCGACCAAATGGTTTAGATTCTACAGTTGTATGTGGATGTGAATCATGCTGGAGTGAAAAAACATTTGAAGAAGCCAGTTATATATATATATATTAACAAATTCAATATACAGTCGAAACTCGTTATCTCGAAATCGGATAAGTCGAAACTCTTTTTATTTTACTTTATTTGTTTTGGTTCAGGGCCATTTACGACATTTGTCAAAATGTTACCATGGTTTCTAAAGATAACAAATTCTAATCAGTCACATGTCAAAATCGCAATCTTAAAAGCAAAGTATAAACATTGGAACTTACCAGAGAACTTTAACAAAGTGAAGCCGGGATTATCGGAAGGGCCGGAAAGCACCTCCTGTTCAGCTAGCTACACCCGTCACGAGTAAAATTACGAAATTTTACCGTATAATATACGACAATGTGTACAAGGTAATCGATTGAGAAATATTTTTTATACCAGGTTCTTTAAACAAAAAGGTATTTATGTTGCACTTTCTCGTATCAAGCCTGACCTATATAGCAGGTAAAACAAATCAAATTACTAAAACATCATCATAGACAAACGACTGTTTCTGTTTCAAAAATGTAAAAATAACGATTATTTTATTAAAAACAGGAACTTATTTGTTCAACATTCAGCAGGTCTTTAAAGGTCTTTGTTTACGTTCTTAGGACAGATTAATCAATATTCAATAAATTTTGTTCAGGAAAATTGTAATTTAAAAAAAAACTTGTTTAAAATATATATATACATGTATATATTTATCTTATTTACGTCTTATATTTAATTATTATATACAATTATTGGCGTTTTAGTGGTTGTACAACCACCAAAATGTCCATAACTGTTTTATTATATAATTTAGCTACTGTGGCAATTTGGTTGACAATGTTTTCTCAAACCTGTGACCAGGCGATCTAGCTATTTTACCGGTGTTAAATTTCCCTGTCTCGCCCTTGTTGTGACAGATCACACGAAGAATATCCCGCATTAATTTGATCTCTGACTTTTTAAATCTGATTTTATGGAAAAAATAAAAAAAATGGCATTCCGGATGACAAAAAATAAATTGATGGTGCCATAATGTAAACTTAAACAGGCATCCCGGTTGAGACACTATCACTTGCGCACACTAAATTGATGACGTTTTAATCATTTTACGCGAGAACGTCAACAAAAATCAATGACGTAAACCGAATTTAATATTCATCGTGGTATATCATGCGAGATTCAATGGTCACGTGTTACTATTTTAGCCGATCAAAAAGTTGGAATTTAATAATTATATAATAAAAATATTTATATTCTTACCTTCGATTTTATTTTACCTCAATTGAGCTGTAGATAACGGGTGAATTCCAAGGGCGTTAACTATTTTATCGATTTGTTTTTGTCGAGTGTCCAAGCAGCCTTATTGCGTCATCTATGTCTAGTCAAAGAAATTTGACAATTTAATATTTTTTAACCCAGATCCTGACAAATATTTTAACACAGAATATAAAACTAACAAAAACCGATTTTGTATCGATTTTGTGTGTAAATAAAATATAAAATCAAATACAAGAAATCGATAGTTAAAAAACGAGTATTTCGTAATATATTTAGGCAACGTAAAAAAGAACAGCAAACATTAAAAACAAGGTTACAAGACAAATTAATCAGTCAATAGACCTGTTTCTAGTTGCCGTTTCCCTTCCAATTTGTGCATTAGAATCGCCTTGAAGTCACGTGATTTTATGAAAAGTGTGGGTAGGTATACTTCCGGTTGAATATTGTTTACAGTGGTAACGGGACATCTTTGGATTTTATAGCTTCGCCGTGTGAACAGAGGCAAAATAAATAGCATGTTTGGATTCTGAATATATAATTTCTACACTTATTTCACGATTGGATGCGTAAAGATGAATTATTACAACAAAACAAAGATTATTTTTAGGATTTTGGCCCTACATACACTCCATAGCCTGACCATGCTGGGAGATTTATCTTTAGCAGCCCCAATATGTATGTTTTTTCTGGTCTTATTTAGCCGTTTTATGGCTTGTTTATATTGATTTGCCTTCTTGGTTACACTGGTTGTTGTGAAATACATGTTTTTCAGTTAAAATTTACTGTCAAACTGACTATATATAACAAAAAGGAAGGAGAGGACTTGGGTAGTTTTGGTGTCGTTTATACATTGTAGAGTAATTTACAACCAGAATTTCCAGCTAGCTTTTCACCCTGGAGGGCCGTGGAGGACAACAGACCCTTGATAAGAATCACAGCTTGATAATTAGTTGGATTGAGCTAGACTTAATATCCTGTGCCCTGTGTCTTGAGAATCTAAAAAATCCATAAATACAGTTGGTAATTTATGAACTTCTTAGGATACTGAAGATGTCACTCATGAAATAAAAGTAAAGTTATATTCTAAATACATGTACCAATATTGGTAGATTAGGAAAGTTATATAGGAACCTTTCAACACCAAATAAATTAACCTGATACTAGTGTTTTATACTCTATAGTCATCCATATCAAATATGAGGAATATAGGGTATGACTTGAGTTATTCTGGAAAAGCTCATTACATATTATACCAATGGACAGGTGTCTGTACTACCACCAGAAATAAGCCATTCAAGTAATACAGATACTTTCTAAAAAGGGTCTATCCTTGTTAAAAGTGAGTGTAGACAGCAAAAAACAATTTGGGAAGCAAGATTCTCTGCATGGTATTCCAATTTCCAAGCAGGGTCTCTAATTACAAAATTATTTTAAAGTGAATCCTAAATTATGTACTTATTCATATTTTTGTGGATATGTAGATTATAAATCTAAATGCTTGAAAAAGTTAAACATTATTTCAATAAGAGACATGTCTCATTTATTGGAATAAAATAATAAATACTTCCATTATATAAAGGAAACACTTGTATGACTATGATAAAATTTTATTGTGGTTTGGACATGGATAAGTATGTTTGTTTTTTATTTATCACAAAGATAATTTCTCAACTAAGACCAAATGACTTAAGATTACATAAATACAGATTTTAAGTAGTTTGAAACACAAGAATATTTCAGCAAGGTTTTGTAAAAGTGGTTTTTCATAAAAAAATCCATATAATAATTTTAATTTGAAGAAAACACAACCATTAAAAACTTGTTATTTCTGTCAGCTATCAATCTGTAATATATAACATTAACACTACAGTGTAAAAAACACAAATGTTTGAATTTATATACCAAATTGTGAAATTGCAGATTTAGCTCTGACTCTGAAAATGTTTGAGCCAAATAAATAGCCAATTTTTAAATTTAGGAGCTAATTTATATACATGTTAAATAGCCAGAAAAACTAAGAAACAAAGTGAAAAACATGCCTAAAATGTAGAACATCTAATCTGCAGTATGGATTCTTCTTGACAGCTTGGAACACTTGTTTTACTTTTGTATACTGATGAAAAATGTCAGTGATCTTAGTCTGTATAATAATGAAACTGATACAAATTTTGGTGCAAAAATATTTGCAAATACCTATTTTGGAACCAGAAATTAATAAAACATATTAGAAATTGCCTAAATTTGCTCATGGCAAAGCTAACCCTTAAATGTGTCTAAGTGTTTAAGGTCATTAGTCAAATCGATTTTGAAATATTAGAATTTAGGTTATAGCAGAATACATTTACTTGGAAAAGGCCAATTTAATGTAAAAACAAGAGCACAATTCAACAAAACGAAACAAGAAAAAGTATAAATACCAGTAGTAAATTGTTGACTTTGAATTGTTCTGATTTGATAAAATAAAAGTAACCTCAGTTACACTCCATTTGATGCACACATCTTGCTGAAACTGAAACAGAACAGCTAATTTGTTTTATCAATGTTTCTGGTAAATATTCTTCATCAATGTCAGTACAACATTTTTGATAAAATGAAAAAATAGACATATTCATAAATAATGAAGATAAGTAAGTTTTCTCAGGTAGTATGATCAAACTCCTAACTCTAATTTCATTCATTTACTCTTGATTTTAACTTGTTATAAAGTCTAAACACATGTTGAGAGAGGAAAATAATGTGGCACACTGGTTTGGAGTAAAGTAAATAACCCCCCCCCCCCCCACACACACACACTACATAGCTCTATCAAGTATATGCATATAATATTTGTTTGTATGTAAATATCTTCTTGTTATCATTTCTACCTACACTCCCATTAAGAGGCAATACAGTGATTTTGTTTACCTAAAATTACTACAGAATAAAGGTAGTTTTGGCCACTAAAATTCTCAAAACAACAGTGGTATTGTAGCAAATTAAATGTAGTTGTCCTTACTCACAAAATGTTACATATTGTAACAATTTCATATCTTTGTATTTGGAATCCTAAGCTACTGCAAGCATGCCACAATGCAGCTTGCTGTACTTCACTGGGACTTTTAATTTAAAATTCTCAATTTTAAAGGCATGAGGTTGTTTTTGAAAGATGTTACACAATCACTGCAATCAAGATCAAACACTCTCACACACATGGGCAACTTTTGCTAAATTCAGATGATCTAGGATATGCAGTGATTGTAAAACTGGGGATATGGGTTGTAATACACTCTCATCCCCACAGAATTACAAGGAACTAATGTCTACAGTATTTTGTTTGCTCTCTCTCTCACACACACACATGGACAAATTTTGATAAATTCAAAATATCCTGTATATGAAGTGATTTTAAAACTGGGGATACGGGGGTCATAATACACTCTCATCCCCACAGAATTACAAGAAAGTATTGTCTACAGTATTTTGTTCACACACACACACACACACACACACCACACACACACACACACACACTGCATAGGCAAAATTATTTTGATAAATTCAGTATATCCTGGATATGTAGTGATTTTAAAACTGGGGATAGGGGGTCATAATGCAGCCTAATAAAATTATAAGGAATTGACTTGTATAATGTATTTTGTTCACTATCAGTGCATTCCATCAGCTTGATTTGAAAGTGGCAACCACAGGAACTAAAGTCATTTTAAAATTAAAAAAACATACCATATGGCAAAGGTCTTTTTTTAATGTTTATAAAATGAATTTGGCCCCTGTGGTGGTATAACATGCACTACAAACTTATTTTTTGTCAATGACATGAATTACAAAATAAACTACACTATGATATGAAGGTTAAATACAACATCATTGTGTTGATAATCAAAGTTTATAAATCCATTACCCTCCCCAAACGGCACAACACCAATTTATTACCAACCAATCAACCCATTGACCGAATGGTTAAATGAATGAAACTACATATTGAGATCCCGTTGAATGTTAAAATATACTATTTGTTGTACAATTGAGGTACTGTTCCCTTAATTTCAAAATTCTCATTCAGAATTTAGTACATTGGATAAAAAAGAAACAATAACCTGGCATCACACGCTGCACGTTGTGCAAGTTTGTTTACACCGGAAGTTACCCTACCCACACTTTTTTGTTTTAGGTCGAATCGGAAGCGAAACGGCAACTAGAAACTGGTCTATTACACATAAGGCTCCTGGCTTTTATTTGGACGGACTCTGGATATCGCGACAACCGAAATCCAAAGGTCTGTTTTACTGTGTTTGATAAGATGCAATTGACATTAAAGTAGAGTGGAAAGGTAATGGAGAAAGTTTTAAGCATCAGTCAGGATTCTTTCATTTATTTTGAGGTCACTAGTACAAGGATTATTTGAGGAAACCGGAATGTCCTGGAAAAAAAATTCACTTTCGCCGAGTGAATTGACAATCTTTCCCACACTGGTATCTGTCCGGAGTGGAATTCGAACTTAGACAGCAAGAGGCACTGTAATCCGTTAGCCAATGGTTTAGGCCATTTAGTTTACTGACTTCCCCGACAATAAACGATAAATTAGAAAAACTGTGAGCCACAAGCTCACAAAAAATATCCCGCTCCCAAAAGTCCATCGGATCAAATTTTTAAATAGGAGGTGCACATCTACATTATATCACAAAGATTGTGTGAAAGTTTCAGTTTCATGAAAATCCATTGAAGGGTTAAGGGGGAGTTGCGGATAAGAGATAGGTACCCTAAGGTGTAACAGAAGGACGGAAGGACGGGCGGACATCCCTATCACTATATACCCCTCACTTTTTAAGCGAGGGTATAAACATGCAATATATATCTTCAAAAAAACTAGTGGAACATTTAACTCTAGGTAAATGATTTAATGTCGACATTAGACATCATCAGGATAACAAAATGTCTAGAAACAAAAATGAAATCCATTTGTAGCATCACAACTGTCGCAACTAATTCTAATGACTGGGAGACAGATTGAAAAGAAAAGATTTTTTAAGTTATTAACATAATCCAATTGTCATATCTACTGTATTCAATACACGCTATTTACCCCGGAAAAGGAATTAGCTATTAGCAATGAGTGGGAAAATGACAGTTTTTTAGTTCCTATAAATCTAATGAAAGAGGAGCATGTATAGTGTTGAACTTATACTTAATGTGTATCAACTAGACAGGCATCATTTTACCAAAAACAAAATAATGTATAATGGAGTTAATGTTTAAAGTATCACCTACTTTAGGACATGTCGAGGCGGTCAGTTCTGAGATGGTGGAGGAAATCGAAGTATCACCTACATTAGTCAAATAGAGGCGGTCAGTTCTGAGATGGTGGAGGAAATCGAAGTATCACCTACATTAGGAAATATCGAGGCGGTCAGTTCTGAGATGGTGGAGGAAATCGAAGTATCGTCTACATAAGAACATATCGAGGCGGTCAGTTCTGAGATGGTGGAGGAAATCGAAGTATCGTCTACATTAGGACATATCGAGGCTATCGAGGCGGTGAGTTCTGAGATGGTGGAGAAATCGAAGTATCGCCTACATTAGGACATATCGAGGCGGTCAGTTCTGAGATGGTGGTGGAAATCGAAGTATCACCTACATTAGGACATATCGAGGCGGTCAGTTCTGAGATGGTGGAGGAAATCGAAGTATCACCTACATTAGGACATATCGAGGCGGTCAGTTCTGAGATGGTGGAGGAAATCGAAGTATCGCCTACATTAGGACACATCGAGGCGGTCAGTTCTGAGATGGTGGAGGAAATCGAAGTATCACCTACATTAGGACACATCGAGGCGGTCAGTTCTAACATGGTGAAGGAAATCGAAGTATCACCTACATTAGGACACATCGAGGCGGTCAGTTCTAACATGGTGAAGGAAATCGAAGTATCACCTACATTAGGACACATCGAGGCTGTCAGTTCTAACATGGTGAAGGAAATCGAAGTATCACCTACACTAGTCATATCGAGGCTTCAGTTCTGAGATGGTGGAGGAAATCGAAGTATCCCCTACATTAGGACATATCGAGGCTGTCAGTTCTAACATGGTGGAGGAAATCGAAGTATCCCCTACATTAGGACATATCGAGGCTGTCAGTTCTAACATGGTGAAGGAAATCGAAGTATCACCTACACTAGTCATATCGAGACTTCAGTTCTAAGATGGTGGAGGAAATCGAAGTATCACCTACATTAGACATATCGAGGCGGTCAGTTCTGAGATGGTGGAGAAAATCGAAGTATCACCTACATTAGGACATATAGAGGCGGTCAGTTCTGAGATGGTGGAGGAAATCGAAGTATCACCTACATTAGGACATATCGAGGCGGTCAGTTCTGAGATGGTGGAGGAAATCGAAGTATCACCTACATTAGGACATATAGAGGCGGTCAGTTCTGAGATGGTGGGGAAATCGAAGTATCACCTACATTAGGACATATCGAGGCGGTCAGTTCTGAGATGGTGGAGGAAATCGAAGTATCACCTACATTAAGACATATAGAGGCGGTCAGTTCTGAGATGGTGGAGGAAATCGAAGTATCACCTACATTGGGACATATAGAGGCGGTCAGTTCTGAGATGGTGGAAAATCGAAGTATCGCCTACATTAGGAAATATCGAGGGGGTCAGTTCTGAGATGGTGGGGAAATCGAAGTATCACCTACATTAGTCATATCGAGCCACTTAGTTCTGAGATGGTGGAGGAAATCGAAGTATCACCTACATTAGGACATATAGAGGCGGTCAGTTCTGAGATGGTGGAGGAAATCGAAGTATCACCTACATTGGGACATATAGAGGCGGTCAGTTTTGAGATGGTGAAGGAAATCGAAGTATCACCTACATTGGGACATATAGAGGCGGTCAGTTCTGAGATGGTGGTGGAAATCGAAGTATCACCTACATTGGGACATATCGAGGCGGTCAGTTCTGAGATGGTGGAGGAAATCGAAGTATCGCCTACATTACTGTGCATAAAGGGTATTTTGAACATGGAATATTGTAAATTACGTTTTAATAAAGAAGTGCTTGCAAAAATTAACAGCGCATATTCATTCATTATTCAGAGACCTAACTAAAAAGTATATTTTTGTCAATGTTGCATGTTTTGGTTAACGTCTGTATATAGAAAAAATCACATTTTTGACAGAAAATATGTATTCCAGGTAACCATTTGAGCCTCAAATTACAAATGAATGTTGGGTAAAAATTTACCTTTCACCTGCGTGATTGAGTAAAATAGTTCACACCTGGTCGACCTACATATAACCAAAAGATAATGAGGCACCTAATGGGAGTATTTATACTTAACCATTTTGATATTCTTAAAAAAATGGCAAAATTTTTGGTATGTACACACTCACATAGACCGATTTAAAACAAAACATATTTTTTCCACTTAGGTCTGTCTTTTCTGTGCTGAAATATAATTAATATTTTAACAAAAAATTAGAATTAAATATTTAATCGCAATATACCCATGTTCAAAATAGCCTTTATGCACAGTAGGAAATATCGAGGCGGTCAGTTCTGAGATGGTGGAGGAAATCGAAGTATCGCCTACATTAGGACATATCGAGGCGGTCATTTATGAAATGGTGGAGGAAATCGAAGTATCACCTACATTAGTCATATCGAGGCGGTCAGTTCTCAGATGGTGGAGGAAATCGAAGTATCACCTACATTAGTCATATCGAGGCGGTCAGTTCTAACATGGTGGAGGAAATCAAAGTATCGCCTACATTAGGACATATCGAGGCGGTGAGTTCTGAGATGGTGGAGGAAATCGAAGTATCACCTACATTAGAAATATCGAGGCGGTCAGTTCTGAGATGGTGAAGGAAATCGAAGTATCGCCTACATTAGGACATATCGAGGCGGTCAGTTCTGAGATGAGTAAATCGAAGTATCACCTACATTAGTCATATCGAGGCGGTCAGTTCTGAGATGGTGGAGGAAATCGAAGTATCGCCTACATTAATTATATCGAGGCGGTCAGTTCTGAGATGGTGGAGGAAATCAAAGTATCACCTACATTAGACATATCGAGGCGGTCATTTATGAAATGGTGGAGGAAATCGAAGTATCACCTACATTAGTCATATCGAGGCTGTCAGTTCTGAGATGGTGGAGGAAATCAAAGTATCACCTACATTAGACATATCGAGGCGGTCAGTTCTGAGATGGTGAGGAAATTAAAGTATCACCTACATTAGACATATCGAGGCGGTCAGTTCTGAGATGGTGAGGAAATTAAAGTATCACCTACATTAGACATATCGAGGCGGTCAGTTCTGAGATGGTGAGGAAATCGAAGTATCGCCTACATTAGACATATCGAGGCGGTCAGTTCTGAGATGGTGAGGAAATTAAAGTATCACCTACATTAGACATATCGAGGCGGTCAGTTCTGAGATGGTGAGGAAATTAAAGTATCACCTTCCTAAGGACATATAAAGGCGGTCAGTTCTGAGATGGTGGAGGAAATCGAAGTATCACCTACATTAGGACATATAGAGGCGGTCAGTTCTGAGATGGTGAGGAAATTAAAGTATCACCTTCCTAAGGACATATAGAGGCGGTCAGTTCTGAGATGGTGGAGGAAATTGGAGTGTCACCTACATTAGGCATATCGAGGCGGTCAGTTCTGAGAGGGGGGATTCGGAGTATCACCTACCTTAGGGAATTTGGAGGACGTCAATTCTGAGAGGACGGAAGAAATTGGAGCATTACCTACAGGCGGTCAGTTCTGAGAGGGTGGAGTAAATTGGTGTTTATTCGACCTTACGGCATATCGAGCCACTTAGTTCTGAGATAGTGGAGGAAATCGAAGTATCGCCTAACTTAGGGCATATCGAGGCTGTCGGTTTTGAGATGGTGGAGAAAATTGGAGTATCACCTACATTTCGCATATCGAGGCGATCAATTCTGAGATGGTGGAGGAAATCGAAGTATCATCGACCTTAGGGCAGATCGAGGCGGTCATTTCCGACAAGGGGAGAAATTCGGAGTATCACCTACCTTAGGAAATATCGAGGAAGTCAATTCTGAGAGGGTGGGGGAAATCGGTGTATCACTTCCCTTTGGCAAACAAACTAACAGACTTTCTGAAACTAGGATCTGTCTAAAAGGGATTCATATCTAGATTAAGTTCTCAATTAAAACACGAAAATTTCTTGATCAGACCCCGGCTGCGGGTTCAAACCCAAGACCTCCAACATACGAAGCGAGCACTCTATCAACTTAACTACCATATTGCGTTATAGCTTTAAAATAGGTAATTGGCATAACAATTCATAAAACATGGGGCATTTGATAAAACATTTTCTACAGATTTAATGCACCTACCAGCTGATTCGGGCGATGCCAGTAAACAAACTGTGTTATTAATGTTAATTCTATCATAGTGTCAGTCTGAAATAAAAAAATAAATTAAAAAAAAAAAAAAAAAAAAAAAAAAATAAATAAATAAATAAATAAATAAATAAATAAATGTCAACAGTGCTTTCGTCAAATTTAACAAATTTTCCAAGAAATGAAATGCCTGCTTTTTCAAATTCAATGAAGAGTTCATGATGATGTTGACAGTTAGCGATTAAAATAAATAAATAAATAAATAAATAAATAAATAAATAAATAAATAAATATGATTATATTTAACCGATTTTTCCTGAAATGAACTACATTGTATTTGAGTTTTCGAATTCAATTAAGATTTCATAATGATGTTGACAGTTAGCGATTTGAATAAAAAATAAATAAATAAATGTCATTATGTTTAATCGATTTTCCAAGAATTGACATACTTGCTTTATCGAGTTCAATGAAGATGCCATACTGATACTGACCGTTGGCGATTTTGATTAATGGTACATCAAACGTGTTTTAAGCTTTTTAACAACCTCATGATATAAAAATGCATATAAATTTTAAAAGGAAGAGTTTACTTTATCAATCTACAATCTACATATACTCACTGTACTTATTCAGCACTAAGATATAAAACTTTCAACTTTTTTTAACCTAAGCAAAAAAAAAAAAAAAAAAAAAAAAAAAAAAAAAAAACCACTTCTTCACAACAAAGCAAGCATCTGGTTGTCAGAGAAGTTGACTATGACGTCACTAATATCATTATCCAATCAAATTGCGATAACAGACCACATGACCATGGAAAAAACTGGTTGTAAGAGAAGTTAACTATGATGTTATTAATATCATTATCTAATCAAATTGCGATAACAGACCACATGGCCACGGAAAAACTGGTTGTTAGAGAAGTTAACTATGACGTCACCAATATCATTATTCAATCAAATTGCATTACCAGAACACATGTCCAAAGGAAGTTATCAGTTCGCTTGAAGAATCTCGTTCATTTCCGGTTGCCTCCACAAAAACCCACTTAATTAAAGAGAGGAAAGCGAAATTGGATTATTGAATTTGTTCAATCTACTGGTTGGTCTAATTGCGATAACGGACCACATGAGCACGGAAAAACTGTTTGTTTGACATTACTCAATCATTATCCAATCAAATTGCGAAAAGACCACATGACCATGGAAAAAACTGTTTGTTAGATAAGTTAACTTTGACATTACTTAATCATTATCCAATCAAATTGCGATAACAGACCACATGACCATGGAAAAAACTGGTAGTTACAGATGTTAACTATGATGTCACTAATATCATTATCCAATCTAATTGCGATAACAGACCACATGGCCACGGAAAAAACTGGTTGTTAGAGAAGTTTACTACGACATTACTTATATCATTATCCAATCAAATTGCGACAACAGACCACATGACCATGGAAAAAACTGGTAGTTACAGAAGTTAACTATGATGTCACTAATATCATTATCCAATCTAATTGCGATAACAGACCACATGGCCACGGAAAAAACTGGTTGTTACAGAAGTTAACTATGACGTCACTAATATCATTATCCAATCTAATTGCGATAACAGACCACATGGCCACAGAAAAACCTGGTTGTTAGAGAAGTTAACTACGACATTACTTATATCATTATCCAATCAAATTGCGATAACAGACCACATGACCATGGAAAAAACTGGTAGTTACAGAAGTTTACTATGATGTCACTAATATCATTATCCAATCTAATTGCGATAACAGACCACATGGCCACGGAAAAAACTGGTTGTTACAGAAGTTAACTATGACGTCACTAATATCATTATCCAATCTAATTGCGATAACAGACCACATGACCACGGAAAAAACTGTTTGTTAGATTAGTTAACTTTGACATTACTTAATCATTATCCAATCAAATTGCGATAACAGACCACATGACCACGAAAAAACTGGTTGTTAGAGAAATTAACTATGACATTACATATATCATTATCCAATCAAATTGCGATAACAGACCACATGACCACGAAAAAAACTGGTTGTTAGAGAAGTTAACTATGGCATTACTTATATATCATTATCCAATCAAATTGCTATAACAGACCACATGACCATGGAAAAAACTGGTTGTAAGAGAAGTTAACTATGATGTCATTAATATCATTATTCAATCAAATTGCGAAAACAGACCACATGGCCACGGAAAAACTGGTTGTTAGAGAAGTTAACTATGACGTCACCAATATCATTATTCAATCAAATTGCATTACCAGAACACATGACCAAAGGAAAACCGCGACTGTTGTTATCAGTTCGCTTGAAGAATCTCGTTCATTTCCGGTTGCCTCCACAAAAACCCACTTAATTAAAGAGAGGAAAGCGAAATTGAATTATTGAATTTGTTCAATCTACTGGTTAAGAGCATAAGCTTTAAATCACAAGACCTCTATGGTTCACGGTTCAACTTGGTTAATGAAAAGGACCATTGTACTATTGTCGTTGGCAACTAGTTGTCAAGATAAAGTCTGCTAATTTAAATTGAAATGATGTATGCAAAGTAGATCGGGAGTTGCTCACCACTAGGGACCTAGATGCAAAATTGATGACATGATGTAAAAATACCGACCAACCATCCTCATTTATGTGTGTGTGCGTCACGGTGTATGTTCAAGGTGTATGTCCGCGTGTGTGTGTGTGTGTTTTGTAACGCTGGTCATGTCATTACCCCACTATAGCCTCATTTTTCTAACTTTAATCTTTCTACCTTTTCTTCTATCTTGGGTAATGGCTGGACTTGCCCCCTTTTTGGCCTCTCCTTCACCACATTTAATTTAACATCGTTTTTTAACACACGTCTGTTAGTTATTCTTATGCAAATTGACTTGTTAATATTTCGTGGGTAATTTGCATGGGCATACTTTGGTCGTAGACAGCATGGTCCAACTGAGTTAGGGTACGTGTCATGTCTTGGTCAGTTAGATGCATGTGTTGCAAATTTAATATGGTTACATGCAAACGTTCCGACGACTGTGACGTCATTAGTAATATGCCTATAAATAGGGAGTTTCGAGACATGTGCTCGCTCTTTGTCGTCTGCCGTGCTGTGAAGCGGTGTCCGTGGCGTCTAGTTCAGGTATTTAAATTAATTGTATGGCTAGAATGTCCTTGTATTGATTCTGTACGCTGTTTGCCATTTTATTTATTTAATTTAGTTTAGTTTAGTTTCCTTTTATTTTCAATTTCTAGCGTTCGGGAGGGGGGTGGTTTCGCGGTAGTTTGGGGTTTTATTTGGGACAGTGCCGGCAGTGTACAGAATCGATATTTATATTTTTTTGTCCATGTTTTTTTTATGTAGGGCAGTTTAATAATTTTTCAGTATTAGGATTGTCACATGCATATTTTTCAGGCCAGTCATGTAGGGTTAACTTTGCTTGACATTTATTTTTAAATGTTCCGCCCTTTTATACACGTGATTTACACGTGTGTCATCCATTAATAATGTAAATATAGTACTCGTTTTCATAGTCCTAGACCATTACATGTTGTAATTGACTCGTGTTTTTGGGCTAAGCTATATGAGCTGTTAATTGAGCTTAGGTATTTTCTTGATTATTTACCCTTCATTGTTACATTTCCTGAGCAAATAGTTATGCTGTCGATTGTTATGAATACTTCTGTTCAGCATTGTAATTGACTTGATGAACATATTTTCATATTAACTTTCAAGGCATTAGTTTTTGCTGATAGTGCTTATTGTTGCTAGGTACTCAATGTAATTTGTGTTTGCTGGTGTTTTACATCACACCATTTAATTTTCATTGCAATACATATTATCTTGCCCTTATGTGTATTTATGTCCTTTAATAAATTATAATATTAAATTTCTGTCTTTTGGTCTACTCACTGTTGGTATGGAAGCCGAACGCTGACAACCCTCCGTTAAATTTGATTTATTTTATTTTATTTACGCGCACATACTGTTGTCCTGTACTGCTTCCACGCCGTTTACAGTGTTTTTTTATACATTATAGTCTTGCACCTTTTTCACTTGTTTTAACTTCAGTCATGATTTTCCCTATTCACTTTTCAGTCAAGATTTTTCCCCTCATACAGTACACTTCTTAAGAGATTAACTTACTCACGAGCCGTGCTCGATTCCTCTTGAGGGTTTGTGTTTAATACGCTTAACTTCAGAGGAATAAACGTTACAGTTTCACGGCGTATGGCACGGAGTGTTAACGGTGTATGCCACGGTGTGTATTTCTGTCATTTATCAACGCGTTGTTAATTTTTCCGTATTTCTCTGGGTCAAGTTAATTAATCGTATACATGTAGGTAAGCCGTGTATGTTTTTTACCTGGAACTGTGTTCACCTTTCTTTAACATATATTATGGTAGTAAAGAGTTATGTGGTATGGTAAATTTAAGAATAATTTTAATTGTATTTTATCTAATATTTTAATAAGTCGATAGCAATGTGATGAAATTAATAAGCACATAAATGATACAATTTTTTTTATCAATATACCTACACTAAGCATAAAATAAAACACGCATTTACAAAGAAAATGTCAAATACATGTATTGGTTTATTGTAATAAATAATGCAGCGCGGTGATTATAAGTCGGTCATCTTGAAATAACGGCCATATTGAATTTTACAACCAATAATTATGGAAATTTAGTATAAAAATACCAAATTTAAACTCAAAAGCTTAAGCGGTTGATTTGTCATTGAATTTAAATTTTAAAATTATCTTTTTTGGTGGCCATCTTGGATTTGGAGCCATATTTTTTTATTAAACAGAAATGTCAAGGTGGAAACATACTTAGCCTAACTAAGTACATATATATTAAATACAATACATTGGTTTTATGACATAAAATAATGACATCCTTTGTTGTATTTGATTTAAAATGCAGGACGATGATTATACGTAGGCCATCTTAAAATGGCAGCCATATTGAATTTTACAACCAATGTTAATTCATGAAAAATTATATTTAATATTTAATTGATTAAATACCAAATTTCAACTTAAAAGGTTAAGTGGTTGATTTGATATTGAATTTTTATACTTAAATTATCTTTTTGGCGGCCATCTTGGATTGACAGCCATATTTTCATTAAACGGAAAAAGTCAAGGTGGAAACATACCTAGCCTAACTAAGTACATATAGGGCAATAAGATCCACCATGTTTCCTGCTTTTAACAAAAAAATTTAGGGGAGCCAATAAAGAGGGTACTTTTTTAGATCGGAGCAAAGATCTTGACTGAGGAGCTATAATTGTGTCGTATCGTTGTGGGTTAGAATCCGGTTGAGTGAAAAAATATCCTTGTCGCAGGGCCTTTACTTGATGGCTTGGTAACAGTAAAATGGACCGATATATAAATACCACTATAATTGTCGCCGTAAGTGTGTACTTAAGTTCAGTGGCATAACGGAACATTTTATTGTACAGGCTGCATGCAAATGCATGGTTGACTCAGTGGGCTTAACGGACCCTCAAAATCTTTTATGGCCGTCATCACAGTATTGTTGGTAAGTTTGATATCTCTGTGGCCAGGATTGTCCTGGGTATATTTGACGTCCGATAGTTCCATGTTCCTTCCACACAATTTTGATTACACACATGGCGAGGTGCTTAGCCTTTCGGAGCATTTGGCCTCAGTTCACGTGTCTAACCTGTCTTGTCAGTTTTTACTTTGCTTCTGGATTGCGATTGGACATGGATTAGTATGTTTGCTTTTGATTATTTAAATTTTATAATAAACTGACCTTGGATCAAGGTCAAAACCATTAATCTTATCGATAGCGCTATTTAGGCGGACATTGTAATTCGCTGATTACAAGTCGAAATACACCTTATTAACTTTGACATATTAAGGTCTAACAAACAATATAAAATATAGTCTTCAGTTGAATGTCACAAGAAAACAGGGTTCAAACAGACATTTAGACTCCAAATTTAAGGACTTTTTATGGTCTTTTCAGGGTCTTATTTGCAAATTCAAGGCCCGATCAGAAAGACAATTTTAGCAATTGGTACAAAGACAATTAAATCAATAAAACAATTACGTGTCCATAGTAACGACACTTGAATTGGATAAGGTTTAAGTTGGGCATTCGGGAGGGCCAGACATCTTTAAATTCCTCATTTTGACGTAACTTATTAATTCATTTATTTATAGCAGTCTATTTGCAACTACTTAATATCGAAATACAGACACCCAACTGGCCAAATTCAAGAACTTTTTAGGGGCTTCAGAACAAATTCAATGGCTTTTTAGGGGCTTCAGAACAAATTCAAGGGCTTTTTAGGTCAGACTTGTTTTTATGATCTTTTTAGGGCAAACTCCAAAATTTAAGGACTTTTTTGCAGGCCTGTACGAACCCTGCAAAACGATCCAATTTAATTTACAACTAGTTGCCTATAGCTCCAGACATGTTACCAATCCAGACTAGTAGAGAAATAATGCTTGGTAATTGTGACCACTTATTATACCAACTGGACGGACAAAGCGATCTACATGTGATTAATTAAAATATTTGTTGCATCAATATTTGTTGCTGGTAAATTGAAACATATGAAGTCAATAAATTCCAAAATATTTTATTTTTATAAAACATTATAACAACATTTTAAATATCACATTTACCACTTTCTCTTCAACACACACACACACACACACACACACACATACACACACACACACCGGTGCTATATCATCACTTCTCCCGGTTCTAGTTGTACTGCGTCATAGGTCAGTTCAGATTTATCTGAAATAGATAAAGGATAGGAACATTTAAGTTACTAGTAATTTGTTTTCGATTGTCATAACAACATTGCTAATTATTACTGTCTTATATTTTGGCATATAACATGGAAGAAACAATATTATTAAATCAAAAACAAACATATTAATCCATGTCTAAATCTTAATTCAGAAACAAAGTTAAAATTTTAAAACTGACAAGTTCCAACAGGGAAGTGAGGCCGGGTGTTCCGGAAGGGTAATCACCTCCTGATTAACTAGCTTCATTCTTCATGTGTGTAATCAAAATTGAGTGAAAGGAACTTCGAACTATGGGACATCATATTTATGATTTCTCTGCATCTAAAATTATCCTGGATATATTTGACATCACATAGTTCCTATCAATTATGATTTGACACGTGGCGGGTGTAGCTAGCTATACAGAAGCGCTTACCCTTGGGGCACTCGGCCTTTAAAAGTTTTATACTTTGCCTTTAGGATTGCGATTTGAACATGGATCGGTAGGCCCGTTTTGTCTCGATCTTACTGATGGTCTACAAAGAAGATGGGGCTTCGGTGGGCGATTTGTCTAAAAATGTCCTTACGGACCACAGCGCCTTTCAGTCAGTGCCTATAGCTACGTTTGAATCCGTTATGTACAGATCCTAGTGAGAGAAAGTGTCGGTTCGTTTTTCGAGGGTAGGTGGCTTTCTCCCGGCATTCCGGTTTTCTCCGCAAAATTAAACCGAGTCTTGTCAGGACTGTAAAGCTCTCTTTGCTCTACTCCTTTTAGAACAGTGACTTAAACATTACGTTTTTAGATCGGAAGCATATCGGCCATCATAACAAAATACCAGAAAAATAAATGACCAACAACACGGAACTACGTAAGAAATACTATTCATAGTCTGGGTGGGGACTGTTATACTACAAAGTTGTACCAAATGGCAAACCAAGAAAAAGTTTTTAAAACGAATTTTACAGACTCGTATCAATATGTAGCATCTCTTGTTTGATTTAGCCTGTCCTTTATAATGAACTCTTCAATATAACAAAATGTACTTTACAACAAGTTACTAGACGCCCCTACCACTGTAGATTAACCGCATGATAAAGAATGGATAAAAAAGAAGCAGGCCAAAGTTTCATATAATTTTGAAGATTTCCCCTTGATCTTAATTCGGCTTTTTTTTGGAACTTATTCAAGTTTCTGATAAAAACTAAAAACAAATGTTATAAGCAATAAGTGTTCTTCAAAATATCACCATAAATCACAGAATATCTTTAAAAATGTCAAAATTGTTAAGATTTGAATTCTACAAAATTGAAGTTAAGACCAAGTGGTACACTTGGATGCTGACGTTACCCACAACGTGTACAAAGCTATGCGCTCCGATGGTATTATTCTAAGTACTAACTTAAAGTAGCTGTAATACGAGTAGTTAACTAACTGGGAATAAAACAATTAAAAGTTTGTGAAACCGAACCCAGAATAATTCCCTACCTCGTGTGTATCCATAGTTTTCATTGGTGTTGTTATTTGTACTCTGCGGCTTTGACGTATCCAATTTGGGATCAAGTTTGTTTGTCTTGTTTTCCGTTGTTCTGTCCAGACTTCTATTAGTAAACCCGCGGCCGCCGGTGTAGTTATGTTGAGGAGATCTCCTAACTCTTCTGGTATAGATGATAATGATAACCCCGATGATGACCAGTAAGACTATCCCTCCTATTACACCCCCTATTATACCACCAACAACACCCTGTCTATCGGAATCTGAAATGGAATAATGGAGAAATGTACATGCAAAAGGCCAGAACAACCAACATCACACTTAAACAAGAGGCCCATGGGCCTGATACGCTCACCTGATAACTAATGGCTAGCTGATAGATTTAAAGAACACATAAATACTAAACCCCAAGCCTTTTTTCTTTACATCATGATAACCAGTGTATCAATACCTACAACATTCTAATATACATGCCTATACAAAAATTTTATAGTATTCGAGATAATTAACCATTTGGTATTGTTTGCATGTGACCTTGACCTTTGAACCCATGACCTTTTTCTATACATCAAAATGATCTTGTATTGATACCTACAACATTCTAATATACATCCTATACAAAAAGTTTATAGTTTTCGAGATAATTAACCATTTCGGTATTGTTTCACATCAGTGACCTTGACCTTGAACCATGTCCTTTTTCTATACTCAAAATGATCGTTGTATCGATACCTACAACATTCTAATATACATGCCTAACAAAAAGTTTATAGTTTTCGAGATAATTAAACATTTCGTATTGTTTTGCATATGTGACCTTGACCTTAGAACTCATAACCTTTTTCTATATATCAAAATGATGTTGTATCAATACCTACAACATTCTAATATAAATGCCTATACAAAAAGTTTATAGTTTTCGAGATAATTAACCATTTCGTATTGTTTTGCATCTGTGACCTTGACCTTTGAACTCATGACCTTTTTCTATACATCAAAATGATCGTTGTATCAATACCTACAACATTCTAATATACATGCCTATACAAAAAGTTTATAGTTTTTGAGATAATTAACCATTTGGTATTGTTTTGCATTGTGACCTTGACCTTTGAACCCATGACCTTTTTCTATACATCAAAATGATCGTTGTATCAATACCTACAACATTCTAATATACATGCCTATACAAAAGTTTATAGTTTTTTAGATAATTAACCATTTCAGTATTGTTTCACATCTGTGACCTTGACCTTTGAACCCATGACCTTTTTCTATACATCGAAATGATGCTGTGTCAATACCTACAACATTCTAATATACATGCCTATACAAAATGTTATAGTTTTCGAGATAATTAACATTTCGGTATTGTTTCACATCAGTGACCTTGACCTTTGAACCATGTCCTTTTTCTATACATCAAAATGATCGTTGTATCGATACCTACAACATTCTAATATACATGCCTAACAAAAAGTTATAGTTTTCGAGATAATTAAACATTTCCGTATTGTTTCGCATATGTGACCTTGACCTTAGAACTCATAACCTTTTTCTATATATCAAAATGATTGATGTGCAATACCTACAACATTCTAATATAAATGCCTATACAAAAAGTTTATAGTTTTCGAGATAATTAACCATTTCGATATTGTTTTGCATCTGTGACCTTGACCTTTGAACTCATGACCTTTTTCTATACATCAAAATGATCGTTGTATCAATACCTACAACATTCTAATATACATGCCTATACAAAAAGTTTATAGTTTTTAGATAATTAACCATTTCAGTATTGTTTCACATCTGTGACCTTGACCTTTGAACCCATGACCTTTTTCTATACATCGAAATGATTGCTGTGTCAATACCTACAACATTCTAATATACATGCCTATACAAAATGTTTATAGTTTTCGAGATAATTAACCATTTCGGTATTGTTTCGCATCTGTGACCTTGACCTTTGAACCCATGACCTTTTTCTAGACATCAAAATGATCGTTGTATCGATACCTACAACATTCTAATATACATGCCTATACAAAATGTTTATAGTTTTCGAGATAATTAACCATTTCGGTATTGTTTCGCATCTGTAACCTTGACCTTTGAACACATGACCTTTTTTATACATCAAAATGATCGTTGTATCAATACCTACAACATTCTAATGTACATGCCTATACAAAATGTTTATAGTTTTCGAGATAATTAACCATTTCGGTATTGTTTGCATCTGTGACCTTGACCTTTGAACCCATGACCTTTTTCTATACATCAAAATGATCGTTGTATCAATACCTACAACATTCTAATATATATGCCTATACAAAATGTTTATAGTTTCCGAGATAATTAACCATTTCGGTATTGTTTCACATCTGTGACCTTGACCTTCGAACACATGACCTTTTTCTATACATCAAAATGATCGTTGTATCAATACCTACAACATTCTAATATACATGCCTATACAAAATGTTTATAGTTTTCGAGATAATTAACCATTTCGGTATTGTTTCGCATCTGTAACCTTGACCTTTGAACCCATGACCTTTTTCTATACATCAAAATGATCGTTGTATCAATACCTACAACATTCTAATGTACATGCCTATACAAAAAGATTATAGTTTTCGAGAAATTTAACCATTTCAGTATTGTTTCACATCCGTGACCTTGACCTTTGAACCCATGACCTTTTTCTATACATCAAAATGATCATTGTATCAATACCTACAACATTCTAATATACATGCCTATACAAAAAGTTTATAGTTTTCGAGATAATTAACCATTTAGGTATTGTTTCACATCTGTGACCTTGACCTTTGAACACATGACCTTTTTTTATACATCAAAATGATCGTTGTATCAATACCTACAACATTCTAATATACATGCCTATACAAAATGTTTATAGTTTCCGAGATAATTAACCATTTCGGTATTGTTTTGCATCTGTGACCTTGACCTTCGAACACATGACCTTTTTCTATACATCAAAATGATCGTTGTATCAATACCTACAACATTCTAATATATATGCCTATACAAAAAGTTTATAGTTTTTGAGATAATTAACCATTTTGGTATTGTTTCGCATCTGTGACCTTGACCTTTGAACCCATGACCTTTTTCTATACATCAAAATGATCGTTGTATCAATACCTACAACATTCTAATATACATGCCTATACAAAAAGTTTATAGTTTTTTAGATAATTAACCATTTCAGTATTGTTTCACATCTGTGACCTTGACCTTTGAACCCATGACCTTTTTCTATACATCGAAATGATTGCTGTGTCAATACCTACAACATTCTAATATACATGCCTATACAAAATGTTTATAGTTTTCGAGATAATTAACCATTTCGGTATTGTTTCGCATCTGTGACCTTGACCTTTGAACCCATGACCTTTTTCTAGACATCAAAATGATCGTTGTATCGATACCTACAACATTCTAATATACATGCCTATACAAAATGTTTATAGTTTTCGAGATAATTAACCATTTCGGTATTGTTTTGCATCTGTGACCTTGACCTTTGAACCCATGACCTTTTTCTATACATCAAAATGATCGTTGTATCAATACCTACAACATTCTAATGTACATGCCTATACAAAAAGATTATAGTTTTCGAGAAATTTAACCATTTCAGTATTGTTTCACATCCGTGACCTTGACCTTTGAACCCATGACCTTTTTCTATACATCAAAATGATCATTGTATCAATACCTACAACATTCTAATATACATGCCTATACAAAAAGTTTATAGTTTTCGAGATAATTAACCATTTAGGTATTGTTTCACATCTGTGACCTTGACCTTTGAACACATGACCTTTTTTTATACATCAAAATGATCGTTGTATCAATACCTACAACATTCTAATATACATGCCTATACAAAATGTTTATAGTTTCCGAGATAATTAACCATTTCGGTATTGTTTCACATCTGTGACCTTGACCTTCGAACACATGACCTTTTTCTATACATCAAAATGATCGTTGTATCAATACCTACAACATTCTAATATACATGCCTATACAAAATGTTTATAGTTTTCGAGATAATTAACCATTTCGGTATTGTTTCGCATCTGTAACCTTGACCTTTGAACCCATGACCTTTTTCTATACATCAAAATGATCGTTGTATAGATACCTACAACATTCTAATATACATGCCTATACAAAAAGTTTATAGTTTTCGAGATAATAATTATAATTAGAGGTAAAAAAAAATTAGGTCACGACCTTCACAATCGACCTTGACCTCATTTTGAAGATACTAACAAGAAGATGTCAAAACTGAAAACCCCATGTCATTATCTGGTCAAATAGTCAAGTTATAACAATTTGAAGCTATTTTACGATTTTTTCAAAATTAAACGCAAAAACGCGTAACCTATTTTTTATCCGAATTTCACAAAATGAACAAACTATAGGCTTAAGACCCTAGAGAAGCCAAATATCACATCAGATTTTTTCTCCAATCAGTACTTTCGGAGAAGAAGATTTTTTAAGATTTTTGCACCCCTAGGTCACCTTGACCTAGTTATGGTAGCCATAGCAACGCCACGAACAAATCTGAATTGCACCGGCCCATATATACTTCTGACAAAGTTTCATCAAAAACTGTCCAGTAGTTTCAGAGGAGAAGTCGAAAATAGGTGTTAACGACGCACGCACACACGCACACACGCACACACGCACATACACACGCTGCGCTATGCCATAAGCTCACATGACCTTCGGTCAGGTGAGCTAAAAAACTAACAAAATAAACAAACAAGGAACAAGATAAACAACACGCCGGCTCAAAGCTAGAGCAGGAGGTTGTGGGTATGAACCCTGCTGGTTCATACACAAGACCTTAAAATTTTAAATTCTTCTCCCTCACTTGGCGGTTTGGCTTTATGTGGATAAAGTATCGACTTGTTCACCCAGTGTCAGTGACTGGGGGAGTGGTTACTGTGATGACGTCCAAAAAAACGTTTTGAGGGCTCTGATAAGCTAACCTATCATTTAAGTAAAACTCTTTAATTTTTAATTAATGTTATAAAGTTCAACTGATAGAGTTTTGCCTCTTTGTTCAATGGGAGGTTGTTCTTAAGTATTAAAGATTTGGCTGATTGAATGAATGTTGCCACATATCAAATTGAAGAATGTAGATCAAAGGTCAAGGTCACGAGGTGAGATATTGTTGGTGACTGGGGTATTTGTCTCGAAAGAGATTGCTCATTTTTTTTTGGGGGGGGGGGGGGGGGCCGGGGGAAATGAACTTACGATCATATAACTGTACTGCCGTGACTTTCAGTGTAAATCTGGAGTTTGTATTAGTATATGAAAGATGACTGTTTTTCTTTGTAATTGCAATATCAAAATATTCTCCAATTCTTCCACATATTTTTATATTTAATGGTTTATCCCTACAGCTGAGGGTCTAAAATGTAAAATAAAACATCAAAAATTAATATTAGACAAACATAAGAGATCTTTATTTTTCTTTTCCAATGTTATCTTTTATGGTTAGTAATTTCTGGGTATTTTTAACAATGTTCTCAATTATTATGCCCCCCCCCCCCCCCCCCGTTTTCTTAATGATTATGCCCCCTGATTTCGCAATGAGTATATATGTCCCCTGATTACAGTTAAAAATTTCGGGTTAACAAATGACAGCGGAATACATACAAAGAAAGGGCTTTCTGTACAATCTTAATTGTTATTACTTTAGTTAATGTCGGGTGTTTTATGCAATTCAAAAACCAGGTTAGTGATTGAGCATAAGGGGTCTTACTTCTTGGTCAAACATTTCACTTATATCGAGACGTCTCGGGGCAATCTGCAGGGAGAGTTCGTTAGTCTGCCATGACTACCGTGGAATGAGGCATCGGCGTTTAAGGTCTCTTCCGAAGGACCTCACTAAGTTTAATTTCTAAACATCGAGTACTTGGCATACCTAACTTTCAAGTCTTGTCAGACTCGGTAAGTGTTCGAACGCCGACTTCCCCAAAACGGAGCGAGTACTATATTAACTGAGTTACCATAATGTTATTTGGGTTTTTATGTCGGTCTCTTTATAGTGCGATGTAATCATAAAAAAACAAACAAACAAATATTCCATCCATGTCCAAACCACAATCTCTGAAAAACATTGAAATTGACAATTTAAGTAACATACCTGCACCTCTTATAGCCTACACGAACAATAATACATAACGCCATATAAGAGCACATGTTCAACATTAGATTTTTTAGCTATGACTGCAGACGAAATGCAGACGACATTGACAGTGTGCACACATGCCTAGTAACATGTACATAACATTTTACTTACATGTTCTGGATAAGCATTAAATCCGAGAAAATAACTCAGCTGGACATTACAGTCTTTGAAATCGAAATGAGTAGGTTCTACACACACTTTATAGTCATCTCGTATGACAGCACCAGTGGCAGAAAATTTAAACCGGCACCCGTCCGGAATATCTTCGGAATTCCACACTATTTTGTAGGTGTTTACGTCGTTAACTTCACGTCTTTCGTCGCCTGTACAATCGGCACCAAGACTTACTAAAAATAGAAAATTATCAACATGGATAGTGATTGTTATTTATATTAAAAATTATCAACATAAATTGTCTAACTGACAAGTGAGTATTGATATCGAACCGCCACCAGATATAGAGTACAGTGTCAGAAAACCTATTTTATTTGTTCGGTTTGTCTTTACAGTCAACCTGTCTATAAAGGCCACCATAGGGAACCAGTAAAAGTGTCCTTTATGGGCAGGTGGTCTTTATATAAGGTTCAAATAGTATGAATAAAGAACAAAATTCTACTGGCCTTCATAACCAGGTGATCCTTATATATAGGTGACCTTTAAGGCAGGTTTAACTGTATTTTCTTTTCTATTTTTATCCAAATGAGTTTGTTCTCTACGACGGGTGAATGAAGTCATGCTGAAAAAATATAACAGAAGAAGGATTTCTACGTGCGCACGTAAAAGTTTCAAGTACGCACAAAAGATTTCCACGTATGAACGTTAAACAGGTTTTATATGCGCGCGTGTAATATTGTTTCTTCTTTTTTTAATCAACCACCGTATTTTTAGGTACAACATTTGGATTTATTTGCAGGAAGTATTCTTGGAGTTTAACTATACGCCGTAAGGTATTCCAAATAGTAAATGACGTCAGTGTGACAGTCATGTGAGAAAAAAGTCAGCTGCAATATGACACACATGGTTATAAAAATGATATAGAAAGTTTTCGTTAGCCCGCAAACCATCTTCACATACCGATCGTGATGGAATCTGTATATTTGTGAAAATGTAACAGACAGGTACTATATTCTATTCATAGCATACCACTACGGTAGCTCGGTTGTTAAAGTGTTCACTTCGTAAAAAGGAGGTCGTGGGTTTAAAATCCTTTAATTTTATGTTTTTTCTTGATACGTTGGTTGACTGAATGTTGCTTAACGTCGCATCAACAATTTTTGAGCTATTTACAACGAGGACTATTTTATTAAATGTCTATGAATTAATCTATGAGCAATGCCGTGTATGCATGTGCAGTGCGGGTGTGTTGTATGGTCTGCCTTGTACTAGCGCGTACTCGGGGCGACTTGAAGGTGCTAACTCGCCGAGACAGTACGCCGCAAACAAGCGTACCACTCCCCCAGTCCATTATGTTGATACCAGGTAAACCAGTAAAGGTCAGCGACAAGGAAAATTCACTTTCCAACATGTGGTCTGAGCGGGATTCGGAACTCAGCGGTGAGAGACCCGCGGCCTCCTGAGGTCTTGATACACCTTCCCCAGTTTATCACTAAAACACTTTATAACAAACACATGGTGGCAATGAATCTTTAAATATTAAACAATTTAGGTGCGATATTGTATTTAATACTTTTATATGCAGTGTGTTTCGTATTTTCTTTACACTGTTATTCGGGAAACTTTCACGAGAATCGTCATTTCAAGATATTCGTGTAATTTATTTGCGTCGTCTGGTGATGCTCAGTGCAATTAAAAATACTCACGAAATGTTTATTTTTGCGTCTTATAACTATACAAAATTACGCAAAAAATTCTATATCTTACATAATTTCACAGAAGCCGAATCTGCAGCCTTTGCGACATAAAGAAGCAAAAACCATGGCAATAACCGCTCCATCACGATGTATCTGATAACAGCTGGCAATCCTATAATGAAAATAAATACAACAATCATAAATTAAAAAATAAAAGTGACTTCTTATGACAGTGCCTATCTTTCGAAAGTTTAACAAAGAACTAACGAATTGGTGTCGTAGATTGGCTGAAGAGTGGCCAAGATATGGATACAGTAAAACGCGTTTATAACGAAACCCTAGGGACTTATTTTTAACTTCGTTATATAGCGACTTTGTTATACTGTTATATATAATTGACTTCGTTCTATCCATGTATTCATTTCAAGCGTATCGTTATATTCGTGTTTTACTGTATTTTTTGGCCGAAAAGGCTGTCGAGAGATATTTTATGCTGTTTGGGTTTTTTTGTTTACATCATGTGGCCATACTGTTAATGCATGTGCAGAGAAGCTGGTGATTCGACACTACTGTATTTCCATATATTGAGTGCACCTGGTTTTTAGTATTTAATTCTTCTAATTGAAAATGTTTTCATTAAACTATCAATAAAATACATTTAAAATGCACTGACCTAACCAAATTATATTTTTAATTAAAACATTATTGTTCAATTATCCTGTACATATAAAAAAATTGCGAAAATTTTGGAAAGGATGATTCTCAAAACGCCGAGCTATCCGCCTATAGGATTCAAAATTTAAAAGTATATTATATGCATGTTTATAGTGAAAAAACCTAAACCTAATATCATTTTGTATAAGTTTATATGGTAAAAATCTCAGTAAAATATTGCATTATATGTTTAACGCATGTAATTCATTAGGTTTGTCTCCGTATAACTCTATACAAACATGGAACAAGTCAGTGAAATCAACACGTTTTTTAATAAATACACATAGAGCGCATGCCTCTCCATTAAAGATATTTTGAATACAAAAACTATCTTATTTTATTGTTAGATATGCAAAGTATGGTTAATGGAGAGATATGCGCTGATAGTGAATTTTGTAAAAATCAATGTTTAGAGAGTTACCCCTATAACCTCTTACTATACTGTACTATACTCGTACTTGATATTAATAAACTCTCGTTGTCAACGATTGCCTGCGTGGTGTAGTGGATATATGTAGGGACTATTATGTCTTATGTTGTTGGTTCGAATACCCAAATTACCGTTTTATTTTTATCTTAATTCTTTTTTAATAAAATGTATATTTTACGGCTTTATTTCTTTTTTATCTTACTTTGTGTTAGAATTTAAATGCAATACTATTTCTTTCTGCTACAAATAACATAATAGAAATAAAGACATGCACACACATTTGCTTTATACATATAGTATATACAGCGACATTGCAGTCCAGTTTAAGGCCACTTGTAATTTCACGTGTGTTTCGTGTACCATGAACACGTGCTAGTAAACAAGATGTCAAAACTTTAAACTGTTTAAGATAGTTTTCATATGTGACAAATGTCACTAGCTGGACAAGACTGAGGATCATGAGCCAGCGGTTCCTCGAATACAGTTGAAACCTGAATGTTTAGACCAACCCATTTTGAGTGGCAGCAAATCAAAATGAATTTGCTTTATTTTCAAAGAAAAGTTTCTCCCCCATTAAACTTGTACTAATTTAGGCAAGAATTGACATTTTCGTCAAATAAGTCATCCTTGTATCATCTGGTATTCGCATACATGCAGTAATAATTTATCTCGACAAAATATAAAGCCTTAAAGATGAAAAAAAGCTTCATCAAGTCTACATACATCAGAAATCACCGATTTATTAAACAATCTCCAAAAAAGAATTTTTGATAGTAACAGTAGAAAAATGATTTTGATGATTCAAATGGTTTTCTGTCGATAACTTTAATTAATTGACTGGACTGGACTCCGCAATTTGATAATCTTGCAACAAAGGTTATATGATTAAAGTCCATAACACTAAGATCTTAAAGCTTTGCGTTAGGACTGCTCTCGGCAAAGTTTCGAAATTGTCTTTTCCATGAATTCTTATCAACACTATGTGGTCTGAAAAATGCTTCACATGTGTCAAGAATTGTCTCTGCAGCACAGGTATTTCTAACAAGACTTCCTTGAATGTCTTCTATCACTGATTCCATATAAATACAAGTATGTCGACCTAAACTGAAGTATCATACTGACACAATACATAAGCATTACGGCGCAAAACAAATCAAGTCATTGTGTGGGGTTTTGTGTTTGTGCATGCGGCAGAGTAATGGCAATCAACCAGTAAAGTCGGTGTTCACACACGTCATTATAGAAAAGGAAAAATGCTATTCATATGCAACGAAAATATTTACACAGACTTTTTTTTACATTTGGCCTCGCATAGTTGCGCCTATAGAGGCTCAAATAGGGTGTAACCTAGTTTCTTGCGTAGATATTCCTATAGGCGGATAGCTCGGCGTTTTGAGAATCATTCTTTGATCAAGTTTATACACCAATTGGGCCTCATTCAAAGTTACATCAGGGCATTGAGGGTCAAGTAGGTCATTGTTGTTCGGGTTTTTTCCAGGTGTGATCATCATGGTTATTCCAATTATAACATAACGTTTATAGTTGTTCCAAGTAAGAAGGTACAGAAGGGATAATTTTGACAAACTTAAATTTGTTCTTTTGTTAAAAAGTTCAAAAATTGCTCTATGTAATTGTGCGTTGGACTCATGATTCGAAAGTCGTGGGTTCGATCCCTGGACCGGGCAATGTGTTGTGTACTTGAGCAAGACACTTAATTTCACGTTGTTCCAGTTTACTCAGCTGAAAAATAAATGAGTACCAGCAAAAAATGCTGGGGGTTAACTCTGCGATGGACCGGCGTCCCATTCAGGGGAGAGTCTTGTACTCTCAGTCGCTTAACGCCACCGAAACCGGGATACGCTCTGGCATGATGGGCCTAATGGCTCGGGACAGACTTTAACTAACTTCAGTATATTTTGTATTAAGTTTTGACTAATTGTGAGTTTGTTGGAAAAGGCGACTTTATTCTTGCATTTTCCATGTGCACTGAATTAATTTCCTATATTAGTGTTAAACTGTCAACAAGCCTGAACATTGAAAAGTAGTTTTGTAATACGAATCAAGATTTTCTTCCTGCACAAATATAGTATTTTCAAATTAAAAAGTGGGATAATTTCCATGCGACATCCAAACCACAAACAATTTTATATGTATTTTAAATTACTGATATGCAAAATTAGCATTTACAATCACAATATGATTTCATTGATCTATTACATCACTTCTAGATATGGATGCGTTGTGAAACATCAGGGTATTGCTGTGACTTTAGGATTTATTTGGGGAAGCATGATGAATTAAGAGGGAGAAAGCTTGGTGAAAGAGTGGTGAAACACCTTTGCCGCCCACCAAAATGGAAAGGCCATCATGTCATTTTTGACAAGTATTTAAATATTTTAATTGGTCAGAACTTGTTTACTTTTAACAGCAAAATGAATAGAAACATAAAGTAAACTGGTACATGTATTCTCAATATTCAAGTCTTGTTGCAATACCATCTCCATGTGATTTATGAGAAACAAGAATATGTCCAATGAGACAGTATTCACCTTTTACATAAACTGACCCATTTCTACAGAATAAAAACAAAACTCCAGGAAATAGGTGTCATTATTCCAATGTGTCCTGGATAATGCTTTTGGTACTGACATTGGTGGGATGTTAAAATATATCATTCCATTCATTTTACATAAAAAGATAAAATATGCAGATTACCGGTAGGTATTTGAAACTGATCATGATTTCTTGCATTTATTTTGCAGTTATTTTACAACAGTTTCCCTTGTTCAGAGTCTGGAACAAAATGGCATATATGCTTGTGGTACCATTAAGTCAAACGCTACAGGCTTACCAGCTGAAATCAAAGATATAACTGGACTTCGAAGAGGTGGCACAGAACAGTGGCAACATGGAAACATGGTAGTAACCTTATGGATGGATGGAGGACTGGTAATTTTTTTTTTCATTCAGTGTCCAACGACCACATTTTATTTGCTCAATGAAAACTTATTTTATCAAAACTACTAAGACTTCAGTTATTTTTTGTGAGAAGTTTTTCTGGATTGGTGCCAGTGAAGTTTTTTTATGGTGATAAAATTGTGATCGACATTAATAGTGGTCAACAGACAAAATCTGTTGAAATTAAACAGATCTAGAAATGAAGATCTTTTATATTTGAACAGTGAATACCGTACTCAATAACACTTTCAGCTAAAGATGTAATGAGAATGATGATGGGGCATCTGCTAGTTAGTAAAACTTACATCCGTCTTTTAAGATTTTTGTGTTTTTGACATGTAATCACTAAAATCTTGTTATGTTTACATTCCAGGAGACACTTTTAAGTACAACATCAGATCCACTTGGTGATGGGTCTGCTTTCAGGCGTGTGAGGGGTAATCCAATTGTGGTAACACGACCACCCCCAGTGGAGCATTACCAAAAGTACATGGGAGGTGTTGACAGGTGCATGCAATTCAGAGCAAAAAATCCTGTTGGGAGGAGTGCAAAGAAATGGTGGAATTTTTTTTTCAGATTTATACTTGAGCTTTCAGTAATTATTCCTTCATTATTTCTAAGGAATCGGCTCACAGGAATAACATGAGTCTGTTGGAGTTTGAAGTACAAATTGGTCAAGCTCTTGTTGGTCAGTTTACCAGTAGGAAGAGGCGATACCACCAGCCAATTCCAGGAGCAATTCAAGCCACTGCATTACCTTTGCACCAGAGTACCAGACTTTGCATTCCACAGGGAAGGTGTAAGTGGTGTCAAAGAAGAGGAACAAGAAGAGAAACAAGAAATGGATGTAACAGCTGTAAAGTACACTTGTGTCCTGGGGGATGTTTTCAGGCATACAACAATGACCTAGTTGTGTGATTTTATCTAAAAGGAAAACTAAAGCATAATCAATACAACAGTCCTTTTTAGGGCTACCTCTAGTATCTGAAAAGTATCTTCAGTTGTATATTATATAACACATATTTCAAGTTGATCAAATTAAAGTTTTAGGGACTCTACTAGCTTGCTATATACCATAATTATGGATTGGGTAGTCTGCAGGCACATAGTCTATAATTTTTGTTTAAACAAAGAAACAGTTTCAAGTTGTTAATGCATATACACACATACTACACTCTGCTATTCTATATAATAATCATGTTATTCATTTATGAGCCGAGATTTCATTTCAGCCAAGTGAGCTAAAATTGGTTATCACTGGTTTTGTTATGACTGGACATTAAAGGTAACCTATTTCAAAGAGAATGAAAAAGACCTTAACACACAAGGTAGTATTTTGGTTCAGTGTGGGAGAGCACCATGTGATGATTTCTTTTGCAACATTGCTATCTTTCAAGGTTGTAGCAAGTATGCACAGGGATAAGGGGTCCTGTGGTCAAGTAGTCTAAAGCCAACACTTGCAGATCACAGGTCCTCTCGCTACTTAGGTTTAATCCCAATTGGAATACATCCTATCGTGAGAAAGTTTTGTCAAAAGTTGGTGGTTTTCTCAGGGTACTCTTGTTTCGTCCACTTTTCTTGAACTGACACCCTTGATTTAAGTGAAAATCTTTGACATGGGTGTTAAACAACTTTTTAAAAAAAGTAATAATAAGTATTTACTTGAACTCTATTCCCAAAGCACTAAATAATATGAAAAATCCATTAGGACATGGGGTAATTCATTGACACTTCAGACGTGGAACAACAGTAATATTACCATTACCATGTAAATTACATGATGTAAACGATAGGAAGGGACAGTCATTTTCATTTGACTACTAAAAATTATTCCAATTCTAAACACATTTGGGGGCCATGTGTATGTACTGAATTTATGTTATCTAACACTGGATTTCACTGTAGTCTTTGGAGGGGATGTTGTTGTCCGACAGCTAAATTAAAACACCGAAATGACATTTTTGTAGACTAGTTCCGATTAAAAAACAAACCAATTCAAAACATGCGTGGCTATAAGTTATTACTATTTATTTAGCCTATTTCGGAGAACGCAAGATCGCAAATATTTTATGAATTTCTATATGACGGGTACAAATCAATGATTCTTCTACTTACATGAGCCGAGTCGTTACTACAAATTCCTGTTTCGGCTCCATCCTTGCTTAATATATCATTTTATGCGACAAAATATTACCTGGGTGGGTGTTTACAATGGTAATTTGTTTAACGAAATGGCGGGGTTCTTTATGTTACGTAGTCATGACGAAAGAGTTGACTATTTACGTAGGTTAGTGCAGCTCAAGAGCAGATTGATTTTTGCGTAACAGGGATGACCAAAATTGATTTAATAAAGTAATAAAGTCAACAACCTTTCTGCATTTTCAAACTTGAAAAAATTGACATAAATTCAAACTTTTAAACTCAACTCGTCCTTTGAGCTACCCTTCATTGTACCCCTTGCGCACCTACGTAAAGAATAAATTCTTCCGTCATCATTACGTCCCACGAAAGACACCGCCATTTTGTCAAAATTTTTACCATTGTAAACACCCATCCAAAATACGTTTTGGTGTATTAAAGGAGTTATAATGTATGGACCAGATCGAAATTAGGATTGTTAGCAACGACTTAGCTCATGTAAGTAAATGGTTAATTGATTTTTAACTGTGTCATTCAAATCTTTGAAATATATGCGTTATTCCTTTCTCTCCAGCAGAATAAACGGACAGTAGTAGTAATGTATCGTGTTTTATCATTCCATACGTACATATCGTAAGACAAGGTGGTTGTCCCATTCGTAAACCAGATCCTAAACGTCGTATTTATTGGCTTTTCTTGTCAACAACAATGTTAAAAGACCGAAATAAACTAATTTACGGGGTTGCCTTCAGAGGACCATTGTCCAATAACAGACACCAAAAATAGACAGATATCGGAAGAAAATAGAGAAGTGTAAAAGATAAATCGGAAAACGGAAATGGTATAAAAACAATTCCCGCAAAACGCGTGTTTTCTTTCCATTTCAAAAGTAGCAGCGTCAAGCGTACAAACGCAGATCACTTTTTATTGTTAATATTGTAAATCGCGATATATTGAATAAAATATTTTAAAAATGATATAAATATATTTAGTATTTGAGTAAAGCAAAAGTTTTAATGATAAACTCTGATTTGATTACAGAAATGCACTTATAACTAAAATATCGAAGAATATTTCCATGGCAACGACCATTTAAATAAAATATTACATTGGGGGTCTCAGAAAATTAATTTGGAATCTGGAAAATATTTGTTGCCTATACTACATCTGAAAATTAACACTTTTAATCGCATTTGTAAATTCATTAACTTTAGCATCCATGTGTGTGAAAATAACAAATATAATACAAACGGTGATGTTTATACATACATTTGGTGATAATTTTAGCACATATATGTCAAATTTGTCATTATGTTTTAAAAACATTTTAGTTGAATATACAATAAGGGCTATTTTTACATTGATTAAACACAAGATTTATGAAAATATTTCAAAATTCATGCTGGTTTTCCTGTATGGAAAGAAAACTTCAATGTTTTTGCATAGAACATTCCCACGTTACCATAGCAACTGATATCGACATTAAATGCATAGATTTAGAATCTTTAGTTTATATACAATAAAAATATATAGGGGTTGCTATATAACAAATAACTATTAAAGGTAGAAAAATGCACATGAAAATTGTCCACTGCTTTACAAAATGCACTGAAAAAATTGCGGTTAACATGATTCATATTCATAAAACATTACATAACGACAATATGCTGTTTTATCAAATTATAAAAGCTTTTGATTGAATCAGCCATGGTTCTGTTTCCAACCTATGCATATAAATTTAAAGGGTGCATGTCCTATATTACCTTTGAGACAAAGAAAATGCAAACCGTATCGATGTAATTGCCAAGATAAAACTTGTAGAATAAACAAGAGGGCCATGGGCCTTGACGCTCACCTGAGGAAGAGTACATATCTTATGCAGAGGTTCAATGGTCAATGACATTAATAAAAGAGAATATCAAAATTTTCAGCAGTAAGGGCCAATAATATGCAAGTATTTTTGCAAATTAATTATAATAATTATTATAAGTATGCTATATATAACATATTTAAAGTCTAGCTACAATATATTATTTATAAATAGCTACAACATCTGTATATTAAAATGTGCATTAGGCCAATACCTACAATATTCCAATATACATGGCTATACAAAGAGTTTATAGTTTTTGAGATAATTAACCATTTAAGTATTCGTTTGCATCTATGTCCTTTACCTTTGAACCTATGACCTTCATTCATATATCAAAATGATTGTTGTGCAAATGCCTACAATATTCCAATGTACATGCCTATACAAAAAGTTGATAGTTTTTGAGATAATTAACAATTTAAGTATTTGTTCGTGTCTATGACCTTGACCTTTGAACCTATGACCTTCATTCATATATCAAAATGATCGTTAGGCCAATACGTACCTTATTCCAATATACATGCCTATACAAAAAGTTTATAGTTTTTGAGATAATTAACCATTTAAGTATTTGTTCAATTCTATGACCTTGACCTTTGAACCTATGACCTTCATTCATATATCAACATGATCATTAGGCCAATACCTACAATATTCCAATATACATGCCTATACAAAAAGTTTATAGTTTTTGAGATAATTAACCATTTAAGTATTTGTTCGGGTCTATGACCTTGACCTTTGAACCTATGACCTTCATTCATATATCAAAATGATCGTTAGGCCAATACCTACAATATTCCAATATACATGACTATACAAAAAGTTTATAGTTTTTGAGATAATTAACCATTTCAGTACTTGTTTATATCTGTGACCTTGACCTTTGAATCCATGACCTTTATTTATATCTTAAAATGACCATTGTGCCATTACCTACAATATTCTGATATACATGCCTATACAAAAAATTCATAGTTTTGCAGATAATTAACTATTTTGGTATTCTTGGACATCTGTGACCTTGACCTTTGAACCCATGACCCTGATCTATGTATCAAAATGATCGTCATGCCAATACCTACAAATAACTGAGAATCCTGCGCCATTATCACAAGAAATGTTAAAAAAATAGCATTTTTTATCAAAGGTCAAAAACTGGGACATGACCTTGACCTTCGACCTTGACACCAATTGGAAGAAAATTGCAAGACAAGATCAACAGTGAAAACTCCATACAATTATCTTCAGCCGTTATGAAGTTATAACAATAAATGTCTCATTTTAAAAATTACGTAATTTTACGCAAAAAACGCGTAACCTATTTTTCATTCAATTTTCATGAAAAACACAATTTTAATGTCCCCAGGTATGCTGAATCCAAATATCCAATCAAAATTTGCCTGCACCTTTTGGTTTCAGAGAAGAAGATTTTTTTGTCTTTTTGCTATTTTTAGTAACAGCGGCCATCTTGTTGGGCGTGGCCAAACCCCGAACACAATTTTGAAAGGCTGTTACCCAAGCATGATAATCACCAAGTTTCATCAAATATGGCCCAGTAGTTTTGGAAGAGAAGATTAAAATGTAAAGTTTACACACGACGCACGACGCACGACGGACGACGCACGACGGACGACGGACGGTGATAGATTGCAATAGCTCATCTGAGCCTTTGGCTCAGGTGAGCTAAAAATTACGACATGGGACACTGATTTAAAAAATAAAAACACAACGTCATTTATTTTTCGACATTCACATGACGATGTAAACAGATTTAAATTACATGTATCATTAATAAGGTATATCTTTAATTTGCGTTACACGGTGAACTTCTTAAGGGTTTTTAGTATGATTGTTTCTTCTGACTGATTCTATTCACTTATATGAAATCCAACACCGTATAGTACAGACCTGTCGAAAGTTTTACATTCAGCTAACGACGACAGGAGTCCGAGTTCTTCCGCCAAGTAACAGATAGTTAATGCCCGAAAAACTGCCTGAGAGTATATCCATTGTAGCTACCTAGATACAGCTTATGACGGATCGAGATGAGCTGCCGATTTAATCGGAACGCATTCGTTAGCTTAGTGTTAAACTTTCGAAATAGCTAACGGGGGAGGGGTAAAGATAAGGGAACGCATTCGTTAGCTTAGTGTTAAACGTTCGATATAGCTAACGAGGGAGGGGTAAAGATAAGCTGCCGATTTAATCGACACATTTCCGTTAGCTTAGTGTTAAACTTTCGATATAGCTAACGAGGGAGGGGTAAAAATGAGGTGCCGAGTTAATCGACGACACTTTTCCGTTAGCTTAGTGTTAAACTTTTGATATAGCTAACGAGGGAGGGGTAAAATGAGGTGACGATTTAATCGACACATTTCCGTTAGCCTTGTGTTAAACTTTCGATATAGCTAACGAGGGAGGGGTAAAGATGAGGTGACGATTTAATCGACACTTTTCCGTTAGCTTAGTGTTAAACGTTCGATATAGCTAACGAGGGAGGGGTAAAGATAAGCTGCCGATTTAATCGACACATTTCCGTTAGCTTAGTGTTAAACTTTCGATATAGCTAACGAGGGAGGGGTAAAGATGAGGTGCCGAGTTAATCGACGACACTTTTCCGTTAGCTTAGTGTTAAACTTTTGATATAGCTAACGAGGGAGGGGTAAAATGAGGTGACGATTTAATGGACACATTTCCGTTAGCCTTGTGTTAAACTTTCGATATAGCTAACGAGGGAGGGGTAAAGATGAGGTGACGATTTAATCGACACTTTTCCGTTAGCCTAGTGTTAAACTTTCGATATAGCTAACGAGGGAGGGGTAAAGATGAGGTGCCGATTTAATCGACACATTTCCGTTAGCTTAGTGTTAAACTTTCGATATAGCTAACGAGGGAGGGGTTAAGATGAGGTGACGATTTAATCGACACTTTTCCGTTAGCTTAGTGTTAAACTTTCGATATAGCTAACGGGGGTGGGGTAAAGATGAGGTGCCGATTTAATCGACACATTTCCGTTAGCCTTGTGTTTAACTTTCGATATAGCTAACGGGGGAGGGGTAAAGATGAGGTGCCGATTTAATCGACACATTTCCGTTAGCCTAGTGTTAAACTTTTGATATAGCTAACGAGGGAGGGGTAAAGATGAGGTGCCGATTTAATCGACACATTTCCGTTAGCCTAGTGTTAAACTTTTGATATAGCTAACGAGGGAGGGGTAAAGATGATATGCCGATTTAATCGACACATTTCCGTTAGCCTAGTGTTAAACTTTCGATATAGCTAACGAGGGAGGGGTAAAGATGAGGTGCCGATTTTATCGACACATTTCCGTTAGGCTTGTGTTTAACTTTCGATATGGCTAACGGGGAGGGGTAAAGATGAGGTGCCGATTTTATCGACACATTTCCGTTAGCCTAGTGTTAAACATTTGATATAGCTAACGAGGGAGGGGTAAAGATGATATGCCGATTTAATCGACACATTTCCGTTAGCCTAGTGTTAAACTTTCGATATAGCTAACGAGGGAGGGGTAAAGATGAGGTGCCGATTTTATCGACACATTTCCGTTGGCCTAGTGTTAAACTTTCGATATAGCTAACGAGGGAGGGGTAAAGATGAGGTGCCGATTTTATCGACACATTTCCGTTAGGCTTGTGTTTAACTTTCGATATAGCTAACGGGGGAGGGGTAAAGATGAGGTGCCGATTTTATCGACACATTTCCGTTAGCTTAGTGTTAAACTTTCGATATAGCTAACGGGGGAGGGGTAAAGATGAGGTGACGATTTAATCGACACATTTCGGTTAGCTTAGTGTTAAACTTTCGATATAGCTAACAAGGGAGGGGTAAAGATGAGGTGACGATTTAATCGACACATTTCCGTTAGCCTTGTGTTAAACTTTCGATAGCTAACGAGGGGTCGAGATGAACTGCTAATTCGGCACTAATTCGTTACCCTATTGTTAAATTTTTGACAGGTCTGTACTGTATATGAAGTAGGAAGTAATATTTTTTACATAAGGCACATAAAACATACATGTACATACATACATACATACATACATACATACATACATACATACAATACATACTTAATTCAAACGTGACCTATTATACTACCTATACTTACTGTCTTTATAAAACTAGAAAATCTATTCTCATTAGTAAACATTCGAAAGAAATAGATTGATTTTATATCGATGCATTCACACAATTAAAGATATTTTTAGTATCAAACTGGAGATTTTCATTTACATCATTCAGCAAAATAAATTCTTTACACATGTATATCGACATGTAATCATGTGCATGTATATAATCCAGAGCGGATTATCGTTTTTCACTTTCTAAATACACAAAAATTAAAGATATTTTAGTATCAAACTAGAAATTTTCATTTACATCATTCGGCAAAATAAATTCTTTACACATGTATATCGACATGTAATCATATGCATGTATATAATCCAGAGCGGATTAACGCTAAATACACAAAACACGGAAGTTTGGAAATCCCCCAAAACTGTCTAACGAAACATTATTAATGTATAATCCAGAATGGTTAAACATTTTCGTTTTCTAAATAATCACTATACGGTAGTTCAGTGGTAGAGTGCTCGCTCCGTATGTGGATGGTCGTGGATTCGAACCCCATCCGGGTCTGACTAAAGACTGGAATGTGGGTGGTGACTGTTCTTGCACCAAACACTCGGCATTACCAAATGAATATCACGGTTTTTTTCGAATGGGAACTTAAAATAAAATACCGAAGTTTCTGCACCTTCGTCTATAGCTGGCGACATCTCGATCTAAGTGAAATATCCTTGACTGGGACGTTAGACACCATTAGTCAACTTGACTCGTTTTCTAAATACACAAAACACGGAAGTTTGGGAATCACACCCCCCCCCCCCAAAAAAAAAAAAAAAAAAAAAAAAAAAAAAAAAAAAAAACTATTGCAAACCAAACTCACCTGTTAAGAATGTTTACAATACAATGTCAACTCCTTAGGAGTTCAAATTAAAGGGTTATAAACCATCCGATTCCAATTATTTTCCATCAATTCAACAATCGTTCAAAATGCGAGATTCTCCGTCGTCCCTTTACAGGATTTTATCAGAATTATCGAACGTTCAGGAATTCTTTCAACTGATTATATAATGTGCTGTGTATGTATCAACAATAAATGCATAAACCAATGTGTAAGCCCAAAAACATTACGTGTATTGCATAAACTTGACAATAACAACATAATGTGTGTTAAAGCAACAACATTGACCTGTTCGCTTGACCTTTTATTAAAATATTTATTATGTACCAGTATATTTATATCTAGAGAACATGCGTTTATTTCGTCTACTTTATTGGAATTGTACATTGTTTACGTATTAACCACGAGTCCTAACACTACTCGTGTATTGGATGAATCGGCGTATATATGACTGAGGCCTGTGAAAGGTCAAACTGACAGGTCAATGTTGTTTACCTATATTTTTTAACTTGTAATGGTTGGGTGAGTCTATATTGATGTATGCACAACGCCTATTCCAATGTCAAATATACAGGCTTTAAAGGGTACCACATGTAGTTAATGCATAAAACGCATGTGCGCTGACTGATTCAAACAAAAAATATATTTTAAACTTTATTTTTTTTTTAATTTGTAATTTGATATGTTTCTAACTTGAATCATTTTAAGGTATTCTGTTATTAAATTTTAAAACACATAACGTATTTTTCTACCTTTTGACTTTCAAATTTGATATGAAGATAAAAAAAGGACCAAGGACATTGCACCGCTATACATGTATTAAATATAATTGTTTTGAAAATAAACAGGTTTTATTTGGGTACATAAAAGCGAAGCAGTCAAACAGGGGAGATAACTAGTACATTCTGTTATGCGTGATCTACGACTAGACCCGCAAACTTTGTTAGGAATCAAAATGTCTATCTGTCTGTCCGTTCGTCCGTCTTTCCGAGTAAAATCTTGTCCACTCCAATACTTCTGCTTGTATAAATGGATTTTGATCAAAAGCGACAGATCCAAGCACGGGAATGTTTGTCAGTTCAGTTTCTGAAACCCAGGTACTCTGGTTTCCTCTATTGTCCCTGAAATAAGTGAAAGAATCTTGACTGGGGCGTAAATCTCTATTGCTTCATTCAATTACACTCAATATGGATACTCTCCGTGTGTATTCGCTTAAGCGCTCTGCAAAGGTAAGCAATCCTGGCACTTTACCTTTAGCTGGTGAAGTTTCGATCTATCCTTTTCTATTATATTGAAAGATCAAATTAGTAAACAAATCCCTCAGACATCTAAGAATCTAGGTTATATAATTATAAAGTCGCCGATAAACGTTATAAATAATGCTTTATAAAAAACCAATTCCTATAAATGTACTGAGTACACGAGTGCACATCTGTGCAAGTCACTATTAATTACAGTGCTTCAGATTGTCGGTGCGCCCGCGCCAATCCCGCATTATTTTAAAAAATGGCGCATAACATTTTCTTCTAATGGGTCCACGTGGCGCATGGTTTTTCTTAGCCAAATTGATCGTTAATAATTTCTTCCCAAAACTACATATTAGATTCCATGCGGTTTTCCGATTTGACTTTCTGTTTTCGTATTCTATCGGAAAATCTCTAGCATCTTTGTTTATCTCATAATCAGCATGTAGACAGGACTCCCGACAAGCCCCTTCTCTTTGCTCTATGCGTCGGTTATTAACATTAATATTCAAAGGGGGAGAACTCGTAATAAAACTTTTTATGACCTCGGACGTTGTCGTTCATTTAATATGCTAGCGGCAACCATGGCTATGAGATGCAGACGACTCTATTCACATTTTTTAAAACAACACAAAGCGCAGAGAAGTAGATACATACAATGAATCATGGAGTTGAAAGAGTTTAAAATATATCGTAAAGGTTAACAAAGTATAAATTAGCAGATGACAAGATCGCTTTTGGTGCATTATATGAAGATGTCAAGTGCCGACTTTCACTTTCAGTCACGTGGTCGTGGCATAACATTTAATTATGTGGCAAAACATGACCCACTATAACAAGAAATGACCCCTTGTTATTGGACCTGGTGGGCCCTTGTGGCCCACTATCTGTAAAAACAATCTGAAGCACTGTAATTATATCTACCGCAATCTTTATGGCATGTAGTTATTTCATACATTTATCATTGCATTACGTGACAGGTGTACGGTGCTTACAATGGAATGCAATTAGGTGTACTAAAGGTGTCATAATAACCGAATAGATGAACATCTCCAATGAAACTGGATATGGTAATTATGTATTCATGTAACAAAGTTACGATTCTGATCCATCAAAAATTGTCATAAATTTCTTGGTTGAATTTTCACACACACACACACACACACACACACACACACACACACACACACGGAAATTAACAAAAATTAGCGATAGGGAGATATTTGTACATTGCGATAATTGGGGAAAAAAGAAACAATTTGTTCTTTTTAATCCAAAGGATTAATGTGGTGGGTGCCATTGTTTCTTATCTGTTTGGTACTATAGTACACATCCATGACTACCCTAAAAATGCTAGTTTTTTCCTACTGGTACCGAGTAAACGAGATAAAATGCCCGCGAAAAGGAAAACCTCCTCTTTTCTCACTTGAGCTCGGTCGGGATCGAACCCACAGGAGTAAGACACTTAAGAATAAGATATAACGACTTAACAACTCCGATATCAATGTCCCCGCATTGTAGAGGTGAAATATTTTGATGAGGTTGATCCATTATTGTACCGTTGCGTAGGCTACTAATTTAAATGTGTAATATACAGTTAGAGAGGTTCCGATAACTTACAGGCGGGAGTAACGAAAAAGGTTTACAATTTATCATTTATTTAATCTTGTTTTGCCAAATCTGTTTCCATAGTTGTAAGCGTCCTCTGTAGCGTCCACAGGTGGCCTACTCTATGTCGAACTCTACAGATGTGTCTTTAGCGTGCACTGAGACACGGGACTTCGGTTCTGCGGCTGTTTTAGGTCTCATCCGTAAGATTACTATTGTAATAAGCTCTTTACAGCTCTAGTATGGAGAGGGAATGAAAACCATGTCAGAAAATAAATTTCAAGTCCCGATTGAGGTTTGAACCCATAACCCTTGACTTGGAAAGGCAATGACAGTACCACTCGGCCACGTCCGCCCATGCATTCAATTCGTTATCTCATCACTTGCTATTTTTAATCCAAGGCAAATGAAAAGTTCAAGGAAAACTTATATTTCTGTCTACAGTTCAACAACAAGTTCAATCAATGTACTGTCCAACGGAAATAATTGTTGAAGGTATGGCGTGGCTCAGCAAGAACCTCATCATTGACTAGAAAACGAGCGTTCCCATATCTGAGTACTCGAAGAAAATTACAAACGTTTGGCTAGCGACTTGTCGGACAAAATGTCTCACAGTAGTAGCTTTGGTCAAACTGGACACGACAAAATGTGACACAAAATATCGACAATTTGATATGCGATAACTTTCAAAGCCCATCATAGGATAAAGTGAAATGAAGCCCTTGAAGAATAGTATTTTGGTTTTGTCGCGCGGTGTTATTCGAAATGCTTTGTATTTTTTTATGTGGCCCTAAAAATTAAAATCGACCACCATAGAATTTTATCCATAGGCCTGTGTTTTTGACAGTTTGGCCAAAGCGTTGCCCAAAAAGTTCAAAAATTTAATCTATATCACTTACCTCCCTTTAATCAAGTTGTGGATTTTCAGAGGCAACGGAAAATAAAACGAGCGACATTCTTCATTCTAACTGAGTTTTTCAACCAGTTTTTTCTGTAGTGTTGTTTTCCCTTGGTCATGTGTTCTGTTAGATAAAGATATTAGTGACGTCATAGTTCACGCAAACCAGTTTTCTCCATGGTCACGTGGTCTGTTAAAGCAATTTGATTGAATAATGATTTTAGTGACGTCATAGTAAACTCGTCTCTAACAACCAGATTGCTTATTGTATGTGGTTTTGTTGTGAAAATGTCGTTTGTTTGCTCGGAAAGAAGTTGAAAATTAAATATTTTAGTGCCGAATAAGTACAGTAAGTTTATGTAGATTGCAAAGTAGATATTAATTAAGGTTGTAAAAAGCTTAAAAATACGCTTGATGTAGCATTTATCAAAAAATCGCAAAAAACTGTCATTATGAAATCTTCGTTGGACTCGAAAACGCAAATACAATGTAGTTCAATTCAGAGAAAACCGGCTCATTATAATGACATTTATTTATTTATTTTTTTATTTATTTATTTTAGATTGACACTATGATAAGATTAACATTGATAACACAGTTTGTTTACTTGGACAAGTAAACACCAGGATCAGTTGGTAGGTATATTAAATCTGTAGAAACTGTTGAATTAGATGCCCAGAGTTTTTAGAGTGAGTAAGTAATGGTGTTTAACGTCCCAGTCAAGAATATTTCACTTATATCGAGACGTCGCCAGCTATAGGCGAAAGTGCAGAAATTTTGCCTGTGCGTTGCGCTTATGGCATTATACAGCAGGGTTCTTTAGCGTGCCAAGCCGACCGTGACACGGGACCTCGTTTATTTTAAGTTCCTATCCGAAAGAACCGTGACTTTCATTTCGTAATGTCGAGTGCTTGGCGAAAGAACAGTCACTACCCACTTTTAAGTCTTGGGTCAGACCCGGTCGGGGTTCGCACCCACGACCTCCCACTTACGGAGCGAGCACTCTACCAACTGAGCTACCGCAGTGGTAGAGTTTTTAGATATGTTATTTCAAACCAATAACTGACTATGATAGCTAAGTTGGTAGAGTGCTCGCTTCCTAAGTGGGAGGCCTGATCAAGAAATTTTCTTGTTTTAATTGAGTTGTTCATCTAGTTGCTCATTGCGTTTTCTTCGAATAAGTTTGAAGCCCTCTTGGGCAGATCCTAGTTGAGAACGTTGATAGTTTGCTTGTCAGAGGTAGGCGGTACTCCAAATTGCCTCCACCATCTCAGAACTGACCGCAACCATATGTCCTAAACACTCTTGATTAAGAAAACATCAACTGTATCTAGTTTTTGGTAAAATGATGCCTGCCTAATTGATACAAATAAGGAATTAGTTGCGACAGTTGTGATTCTACAAATGGATTTCATTTTCTTCTCTAGACATTTTGTTATCCTGATGATGTCCAATGTCGACATGGAATCATTAACCTCGAGTCAAATGTTCCACTAGTTTTTTTTAAAGATATATAATGCATGTTTTATCTTTTATTGTCAGGGAAGTCAGTGGTCGAGTGGTCTAAACCGTTGCCAACGGATCACAGTGCCTCTCACTGTCTAAGTTCGAATTCCACTCCGGACAGATACCAGTGTGGGAAAGATTGTCAGTTCACTTGGCGAAGGTCAATTTTTTTCCGGAAACTCCGGTTTCCTCAATAATCCTTGGACTGACGGCCTCAAAATAAATGAAAGAATCTTGACTAAGGCGTAAATCTTTCTCCATTACTTTTCTACTCTAATTCCAATTGCATTTTAACAAACACGGTAAAACAAGCCGTTGGATATCGGCTGTCATGATATCCAGTGTCCGTCCAAAGAAAAGAGTCTTAGATATACTTAAATTAATTTGTCTTGTTACCTCTTTTTTAATGTTTGTTGCTCTTTTTTACGTTGCCTAAAAATATTACGAATTATCAACTATCGATTTCTTATATTTTATAATTTATTTACACATTTAAAACCGATGCAACATAAGTTTTTTTCTTTATTAAATAATATTTAACGGGATTTGGGTTGAAAAAGTTTTTAAATTGTTATCATCGTTATCTCTAGCTTGCCGAGATTTCTTCGAAACCGGAACAGACCGTTATAAGATAAAGGCCGCTTGGACACTCGACAAATACAAATACATAAAATTGTTATCGCCCTTGGAATGTTTCTCGTTATCTACGGGTCAACTGAGGTAAAATAAAATTGAAGGTAAGAATATAAATATTTTTATACCTAAATTTAATACGTAAATAAGATAAATATTTATAAATTTTTGACAAGTTTTTTAAAATTACAATTTTCCTGAACAAAATATAGGTTAAAGATTGATTAATCTGTCGTGATAATGCAATCAAGGGCCTTTAAAGACCCGCTGAATGTTAAAAAATTAAGTTCCTATTTTTAGTAAAATAATTGTTATTTCGACATTTTTGAAACAGAAACAGTTTTTTGTTTATGATATTGTTTTAGTAAATTGATTTGTTTTACCTGCTATATAGGTCAGGCTTGATACCAGAAAGTGCGACATAAAATTCTTCTTGTTTAAATAACCTGATTCCTCCCTCACAACATATGTTGTGTGTGGTATTTTAAATGTCCCGTTATCTTTAAAAGGAAGCAGTATTTCTCAGTCTATAATCTTGTACACATTGGCGTATTTTGTATGGTAAAACTTCGTAATGTCACTCCTGACGGGTGTAATTAGCTAAAAAGGTGCTTATCGAGTTTTCTGGTGATACCGGCTTCACTTGGTTGAAGTTCTCTTGTTTAATATGAAAATAGGCATTGCCTATCCCGGGAAATGTCCAAATTTATTATCGGGTTATTGTGCACACACACACACACACCCAAAAAAGGGATGGCACACATTGTTTTGTCTCACAAAATACTAGTGGGACTGACTATAGTTAACTACCGCCGAGTTCTTGCGTCATCTTTCAATCATGTAACTGAGTTTTGGTATGATCTTTCCAGGGACACAAAAGGCTATTCAATTACCCAATATAGTGAATATACTAATCCATACCACGACAACATTCTCACGTTGTAATGTCTTCTCATCTTGAGTCACCTTTTACCATACGGTTACCATGTGAATAATTTAATCTACTGATTTATGGATTGCATAAATAACTACTCCTGTTTCTTAAAACACGATGTGTATCATATCACAGTTTAAGATTGTCCCATTCAATTAATGAAGCAGTTATACCAATGAAAAACAAACATACTAATCCATGTCCAAATCACAATCCAGGAGTAAAGTAAAAAAAAAAACTTTGAAACTGACAAGTTACTAAAAACGCGAACTTCCACCAGGGAAGTGAGACCGAGTTTTCTGGAAGGATAAGCACCTTCTGTTAGCTAGCTACACCGGCCACGTGTGTAATCAATATTAAGTGAAGGGAACATGGAACTAAAACATCCAGGTCAATATTGGACACAGAGACATCAAACTTGTCAACAATACAGTGATGATGGCCATAAAACTTTTTGCCGAAGGCCCCGATAAGCCTAGGCTTGCAATATCCCTTGGTCAACAATCTATTTGGTTTGTGACCGCCTTGGTTGCTCAGTGGTATAGCATCCTCCTGGAGAGTGGAAGGTTTTTGGTTCAAACCTGACTTGTGTTATACATGACAATACTTTAAAATTTGAGTTACTGCTTCCTCATTTTGCAAGCCACATTTGGCTTAAAGGATAGATTATCGACTGGTTATAGAATTATATTAAGTGGGAGTGGAATGCTTGTCTGTGACTCTGTTAGGCAGCACCTTTAACCCACAACCCGATATTAATACAGTGGTATGAGGGTAAGCTCCTCTTACACCTTCAACATTCACAGGCATATAGTACCATGATGAGAATTTTCTAAAGCACATACCATTGCAAGTAACAAATGATATGATTAAAACTTGACAGGCTTGTACCGAAATAATGTTAATTTTAGTCCAGCCCCTTTAAGTTTCACTGCATGAAGAGCCCCAGCCCCGGAGAGTTGAAAATGCTTTTTCACTTATATCAAGACGTTTAATTCTAGGATGGTGGGTTGGGAGTTTTTTTTACCCCAGTCAAGATTATTCATTATTCACCTAAATTGAAATGAAATATTCTGGGATGATATACTAGAAAGATGGTGCGTTAAGATTTATATTGAAATGGTCGCTTATGTGGATAGTGGAGTGGAAATTGGCATTTATTCACTTATACCAACTTTTTTTTCGAGAACCAAGTCTGGGATATTGAAGAAGGTAATGTTGATTTTTAACGATATTCATTCCAAGAACTAAATTATTGAAATACCCTGCCAGCATCAGTAGTCCAGATGCCATCCCTGGAGGTTTTCAAGGAGTCAATTCAGACCTTACCTAAGTGGATCTCAACTACAGTCAGCTGCTAAACTCAACATGAATGTTTTATTATTGTTATTTTCATCACAACTTTTTGGGACTGCGGTCCATCTCATTGCACAACATGTACAGTTTCCTCATCAGTTATGTCCAAGTTAGATTTTTGATGAGTGCAGCCATTGTAGTTGAAGTCAGTTCTAGTCAGCACCTTAACTGCTTAAAGTCAAACTGGTCCAGCTCGATCAGCTGATCATGATATCCACGTCACATGTAAACAAACAAGAGGATTTGTCAATATTTACATTAAATTCGGAATAAATTCAATAAATTTTATCTGTATTTTCATAAAAATGATTATTGGGACGAACTGTTAATTAATTCTTTTGAAAAACGCATTTTATTATTTTTCTTAAAAATCGATCGTTTGTGAAAACGTCTTTCCCGTCCTGACGAACGCCATTTTTGTTTACACTGCATTCAGCGAGGGTCACAGATGCACTCAAAATTTGGATTCAATTAAGTAATAATATGTGAAAAAGAGTTACCGTAGAAGTCGTATACTGTGGTTATGCTAACCTCGTGAATAGTTTTGTGTCAGGTAACTATGGTTATCGATTTATCTAACTTGAAATCGGCAAAGGACTTTTGTATCTTCCCGCATTGTATACTGTGTGATCATGGTTGATGCACGTGGGAAAGTCGGTCGCTGATTGGCTTACAGTGGTTATCGATCTGAATTGAACTTTGACCCAATCAAAAGAAATCACGTCATCGCGAATCTTGAAACGCTACACTTGGAGATCAGCCAGAATGGCGAAAGAAACGTAAATATTTGGTACTCGATCAACCTATTTAAATTATTACTTGTTTCAATGTTTTATTTTCACGATAATTGATTTTTGGTTTCATTTCTGATGTACGAAACGGGCGAGATTTTCCCCCATATGGAGCTCACTTCCTGTCGATTTGACCCCTTCAATGGCCTTGAGAAAAAAAAGTGAAAAGTGGTGCACGCGCGGCGTCAAATGTTTGGACGTACGGTCTATAGAATTTTTACACAATTTTCTATGACGTCATAATACATACGTGTTACCTATAGACGGGAAATTCCCGTAATAGAATTGGTAAGTTTGTACTTTGCTTTTAAGATATGGACTGGCGTGTTTGTGACTGATTAGAATGTTTTATCTTTAGAAACCATGGTAACATTTTGACAAATTTCGTAAATGGCCCTGAACCAAAAACAGATAGTGTTAAATAAAAAGATCATTGTCTCCGCTTTTTTTAGAAATGTTCATCTAGTTTGTCACCATGGGATACTTTTTTGCATTAAACGTGGCATACGCAAAAAACATTGACCTTTCCGCTTGACCTTTGCTTAGGACGATCCAGGAAATCGTAGTATTCAGTTTCTTATATTTACTTCATTTATGACTTGAATAACTAATGCCGTTGAATAAGCAGAAATTTCAATGTCTCTGAAAGAAAGTTAACGCATGTCGTAAGCTAGAAATGAATCAGCCGTTCTGTCATAACCAAACCACGCCTACTGTTTAGTTTCATACCAAACATGAGAACATTTTATTTCAAAAACTTTTTAAAAAGTCCGTAAATAATCGTAGTCGCGATGTATGATATGGATTCCAATACAGATAGCTAAAGTTAAAAGATAATACGGCTGGGGAAATCCCAAAAATTGTATTCTTACGCGGTGTAAAATATCTGGTTCAGTGGAACTATATCCAGACTTTTCAAAAGGAATTATATTGCAAGCCCAGACCTATCAAAGTCCTTAAAGGTTAAATGGCCGTCATCACAGTATTGTTGATAAGTATGACGTCACTTTATCCATAATTACCCTGGATGCATTTGACGCCCAATGGTTCCGTGTTTATTTCAAGTTCAATTAAGATTTCACACAATGGTGATGGTAGCTAAACAGGAGTCGCTTACTCTTCCGGAACTACCGGTCTCACTTCCCTGGTGGAAGTTCAGCCTGTTTAACCTGGTTTACCTGTTTCAAAGTTTTACGTTGCTTTTGGATAGTAATCAGTATGTTTGTTTTGATATCTATTGTAATTGTAAGAGCTTCATGAAACACTTGCCGAACCTGTTTGAATAAAAATTTACAATATACCGACTTCCATAATTTAGTTCGGATTATTTATATTCTTAGAACTGTTCATAATAAGTTATATTCTGTGACAATGTCTTTGCAGGATTAATAGAAGGTGATAATGTATCTGTTTTGGGTTGTGTCAATCTTGGTGCTCATACATGTGGAAACATCAAATGCCTATACAGATGAACGTAAGTATCATATATGGATACTTAAAATAAATCGAACAAAATCCACATTCTTTACCGCTTACCCAGGAGGCAAAGTATAGTATTCTCAAATAAACATTGTTAATTAAATATTCGTTCTTAAATTAAAACTAGAAAAACTGTGAGCCAAAAGCTCACAAAAAATACCCCCATTCCCAAAAATCCATCGGATCAAATTTTTAAATAGGAGGTGCAAATCTACATTTTATCACAAAGATTGTGTGAAAGTTTCATGAAAAACCATTGAAGGGTTTAGGAGGAGTTGCGGATAAGAGATAGGTACCCTAAGGTGTAACGGAAGGACGGAAGGACGGACGGACACACGGACGGACACACCTGTCACTATATACCCCCCCTTTTTAAGCGGGGGGGGGGGTATAAAAACCACCGAAATACACTTCATTGTACAAAGTATCGCCTTAGATAGATTTGGTTAAATGCATTGTCGTCTTTCTATTTTTCTCATTTTAACTTCTGAAAAAAATATTGTGATTTCCGCAAATTACAGTCCGAGCACTACCTCTAGATCTGAGGAATTGTATTCCGAAACCACAGGTTATTCCTGCAACATTCAAACCGATTTTATAATAATCAAAAGCAAACGTACTAACCCATGTCCGAATCACAATCCAGAAGCAAAGTAAAAACTTTGGAACTGACAAGTTAGGTAAGATACGTGAACTTCCACCAGGGAAGTGAGGCCGGGTGCTCCGGAAGGGTAAGCACCTCCTGTTAAGCTAGCTATACCTGCCACGTGTGTAATCAAAATTGTGTGAAAGGAACATGGAACTATGAGACGTCAAATATATCCAGGGCAATCCTGGATACAGAGACATCAAACTTATCAACAATACTGTGATGAGTTTTTGAGGGCCTTGATAAACATAGGCTTGCACTATCCATGAGTCAACAATTTATTTGCAAGCAGCCTACTTAAATTCAAAACTTTATAATAAGTCTTCTAAATTAATGAAGATCTTCACTATAGATATTCTTTTGCACAAGCTAAGCTCATTTATTAGTTAGTTATTAAAACTGAGGAAAATTGGCTTGATTAATGTAAACTGAGATTTGTTTCGTGAGATTCTTTATTCTATATGTTTACACACGTGGCGGATGTAGCTAGCTAACCCTTCTGGTGCACTCTCCTCACATCCCTGGTGGAAGTTCACATGTTAAATCTTACTTGTCAGTTTTACTTTGCTTCTGGATTGTGAATCGGACATAGATTAATATGTTTGTTTTTGATTGTATAATGCAATAGACTATACTTCGTAGTTTATGGGCAAAAACATGATTCAAAGAGGCAAATCGGTGTAGAATAGGTAGAGTCGCATTTTCTTGATCACTGGCTCATGAACGAACACGTATTTTCTTTAACTTAAATTTGACAAATTTAAAATATGAATATTTTGCTAGAATAAGATTTCCGTGTTATTTGGAAATTTTTAAAGCCACGTTTGTATTCTAAGTTTGTTAAAACCTTTTTGTTTGTAGTACCATTAATATTGCCAAAATGTTGCAATATTTAAGTTAAATAAAATCTTGGTTAAGGAATGATCGTGGAACAGAGACCTGGTATAGTGTGCTTATTGATTTTTCTTATTAGATGGAGTATTTGTCGTTATGGTTTCAGCTTTTTAAATTTTCCAATTCACTAATTATTTATCTTTTCCAGTAAATATGGGTTACCTATGTCCTGCATCATACCAAGTTTATCATCCTAACGAAGATCTTGACTACAAGTTAGTATGGAACGGAGGACGTATCACAAACGACTGTAAATACAGATTCCTGGGACGAGGTGATGACATATTGGACGAGTATAAAATTTGTATAGATGTTGACCGATATGCCCTGATTGATTGTGATGTTAGACTTCAAATCTACATTGGCTACAGTAGTTACCCCTCATTCGTAAGTATATATACAGTAAAATCTCGATTCATCGCCATCATTTGTTCAGTCAAATTTTGGCGTTATAAAGGGGTTTGGCAATAAATCAGGGGAGGCGGATAAAAAAACATAAAACAAAATAGATTTTAGGACTTCAAAATAGTGTGGCGATAAGCAAGGTGGCAAAGTTATCGGGGGGCATTATAACGAGGTTTTACTGTACTTACGAAAACACTTAGTCTGATTTAAGCTGTAAGTCATCTCATCGATGTCTGCTTACATGAGCGACTGAAAATAAAACATTTTCTTGGATTGAATTGGATAGGTCAACAAACGGTGAGAATCGTGAAACTGAAAATATATAAACACTTCATGATGGAGAATTGCGTGTTTAACTTAATTTACTATTGTATAAATTTAATTCTAGTTAAGATCTGAAAATCCTAAAAAAATAATTTATACTCCCTCATGCAAATATATTTTGATGTTTTGTATATTATTTTTTCGACCCGTTGAAAAGTTCAAGTTTCACAATTTTGGTCCATTTACTACTGATAAGAAACTGTATTCCGAAGCGCCCGTCTAGTGCTGTTGAATTAACAGTAATTTGTCAGTTTTCAATGCTGTTACTTCGTTTCTGAAACAATTGTGATTCTGTAATGAAATACATATAAACTTGTTTTTGATTACAATTACTGACCTTACTGTATATTTATATTAGTCGTGCTTACTCATCAAGAACATCTAGTCTCACTTCCCTGGTGGACGTTTACTTACTTTGATAGTTCAAAGTTTTCACTTTGCTTTTGGATTGTGATTGGACATGGATTGGTATGTTTGTATCCGCCTGTGCTTTGATTAATGCAAATATCCTAATTTAGAAAAACAGACTTTTCTATATTCAACTATATATTAATATATATATTTCAGACATACTCATGTAATGATTCTCCAAAAAGAATTTGTGCTGAAGTTGATCAACGTATTAGTGTTGAGTTATCAACGATGTCTACTTTCTTTTTTACACCCAAAGTGTATTATGAAAACTCTGAGCTGACTTTGAGAGTAACAGCTACTAAGATATATAACTGTAAGTAAAATGACATAAGTCTGTATTTTTTCCTCAAAAAGTATTGTCACCCTTAATTTTGCAGTATGTAACATAACCTTTATGTATGTATACGCGATGCTATAAGTTTTGGATATTCGAGTATTTGACGTCTCAAATGCTGCATGTTCCTCTTAATTTTCATTTCACACCAGTCGGAACGCCAACCCCGTCGGCGTAGGGATTCATTAAAATTTGTGAACTTGCAAAAGTGATGTAAAATTTGTCAAAAAATGGCGAACCTTTAAACGACACAAAATGAGGAACTGTGTTGAATGTATCACAGATTACCATAGATTGGAATGCAAAATAAAAAATTCAGAATATTTGAAAACCGACAAAACCTATTTTTTATAATTCCGGTTACAGTTTAATTTCGTAATTTATAGTGAAACGTGAGCCACAGGCTAAAACTCAAAATGTTATCCATCACAAGATTCCTTCCCATTTCTCACACAGCTCGTGCTCAGAAACAATATTTATACCAAATGAAAGACCTTTTTACAAGGTACAATTCCATATATAATACATCAAATAATTTTCTGTACACAAAAAACGTCCAAGTTTTAAATGCGAAAAAAACGCCGCCGTCAATCCGGAATCTTGGATGGGGTCGGTCCATTTTCCGTCTAATTTGACATAGAAAGTTTGTTAGTACTGCTTCCTAACTATGTTCTATATATAGTTTGGACACACAGAAGACGCAGAATGGTAGCAACTTTCACTAAATTTTAAAATTAAAGTTCCTGACAAATTAACCTGTCACAGCTATTTAATAACACCTGTCTATATTTCCGCTAACAAAAAACTGGATGATAAATGTCTGTATGGTTGAAAATAATCTTTCAAAAATTGAGCTAAACTCCGACCGGAAGTTTAGAAAAAATAGCCATTAAGGGGGAAACTACTCTAAATAAAATCTCTGACAAACATTCCCTTAAAAATAGTTCCTCTATAGTCCGTTTTAAAATAACTATTTTTCATTATTATGTTGGACAATATAGTGTTGTTATACTTAAATGATACGGACTATAAATCAGTACACGTGTTTGTACTTCGGCAGCCATTGTTGTATACAATGGGTAACGGTACTTGCTGTATAGTTCCTCGTGTCACAGTTTGCGCGAGCGGACCCACAACAACTGAAATAATGAAAAAATCCCCAAAATCACCAGGGAGAATATGGTCATAACGTTGAAGTTTGTTGTGCATGTCTAAAGTGAATATCATCATTTCAATTCTTAGGAAAAATATTAAAAATATCTACGTTCCATTTCTATTGAAGAAAATCGTCATTTAAACTCAAATTTAATTAGTCTTTTACCACAACCAATGCCAAATTTTCCCCACTTTGCTTAACACGTGTTTGTATAGACCAAAGTATTTTGTCCACTTTTTTTAAAGTGGAGTAGTCTCCCTTTGTAGGAATTCTCTAGGAATATCCACCTCCTGGTAGTTGCTAAGAATGATATTTACGGCTGAAATAAAGTAAGTTTTGGGGATAATTAGCATCTATTTCGTCAGATTTCTCAAGATTTATGCCGAATTTTAGGACCTACTTTCAGTCTCCATATTAAATTTGGCCATGTGCCGCTTCGATCGTTCATTTCACAAATCTGAATTTCACAGGCCAATCTCGTGAACAAATATTGTGTTGGTTGACCCCTTACGGTGTATATTAAGTATCAGTGAATTTGTGGTACACTTGAAAGCATGCGCAACCGTTTATTAGGCGTGTGCGAGTTGGGCCTAGGACTAGGATGCCAAAATGGCTTGTCATGTTTTCTGTAACTTTTGCCTTGAAATTTATCATTCTATGGTCTCAATATAATCACTCAGCCTGTGCCTTTCTGAAGATAGGCACAAATCCCAATGTCTGTTAAAAAACAGTGTCATTGCATGGCAACACACACACACACCATAGGCTGATAGGCCTAATGAAATTTAGAAATGTGGAACAGATATGGTTTTCACTTATTCTAAGCTTTAGTACTTGGTGTTGTTAAGAAATTTTAAACAGCCATATGGAACCTACTTTTGATTAAAAACTTTTTGCTGAATGAGGCATTATCTTTGGCAGAAAACAAAATGCCAATTTGGTTTTATGTTTTACAATGCAGTTTCACTGTCCAAAGTGTTTACAAGTAGAACAAATTGTGCAAAATAGCAAGAACCAAGCTGAAACTTAATAAGAAGATTAGGTTTCACATCAGTAGTGTCACATAACAAAACAGTGTAACTAGAAGGGTGGTATATAAAATCCTCATCCATTTTCACTAAAAGTTTGTTTTATAAACAATCAACTCCTGAGTTATGCTAAACACAAATATCTAAAATAAAACTTGCTGCTTCCAAAATCAACAAATTAATCATCAGTCAGATTACTGGTACTGAAAATTAGTAATTTCCATTAAATGGACATGTTTATCAATTATTTTTATTTAAAGTGAGCATTCTTTAAATGTATAGTGTTTGATAAACATATTTGGTTCCAGTTTTACAGTCATTCCTAAACTAAGATTTTCCTTAATTGAAATCTGACAACTTTTGAAACAATTTTATGCAACTGAAAATAAAGTTTCAACAAAATTCGAATATAAATGTAAACAAATCCTCAAGAATGGTCTTCAAAATGCCCTTTAAATTTATGAACATCTTGAATACAGAAAAAAGTATTTAGCTTTTAAATTTGCTAAATTCAAGTTGAGGAAAATCTCAAATACTAGTAAGGAATGAATGTTAAACTGGAGTCAGCAGTCTTAAGACCATCACTTTTACAGAATATTCATATCTAAAGGCATAGTATCAGGCAATAATAACTACTACCATTTCTCAGGTCTTTGTGTTCAAACCCATAACCCATTTACAGAACAAATCCTCTCCCAAAGGAGCTACTCTAACTGGACAGGCTGTAATGTGTCACAAAATACCAGCATAAATATATTTTATACAAAAAACATTGTATATAAATACCATGAAGAATAGGCCTACATATTGTGTCACAGTAAAATTATGGACCAATAATAAGGATGCAAATAATTTTAACAAAAGTATGCACTGGGATAAAGCTATTGACTTGCCTATATGCACACATCTTGAAGGGCCAATATGTATACAGTCTAGCTTTGACAGGTCAGTATGTATACAGTTAAGCTTTGAGGGGCCAGTATGTATACAGTATATATCTTGACGGGCCTGTATGTATACAGTATATATCTTGACGGGCCTGTATGTATACAGTATATATCTTGACGGGCATGTATGTATACAGTATATATCTTGACGGGCCTGTATGTATACAGTATATATCTTGACGGGCCTGTATGTATACAGTATATATCTTGACGGGCCTGTATGTATACAGTATATATCTTGACGGACCTGTACGTATACAGTATAGCTTTGACAGGCCAGTATGTATACAGTATATATCTTGACGGGCCTGTATGTATACAGTATATATCTTGACGGGCCTGTATGTATACAGTATATATCTTGACGGGCATGTATGTATACAGTATATATCTTGACGGGCCTGTATGTATACAGTATATATCTTGACGGACCTGTACGTATACAGTATAGCTTTGACAGGCCAGTATGTATACAGTATATATCTTGACAGGCCTGTACGTATACAGGATAGCTTTGACAGGCCAGTATGTGTACAGTATATATCTTGACGGGCCTGCATGTATACAGTATAGCTTTGACAGGCCAGTATGTATACAGTATAAATCTTTATACTGAGGCCTGTATGTATACAGTATAGCTGTGATAGGCCAGTGCACAATTGTGCATTGATCTTGATGACAAAGTGTAAACTTCACTAAATCTTGACAGAGAAGAGCTTTATATTATACAGATACTGTTAGGCTAGTGCAAGTTTTAAGAAATCTTGGTGGGGAGCAGTTGAGGTATGATAAACATAAGTATAAGGCTACATAGATACTGCCATGCCAGAACAGGCTGGATTGATGGGAATACAGGATATGTATGGTATAGCTTTTGACAGCCCAACATTGGTTTAACATGTTAAAATAACAATTATAAAATTCAAACAATCCATATACATGTAATGAATTTAAAAACATTAAGTGATGAGAATTCTTGCTGCATCTGTAACTGAAACACTACTCATATAGCTATTTAATTATGAAAATGCAAAGCACAGTCAGTTTTCAATTTTTCTTCAAATGTTAATGGAAATCCAATATACAATGGCCATTCAATTGTCCAAATCTATGTGTTCAAATGCCACAGTATATGTTATAAATATATTTGAAAATATAATATCCAATCAAATGCGTGTTAGCAAGCTAAAAATTTAAAAATACACTTAGCATTCCTAATATTCACAAAAAATTACTTTAATTATAGCAATAAATGTCTCTTTTTCTTTTGTAAATCCATCTGATTCTGTAGTGAGATAGGCAATTAAATGAATAAATAATCAATTAAAAAAATATATAAATAAATAAATAAATAAATAAATAAATAAATAAATTTATTTTATAAATAAATAAATAACCATCAAATCTAAAATGTGTAAATATTATTGCACATGGAATTGGTTTTTTCATTTCTTCAGTTTGTCAAACTGTGTCATATAGGCCTTGTCTTTGTTCACAATGCATAAAATCAATCCCATGTGTGATAATGGGAATTTTTTGCCATCTCAGAGAGAGAGAGAGAGAGAGAGAGTATGGTGCTGAGAGAGAGAGAGAGAGAGAGAGAGAATATGGTGCTCAAGTCAGGACCAGGCATTGAACTAGAATACAGATTTTAAACAAATTGGTGGTGCTTCAGTTAGGCAAGGCAAAGACTTCTAAAGACAAACAGTTCTATGCAAGACAAGAGAGATAACTCTCATTTTCGTAAATGGCTCTTTGACACTGACCAATGGTATACGTAAATTAACCGTTTAATTCGTCGAATGATTTATCAACATACAGTAAAATTTGATTATGTGTATTTTTATGAAAGAATTTGAAATCGTTATCACGTGGGTGTTATTAGAATTAGTTGCAACGTCATTTGAAACTTGATATTATTGAAGCATCGATCATCGCGGGGGCGGCCATATTTGTTTTCATTGACAACCAAATGTACTACCCAGTCTTTCGGGTATTTAAGATATTAACATGTCGTGCTCAGAAACCATTCTTAATTAAATTCAATTCTAATTGTGTGATGTCACATTCTACATAATATAAAGTGGTAATTCTGTGTACACAAAATTCGTCCAAGTTTTAAAGATTGTCGAAAATTTTGGGGCAATTGTGAGAAGAAATTGATTGTCATCAAGAAATCCGAAAAATGTGTAAATAACAGTATCTTATCGCTAAATTGAAAATTAAATCTCAAACTGTTGTTTATTCGGCATATAATTCAAAAGTTTCATCGATAAACTTTACTTCATTATGTCCCAATATAGGTTTAAAGACGGGTGTCTTTTCGACCCTCAGACACTTGTCAAAAAGTAATCCCAAAATTCCATACGGCGGAAGGATACAAAATTTGTAAAGCCGAAACACAATTTGTGGAAATTGCCGACTTGGCGTTCCGAGTGCACGTGGCAGGTGAAGGTAGCTAGACAGGAGGTACATACCCTTCCGGATCACCCGGCGTCAATTTTCTGGTGGAAGTTTTTACTTTGATTTAGGAGTTGTAATATGGACATGGACCGTTTGTGTGTGATTTTATACAATTAAATTTGATACAAATAATTTATAGTTATCAGCAGCATAAAGCACAAAAATAATTCCTTCTTTGTAGATTAACTTTGATTAGAGTCCTAACTAATCAAGTCATACATTTTTTGCATTCCTGTTTTGAAATGTGATCCCATTGTTTTTATGCAACTTTAAAGACGATTAATTGATTTTGTTCAGTAGTTGTTTTTTTCAGTTGATTCAAAGATTTTTCTTTGAGTGCCTGAGGAATTCAAGGGTATTACATTAAGAATTGTGTTTTTTTACCGAAACCAAGTTTCTTGTTGATATTGATGTTGCTCTGAGATGTAGTAGAAATAAATTGTGTTTGGAAATATGATATATTCAGATTTCTTCTTCAGATACCAATTAAAAGACATCGTCTTTCATTCGTTTGTAGTAATATTGTTTTTAGCATGATGCTTCTGTTTTCAAAATGATCCTTGATATATTTCATGCTCAATAGTTTTACATTCCTTTCATTCTTAATTTATAGTTGTAGCTAGCTAAACAGGAGGAGCCTTCAATGCAGTAGGATCAGGCGGGAGTCTACGCCACCCCTTTGTGTATAATCTAAAATCATTTGTTACATGGTTTTTCTGCAGTGGGTGTTAAAAATTAGGAAATAAAGATAAACCTTTTAATTAGAAATTTTAGTTAGCATCAACTAAAGACTAACTCTTAGTTATAAATTTTAAAAGAATAAAAAATGTTTTTCATAAAATAAATTATGTTATCTCCTCAGTTCTTTAATAAAGAAACAAGGGGGTGGCGTTTCTTTTTGGACATTTAGGGAGCAACGTTACTTTTTGAACGGACCTGTATATACAAAGGAAGAGAGACTGTAAAAATATATACATAGGAACAAACAACGCAACAATGAACACTACACAACAAATAAACATAAAAAAGAAAGAAAAAACAACTGATTATATAAGCGCGATATTGGAAGAATATTGACATTAATACCCAGTATTTATAGAATCAATAGCAATATGAGGAGACCCAACCACCACATTTACTTTAAAGCTACATCCCAATACAAGAGGCCTCAGTCGTCAAGTGGTCTAAAGCTCGCGCATACGGATTCTCTCAACGCTTAGGTTTAAATCCCGCCCAGGACAGATTAGTATGTTTGAAAGTTTCAGTTGGCTTGTCGAAAGTCGGTGATTTTCTCCGTCACTCCGATTTCCTTCACCATCCCAGAACTGACCGCCTCGATATTAATGAAATAATCTTGACTTTGTGCGTGAGACCCAATTACTCTACCAACACAATTATTTTTTTACGTTTTGGTTTATTGTCGGATGTGATTTATTGTAACAGAAAACCAAATTATTGAATTATATATTATATTTTCACATAATCTGAAATGTTGGGTATATTCTATTTTTACTGATACTCAAAGTGTTGGTATTATTGTTTGATCTGTTGTAGGCAGCATTGGTTTGTTAGTATTAATATTGATTAATTTAGATTTTGTTTTACAGATAGTCAAAGTGTTGGCACTATTGTTGGAGCTGTTGTAGGCAGTATTGCTTTGTTGGTATTAATGATGATTGTTTTACATTTAATTTTTCAGATAGCCAAAGTGTTGGTATTATTGTTGGAGCTGTTGTAGGCAGTATTGCTTTGTTGGTATTAATGATGATTATTTTACATTTTATTTTTCAGATAGCCATAGTGTTGGCATTATTGTTGGAGCTGTTGTAGGCAGTATTGCTTTGTTAGTATTAATGATGATTTTTTTACATTTTATTTTACAGATAGCCAAAGTGTTGGTATTATTGTTGGAGCTGCTGTAGGCAGTATTGCTTTTTTAGTATTAACGATGATTATTTTACATTTTATTTTACAGATAGCCAAAGTGTTGGTATTATTGTTGGAGCTGCTGTAGGCAGTATTGTTTTGTTAGTATTAATGATGATTGTTTTACATTTTATTTTACAGATAGTCAAAGTGTTGGTATTATTGTTGGAGCTGCTGTAGGCAGTATTGCTTTGTTAGTATTAACGATGATTATTTTACATTTTATTTTACAGATAGCCAAAGTGTTGGTATTATTGTTGGAGCTGTTGTAGGCAGTATTGCTTTGTTAGTATTAATTTTGATTAATTTAGATTTTATTTTACAGATAGTCAAAGTGTTGGTATTATTGTTGGAGCTGCTGTAGGCAGTATTGCTTTATTAGTATTAATGATGATTATTTTTCTTTTATTTTTCAGATAGCCAAAGTGTTGGTATTATTGTTGGAGCTGCTGTAGGCAGTATTGCTTTGTTAGTATTAATGATGATTATTTTTACTTTTTATTTTTCAGATAGCCATAGTGTTGGCATTATTGTTGGAGCTGTTGTAGGCAGTATTGCTTTGTTAGTAATTGTAGTCATCATAACACTTCTCATAATCTGTAATAGACGTAAACGCAACACTAATGGGTATGCATATAACTCTCGTGCACAGACGGTAACCACAGTAACAACAGGAACCACAGGCAACCAATACCCGCCAGGTTATGCTCAAACGGCTCAGCAATATGTGCCTCCACAAGGAACACAAACGTCGACAAATGCACAGGGTTAGTGTAATACAGTCAGTTAACCCCAATATAGGATTAGTTTTTATATAAGTACTAGAAATATACGTCATTCATTGATACTGGCGATTTACCGCAAGATCGCAGTCACAAGAAAGATATATGATAAATACCCAAACAAGAGATTCCCTGTAATATTTCCCGCATACTAGTATTCGAAACACCATCATGACGTCATAATCATGATGTTGGAGATATATGATGATTTTTTGAGTTTCACCATTAGAAAAACAAGGACGGGATCAGAGGGGTAGGTCGCCCCATATGATAAAAAACTCATCAAAATTACCAATAAATGACTACTCCGCAGTTGTGAATACAAACAAAAAGACTGTGCTAGTTATTAGACGAATACAGTAGAACTTCGATAACTCGAACCTCGATATCTCGAATACCACGGATAACTCGAAGTCGTTATTTTGCCCCGACCGGTTTTCTATATAAACTATATACATACAACTTCGATAACTCAAACTCCTATAATTCGAATACCCCCGATAACTCGAAGTAATATTAAGGTGCAAATTGAGAAACAACCTTTTAAAACTCGAAATATTTAACAATGAGTGATCAATAGAACGGCTAGTGAAATCACAGAAATTAATCTGCCATGGGTCATAGGCTTCCGTATAATCTGATTAATGAAAGGAGTAGTTGTACAGATCATAGGTTCCGCTACCGTTTTAATTAGTATAGATTAAAGGATTGGTACTCTGCGCCATAAGGGCAGATGAAGTGTAACCGTGTGCCCTTTCAGTAGAAGCCAAGTTTTGCGCTATAATTAATAATTCTCGTGGTTTTAAAATAATGTCTGAACTTTTAAGAATTCTCTATTTCTGATCTTATGTTTTATTAACTTAATTTTGAATGATGTTTTACAATGAATATAACATAGTTATTTTTTATTATGCTATCACAAAGTTTTGTCTTGATATATGACGATTTTCTGGCAATACTAGTAGATGTCTGCTCTTGAAATTTAAAAGATTGAAACAATTGGCAAAAAACATTCCTATGATATATTACATCAGCCGTAACACTAATTTATCCGTCTTTTTTTCTTATGTTTTTTTAAAAAAATATTTCGCACAAACTCTCATTAAATACAATTTCTTTTTAACAAAATTCGTCTGTAGAGAACGATGCTACCTGAATAGACTAATAGACTTTCATTAATCACTCAAATAGAAATTAATAGATATACATTACTTATACTGGGATGCAAGTTGTACATAGTCAGACGTAAACTTTCGCTTTCACCTAAAGTTTAAATTTGTAGGATTGTCAGGAGAGAATGAGACAAACAGAAAGATGAATGGATTTTAATGATATTAAAAATTTGATCTCAATATCAATGGTATGATTGCATCAACATATTTCCATGTATATCTGTTAATACTGTAGATTACCTTAATATCGCGAGTATCAAACTTTGCGTACTTACATCTGGGGTTCATTTCTATTCGCATCCACAATCCAGGTGCTATTTTGCGTCAATTTCGTGGAGGGTATATAGTTATCTACCTTTCTTAAGGCTTCTTGTTTTGTTGTTCGTTTCTTAATGTATCAAAAACAAACATACTAATCCATATCTGAATCACAATCCAGAAGCAAAGTAAAAACTTTGGAACTGACAAGTTAGGTTATACACGTGAAATTCCACCAGGGAAGTGAGGCCGGGTGCTCCGGAAGGATAAGCACCTCCTGTTTTGCTAGCTTCACCCGCCACGGGTGTAATCAAAATTGCGTGAAAGGAACATGGAATATGAGACGTTAAAAATATCCAGGGCAATTCTGGACACAGAGACATAAAAGTTTCAACAATACTGTGATGACGGTAGTCATAGTCATTGTAAACGGCTGAAAGGAATTTTTAATTCAGCCTCGTCAGTCAGTGTTTAAAGGAAAAATTTAATAGAACCTTGTAAGTTACGTGACGTTTCGTCCAGACTTTTTTGTAAACGGTTAAAAGGAAACGTTAATTGAGCCTGTTTAACCAGAAATTTCAATGGAACCTTGGAAGTTACTGCGAAGTTTACGATTTACTTTATTGCATCTTATATGGCATACTTTTAAGACGGTCATAGCCGATTGCCGTCATGTTTTAAATTTGACTTAATAATTTTCGCGATTCTGGGACATTCGCGTGATATTTGAATTCGCGACTAAGAATCTTCGAGAAATTACGCGTTTATAAATCTCTCGCAATAAAAAAATCTATAGTACACTGCCATCCGTAAATTAGTATACATGTTTAAAACTGTTCGTACAAATCCAAACAGAATTAAGTTGTTGAAAATTTGCCTGTTGTAAAATGTGTCCGATGGAAAGTGTCCCCACTTGAAATGACACCTCTTTGTATTGCATCCAATGTCAATGCAAGTTAACAACCGTATAATGAATCGTCTTAAATGGCTTTATAATGCGTCTCATTCTCTGTAACTCGTGTCTTGTGTCATGTTCTTGGATATTTTTATGCTTGGAAGATGAACAAAGGTTTCATTGAAAGTTCTATAATCAAATTTGAACGTTTAAATATTGAAAGTTTATCGGAATTTAAAGTTTCTTCAGTTTATTTATTTCAGGTAAAGCGAATGTATATACTGCATTTCCAGGAACAAAATAAACTGATGTTAGATACATTTGGAAAAGAACAGAGTGAAAAATTATAGTGGTAAAGCGTTGAGGAAAAAAAATAACTTTTATTATCCCGCCATTCAAATAGCTTTAGTACATTGTTGAAACTGATGTGTACCTTTTTTCATATGTACCATTACTTTGTATGCTGTCATCAGAAGAAAGTTAGTTTGGAAAAAACAATTTCAGTTCACCATTCCATATACCATATCCTTCGATTGACCTTAGTACATATATAGTTATCGTAAAAAATATTAATGTGTGTACCTTATTTTTCATGTTGCCTAATTTTCTATACAACAATCGGAGGAGAGTTATATTTCGTGCTCCAAAAAGACAAGACAAATACATCAACTAGCCCAGTATTCCATATACCATTTCCATGCGACTGACTTCAATACATTTCGATATTGTTATAGATTTTGACGTGCATCTCGTCGCTACTGTAATTTTACATAGGAAAACAAATATAATTAGTGCCCTTAGAAAAGAGAAGACAAAATAGTTATCAGCCCACCATTTCGTATATCATTTAGATATCATTTGATATTGTTGTGCATCTAGTCTGTCCGTGGCTTTACTTTTTATATCACAAATAGAAAAACATAATATGGTTTAAGTGTGGTAAGTTTTGTATTCATTTCTTTGTATTCTTGTGTTGACATTTTTAAACACTGATACCAAAAACGAACATAAATCAAAAACAATTTCATATGGAATTTCGGACATACATTCTCACATTTAACGTAACAGTAAATGGGAGACTATTTTAGAGAAACGTTGATTTCACTGGAAAACAGTGAAATGACGTCACCAAGCCAAGTAGTAAAATCATTTAGCAATACGCGTTTGTGAGAAACACATGTTTCTTGTAAAAGCGTTAAATAAAATAATGTAAATTATTTATAAAGACGTATTTTTAAGTAGTGTTACCAATCAAAAACAAACTAATCCATGTCCGAATCATAATCTAGAAGCAAATTTAAAACTTTGGAGCTGACAAGTTAGGTTATACACGTGAACTTTCCATCAGGGAAGTGAGACCGGGTGCTTCACGTGTGTAATTAAAATTGTGTAAAAGGGACATGGAACTATGGGACGTTAAAAATATCCAGGGCAATCCTGGACAAAAGGACATCAAACTTATCAACAATACTGTGATGACGGCCATAAAATAAACCAAAAAAAAACAAAAAAAAAACTTTGGAGCTGTTGAGATTACTTTCTGTGAGAAAATACAAAGGAAAGTCCCATTAATCTAACTTCACAATGTAAATAACTACAGACAAATTATATTAAAATGGATAGTGATAAATAGTTTTCTTTCTGATTGCAGACGCTTAAAGTTAAAATATACATTGTATTTGAATCTATGCCCTTTTATTTTAATTTCTTTTATGTTTTTATGTGTATTTTTCCTTGCATTAAGCTGTCATTGTTAATATGTATTAATGCTTATTCAATATTTCATTTTGTATTAAAATATATTTTACAAAAATAATATATTTTCGTTTTTACATTTAAAATATTGAAAAGCAAAACTAAACTGAATCATATGTAGCACAATTATTTTGCAATTGATATAAATATACTCGGCATCCGCCAATACAATCAAAACACGAAAAAATACAAGTCAATACGAAAAGACAGACAAGATTAGAAAAGACAATTACATATTAAGACTACAGATTAAAATCCCCCCACGTTCACTTGGAACTTGAATAACGTGCAGAAGTATAATCACTGTAATATTTGAGACGTATGGCTCCGTGTAATAATAGTTGTGGTCAATATACAGACTAGAACGTAAATAAAAGATAAATGTTCTTAACCCGTTTGAAGGATCAGAAGAAAAAAATACCGGAACTGTTAATTATCTTTCTTATTTTTACATTGCCAAATCGTCTAAGTCAATTTTGTTACATTGTTTCAAATGGAAGACCATCAAGACAGACTACTTTGACACAATAAATCAAGCTAGAAATATTCTAAAGAAGGTTCTAATTGATTTTCTTATTACACATTTTTCTTAGCTCATTTTTTCAGAACCTTTTCTTTGTCATACATTTTGAAGTTGTTATTAATGTTTTCTTAAAAAATAAAGCCATTTATTGCTAAGCATTCACTAATGCTTCATAAAAACCAAAGCAACCATAGATAATATAATAAATAAAAAAAAAACAAACATACCAATCTATGGTCAGTCCAAAAGCAAAGTAAAAACTTGAAAATGACAAACCAAGTTTAACACAGGAACTTTCAGTATGACCAGGGGAGTGAAGGTAGGTGCTCCGGAAATGTAAGCCGCACCTGTGAAGGTAGTTATACCAAAATGATAAAAAAAATAAGTAGAATAATAGTTCTTTAATTAAAAAGAAAAAATTAACAATCATATTGAAACCACGTACCACTTACAATTTGTATTCATACTGAAATGCACAATGGAAATTTTAAATTAAGTTAAATTGTCATAAATCATTACAGAAAGGTCCCGTCATTAATATCCTCCCACTTATCCTTATCATAGTGCAAGAAAACGGAGTTTGTAAGAGTGAAACTTTTTGTATTAGACCTTTCTTATATCATTTAATTATATTCCTATTAAAGAGTTTTAAAAACTTGTACCAGGAATAATTATTTTATGAAATTTGAATTGATATTAAACAACAAGCACTCCTTTATAGCTAGCTAAACACATGTGTAAGCACATTTAAAACAAAACATATGCAACTTATCAAACATTAAACCAACAACACCTCACATATTTACAGTCCAATTTGCCTTAAAGGCCATCTCTATATAAGGACCACCTGCTTATAAATGCCAGAAGAATTGTATCAAATTGTTCTTTATTCATAATATTTGAGCCTATATATAAAGGTCACCTGCCCATTAAGGCCACTTTTACTTGTTCCCTTGGGTGGCCTTTCTAGACAGGTTTGATTGTATACAAATACATACATTAATATGCTATCCATAACAAATAAAGCAAAACATATGCCGGTCTGAATTTAAATCCCATAATCAAAGTAAAAACTTTAAAAACTGACAACTTTAGTGACACAACATTCCAAACTATCGTATACAATTACGTTTATCAATATGTTATCCATAAAAATGTGAAAAAAACTAACATACCGGTTTTTGTCTAGATTTAAATCCCATGAGCAAAGTAGACTTTAAAAAATGACAAGTTAAGTGACACAACACCCCACACGTATACAAATACTTATACATCAATATGTAATCCATAAAAATCTAAATACAAAATATGCCAGTCCATGTTTAAATTAAAATCCCAATAGCTAATTTCAGACTATGAAAAGTGCCAAATAGGGTTATACAACATCATCATACGAACAGTTTATCAATATGTTATATAGGCAAACAACATTGACCTGTCCGTTTGACCTTTCATTAGGAATATTCAAAAAGAAGAATCAACCCAATAAATACGTAGTAGTAGGATTCACTGTTAATAAAATGTACTCAAGGTACATGATTAGTGTTCGCATTATGTTGATAAAATAAACCCACGTGATTACTAAAGAAAAATGAACTCATCCACAATAAATATTTAAATCAAAGGTCAAACGGACATATCAAAGTTGTTTTCCTGATTTTAAAAATATAAGCAAGCAAACAATTTTGACCAAAATACAGCACATATTTGTGTTTATCAGTAAAATGCTGATATTGCGGCGTAAGTTTTAAATGTTTTATCATTGTCGTCACTTTTGTGCACTAATCAATGTTAAGTAAAAAGATAACCTACTTTATCTTACTTGAACAAGTTGACATAATTATATAGTGCAAAACAAAGTATTACATATACTCTAGTTTAAAGTGGGCAGGCGGTAAGTATTTTTAGATATATTTATGTGGCAATAGTGCAGCTAAGACACCGGTCCAAATTCCAATACATTACGTTGGACAGATCACAAAAAATTAAGTCATTAGTACTTAACTCGTTTTAATTTTACGCACTATAAGGCCGTTCCGAAATCAAATTCCTCATCGGTACTGCTTGGACCGGAATTGTGGAAATTGTAAGCCATTAAGTCGAAAAAAACGTGTAATATTAGGACACATGTATATATATGTGTATCAATATAAGTATTGGTTATATACCTTAACTTTTTATTTTTACCTAGTATCAGAAAAAATGGCGGTGTTATATAAAGATAATTCTGTTGCTAGATAATTATACATGCACCTATATTAAACTTGATGTCGTAAGGTGATAAAGGAGACTTCAATTACAAACACAAGGAGTACAATTTATATATTGGACTAATCAAATATCATGCGGATAATTAAAAATGACAGGTGTTCCAATTATTATTTTAAAGTCTCACTTCCATATTTAGCCTTTTTAGTGTGAATGCATGATACTTTCTATCACACATATCGCACATTTGGGCAGGGTAAATGATATTGTGTTTCATTTCTGTCACAGCTTATAATAAGTAGTAATATAACAACTTAAAAACAATTTTAGTTTCAAAATTTTGGTCCAAGCACTACTCATGAGGAATTGTATCCCAAACAACCGTCTATTGATGTAAAATTAAAACTGATATAATATGTATTTTAAACACTAAGTCGGTATCTCTGCTGGTGGATATTTTCTACAGCCTACTGCGTATTGTTGTCAAAAATATACTATTGTCTAAATTTGCTTCTAGTTAAAATTTGAAAATCCTCGAAACCATAGGTATAACCCTACCCCCATGCAAAGTATTTCCTAAGCTATATTTGGTAAATATATTTTGGTACTTGGGTATCCTTTCAACATCTTAAAACAGTTTTGGTTTCAAAATTTTTGTCCAAGCACTACTGATGAGGAATTGTATTCCAAAACGGTCTTCTAGTGTTGTAAAATTAAAACTGGTATAATACTTGTATAAAATATAGAAAATGTGGAATGATCTTTTAAAATCTGTTCCCCTGAAATTATTTGGCGAGTTTAAACCTAATTTGTTGTGAAAGTTCCCTAGATGGCGCAAATAAAATTTTGCATGAACCAACTTCCTATGGCATCAATAGTTATAGTTACTGTATATAGCAAAAAGTGATAATCTATTGTTTGATTTAAATATATATGATAAGGATGAACGTAAAGTCATAAAACCATTTAAACCATGTAAGATGTTTTCCCCAGACAATTTTATTAGGTAGTTAGCGAAATATTCTACTAATGACTTTATGTGGCCGATTGTTTGAAAAATTTTCGCCTCTAAATCTGCTGTACTAATTTATACAAGCATATGGTTCTTAGGTATTAAAGTTTGCACAAGTTAAGTTATTGTGGTATCCAAATGGCTGCGGTTACTCTAATTAGCAAAGTGAATAATGATTTTATCAACCGATATACTTTAGGTGTTGTATATAGTAGGTGGATGTACAGTAATATAACATATGCTATTGCTTGGCTTTATTTAATCGTTAATGTTAAGTAGAATATAAAAAATAGCGTTGAGATAGTTTTCACAGAGCCAAGTCTGTCACAGTCTTCCCTTCAAGAACAACGGAGCCAAATTAAATGAGTTTAGTAATGGTGTTTAACGTCCCAGTCAAATTTTTTTTCTTATATCGATACGTCGCCAGCTATAGGCGTAGATGCAGAATTTTTTCATGTGTGTTGCACTGATGGTATTATATAGCATGAATCTTTAGGCGTGTCTGCCGTGAAACACGACCTCGTTTATTTTTAGTTCTCATTCAAAAGAACCGTGTCTTTCATTTCGTAATGCCGAGTACCTGGCGAAAGGACGAAATTGAACCGCATTCATAATAAAAAGCATTTGTCGATCAATACTTATTTAAAATTGTCTGGCATGGTTGCGAAACTCAAATGCAAATATTGCCAATTGAGCGACGCATACACTTTTTGGTCTTTTGTAACATAATATGAAATATAATGTAAAACATTATTTAATTTTCAGAAGATATCATTCACACCATGCAACCACAGCAGATTTTGATAATATCAATAACCATTATCATACAAATGTTACCAACAACGGAGGCGATAACCGAGTGTAGGTATACAACTTATTATCTGATTGGTTTATGATGTATGATTTTGTTGTGAATTCAAATGCAATATGCCCTACATAGTAGAAAAGTTGATACGTTGTTTTCAATGGTAAGCAATATTACTTAATATAATAAATGATAAGTTGTAATCCAAAGCATTCCCAACTACAGTTCCAAAATAGTTCCTTAAGTGGGATTTCCCTTTGCTTGAATCTGAAAAGTTTTGACAATATTTAATGATACTAAAAATTTAAAAGGGAATTGTTAAGATTTCATATCTGCCAGATCAAAATTGAGGAATGTAATGGTTAAGAAATGATCGTGAAACTGGGACCTGTATACTAAATTAATGTTAAGTATAATGTTTATGTCTATACGAGTATTTATTTTGTGACAGTCCCTAGTAGAAATCCTATCTACGGAGCAAACTGACAATCCGAGTAATAAAGACAGTAACATTACGTCATGGTGATATCGCGTCAAGTTGAGCATAGCACCTGTCCACTGATTATTACATTATTTTAAAGTTATTATGAATTTTCAGCGAAAAACATACATTACACATGTTTGTTCTTCCGCATGTTCCCATTCTTGCCGTTTTCAAAAAAAAAAAAAAAAAAAAAAAAAAAAGAAGTCATTTATGTTATGTTGACGACGTCATTACTATACGTAAACGTAATTTACTTATAGGTAGATGGTTAAAAATGAATGACCTTTGTATTTTTATGTTTAGAAACAGAAATTATGACAAACTCCGAGGTAAAATTAAATTTCAAATCTTGTGATATTGTTATTAATAAAAATTTAAAAATATTTAATTTGTTCCGTAGATGGGATTTCTACTTGGGACTTTCGCATATACTCTTTTATTACCGTTTATTTGTTATCCGTCAATTTTACTTAGAAATATCTTAATGAAAGAACTTACTTGTCAATTTAATGTTCAAATCAAACCAAACACACCGGTCCATGTTCAAGTCACACTCGACAAGGAAAGTAAAACTGGTAAATTAAGTGAACCTCCACCAAGAAAGTGCGACTGGGTGCTTAAGAAGGGCAAGCACCTCCTAGTTAGCTAGCTTCACTCGTCACGTTTATAAATTGAAAATTGAGAAATTGAGAATGAAGAGAACATAGAACTTTGAGATGTCAAATGTATCTAGGGTAATTTTGACTGAATACTTATCATACTTACTTTTTAATGAACTTGTCAAATTGTCGCCATAAGACAATGTATGCAGGCAACAGTCATTTGTAGGCAATTAATAAATTGTATTAATTTTCACTCAAAAACCTACTCAATATCATTTAAAAATACTGAAACCTACATCATTCTCTTGCAATGCATGTATTTTTCTTATCCACAGTGCGTGTTGGGCCGGACTGTATAGACTATTCAATCCACGAAGTTTATAGTGGTGAGACATATGACTTAATATGGAATGGAGAAACAATTCCAGCATTCTGTAAGTTTGGATTTAGTGGAATATCTAGTGAACTTTTACAGTCGTACGAAGTCTGTGTTGAAGTTATAAACTATAATATAAGCAGCTGTAATGTAAAACTGAACTATTATTATGGAACATATTCGCGACCAGATCAGGTAAGAAAGTTAATATTTCAGGATTACTCTGGATATATTTGGCATCCAATAGTTTCATGTTCCTTTAACTCATATTTGATTACACACGCGGCAGGTTTAGACAAGAAGTACCTACCTATCCCAAGCACCTGACCTCACTCCTGATGGCAGTTCGCGTGTTTTACCTAACTTGTCAGTTTCAAAGTTTTAAACTTTGCTTCTGGGTTGTGAATCGGACATGGAGTAGTAGGTTTGTTTTTGATTGCAATGAAATTTGAGGATGCACTACGTATTCGTAATAACCAGAGAAACAAACAACAATTAACACGATAAAACAATAAAATAAAACAAGTTATAGGCAAACAACATTGACATGACCACTTGACTTTTTATAGGAATATTTATGTAAAGGGTTCACTCAATACACAAGTGACAAGAAAGTTTACTAGAAAATAGTCTAAGCAAGCAAGCAGAATCATAATAATATGATAACACACAATTCAAAGAAACTAGTTGTAAGTGTATTTAATTATAATTCGTGATATGTTTGTTTCGCTAATATTGTTTAAAAACTCTGATACCTAGGCATGTACCTTCAATCAAATATATAGACACATTTGACTGAGGTATAACCATTAAAGATTCCATGGTGAGTGACTAGTCACAAAAGAAACCAGATATGATTAGCTTTTCGGATTAAAAACCACATAAATATCAAACATTTTTAAAAATATATAGATACATTTGACTGAGGTATAACCATTAAAGATTCCATGGTGAGTGACTAGTTATAAAAGAAACCAGATATGATTATTTTTTCGGATTAAAAACCACATAAATATCGACCATTTTGATATTTTCTTTCAATATTCTATCAAGTACTCATATATGAAGTGTAAATATAGTTTGTGAAGCGTTTAATTGTTATAGAACATCCACTTATTTCTGTTTCAGTCATTCTCATGTAATAGCCATCCGACCAAAATTTGCACAGAACAAAATTTTGATATTGAGCTAAGATCTACAGACGGCTTACAGAGTTATGTAAATCCACAACTAACGTTGAGAATAACAGGAAAATATGAGAGTAAGATTTGTTTTTTTTTTTGAAAAAATTAAATTAATTTAAATGAATCTGGCATTTTACTTGCCGAATACACGGTCTTCAGTTACAAAATTGTCTCTTGTATATGTAGCTAGCTAGAAAGGGAGTGCCAAACATCGAGTTTTGGTCCTAATGATACGTGTGCTTTTGTGTTTGCTTTTGTCATTAGCTTTGTCATGTGCTGACAGTTGTAAACCCCATATTTTATTCTCTGGCGTTTCGAAGAACGAGCGGATATAAAATTTAGTTTCCGTCATTCCGCCCATTTAGAAAACTTTTTGTATAGCATTTTTCTCCAAAACTATGAACAATTATTTTACGAAAAGCAAAGCATGAACATTAATATTGATAGGAGATGCACACATCGTTTACAAGAACTGATTTGCGCATTTTCTTGGACTTTCGAACATAAATGCAAATCACAAACAGCATCTACAAGAGGTAGAGCCCAAGTCACTACATTTGCTTGTTCAGTAACAAGTTGAATTTATTCTATTTTTTTATATTAACAGCCTGGCAGACTGCAATCATAGCTGTTGCTGGTGCTAGTGGAGGATTAGCTGTTATAGGAATTGCTCTTGTTTTAATTGTCTTCGTACGGAAAAGAAGAAAATCTATTGCTGACTCAGACACGAGTAACTCAGTAGTAAGAGGTTATTAGTAAATGAAGGAACTTTATAAAAACAGAACGGACGTTTAAAATATATAGATATTTAAATTGTCCATATAAACGGGACGTGCTCTAAATTCACAGTAAAGATTTACTAACTCCGCTGTCTTCTGAATACACTATTCGACCATCAACACACCAACATGAAAGTTTGCAAACTCTGTACTGACTGCATTGTATTTTTTAGAAAAATGGACAAATGTGTCCCGTAATCATTCAGCATTACATTTCAACTAAAGTTTTGTATGAAAGTGATTTTCGAAGGAAATTTTTTCAGAAATGTTTGAAAGCTGTCATTATTTTTCAGAACATTTCTTAACTATCAATATTTTATAGTAATGCAAATGTGGAAAATGCAGACCGGGTTGCTTCTTTAAACTAATGAATTTTGAAGCAGCTCTGCTATCAGATTCATATATGACATCTACATTGTCACATTTTAGATTATTGAAGCTATCCTAGTTTTTAAACAGTTGCAAAACTTCAATCCCTAAATAATCCATAATTGCTGGTCATTGTGTTTGCAATATTAAGCGTGTTTTCGGTCTATCAAACAGGTTATATATATAGTAATATATTATTTTCGCAGGGTTAAAATTTCGCGATTTTTGAAATGTGGCCTTTCGTGTTGGTGTAACTTTCGGGTAACCAATATTAGTTGATGTATATTCTATATATTATGATATATTTACCTGTATGATAGACATTTTTGCGTGGGTAAAATTTTCGCAGCAATTTATTTGGCGCGAATTAACCAAATATTTGACAAGGCAAAACATTTCTTCCTTTACAGTATCGAGAGCTAAATCATGCTTTTTTCTAAATAACAAATCAATATGATTATTGGTATCGGTCGCCATATCACGTGATCACATGTAAATTACAAGATGCAGTAGCAAGTCCAATGTCAGAGTGAAAATTAGAGAGCAAAAATGGAATTCTGAAGATTTTTTGAGATTATAAGTAGATGATGATAATTGCATAATGTGTAGTGGCCTAATATGGTTTTACAGGTTCAAATTTAAAAAGGAAAAAAATAAAATTGTTTTGCTTGACTGCAATTGCAAGTGATTGATTTCTACAATTTCAGTCCGAGCGCTACAATATGGAATTTTATTCTAAAACGGACGTCTAGTGCTGAAAAATCCAAACAGGTTTTGTAATATTTAGCAATTTTTAATCAGAACTATTCTCGGTTCCAGTCACCTAAGAAATGGCGCTGTTGTTGTGTACATGCATTCACTATGGTTCTTTAAGATGACCGTAGGATTTTAACGATATAGTCTTTTGGTGAGATTTTACTGTGGATTTGTAACAGAAGGAGGCAAAATGATGGTCGGACTTGAGCCGAAACCCCCTATACTTAGCTTCCCGATCCTATACAAAATTGTGTTTGTTTTTGTAATAAATGTGCACAAACTTTTAGAAGATTTCAACACAACGGAATTGATGGACTATAATACCGTAACTAAGTTGATAATGTTCATGATATACTACCATCTAATGAACTAGATTTTAAATAACTTTGATTTGTTATTGTTTCATTTATTATGTATTCATTGTACTGGGAAATCCCACCGATTCACGAATCAAGGATGTTTTGTGTGTTACCCAAACTGCGTGGATTTATTTAAACAGGTTTTAATTGCAATCGTACCATTGCATAATCAAAGACAAACATACCAATTCATGTCTAAATCAGAATCCCAAAGCAAAATTAAATTGTTGTATTTGGCAATTTAATTGAGGCATGTGAACGTCAACCAGGGGAGTGACGCCAGATGCTCTGACCAGAGATAGCCAGAGATATCTGATACAGTGATTACGGCAGTAACGGATCATTAGTGCAATATTCACTGCTCTCTGAAAAAACATCACCGCCGATTGTAATTTTTTGGTACTATCAATTGACATTCCCCCACTCTTTCAATTTATCACTAGATAATAAAAATCGTCCGACTATAAGTATGGACAATCCACGCGTTTTGTATCCCATGTATTTAGGTCAGTAACGAATCAATTTGTGAGTAGCGGATCACGCCACCTAGTGTCAAGAAAACGATAGTGGATCAACTCAAAACATGATTAATTTGAGTTTCCATCATTCAATTGCAACAATTTCAAATCATGAAACAATATAAAAGAATTTTAGTGGCAATATCAACAAATAAATAACAAAAAAAATCATCACAAGGTTTCTGATATGAATGTAAAAATGAATTAAGTCAATAAACAATGTCTTGAATACTGAAATATAAAAGCAAAGAATATTGAAGAAAATAAAGTAAAATTGTACCTTATAAGTCATAAATATTATGACATACTGTTGTCCATGAAAATTTTATTCTGACAAGAACAGTATGTACATACAATGATACATATTAGAAGTATACAGCAGCTGGTCCGTTATTGCCGTACTTGCACCCTTCGGAACACTGGTTTATTTTTTATTGTCAAGAACTGTAACGCTCAATAAAAGTTTATGTCGTGAAAGAAGACATATTAACATTTGTAAATGGCTATTGCAATTATTTTAAGTTACCTTTGAAAGTATTGAACACGTTGTCCAAATCGAAAGTAAGTGTTTGGAAAACACATCCGTGTCGTTGAGACGCTTATGGCATTCGCATTAAAAAGTCGAGAATTGACGACTTGGGACGTTTATCAAAATAAATTATAAGTAGAATGAAGTAGAATTATCCGCTTTACAGAAATATATCAGAGTTTTATTGGTTTCTCGTAATGATAGGGTAAAAATTAACTTTATTTAAAAATTGATCCGTTACTGACTAAGATCCGCTACTGCCGTAATCACTGTAATGTTAAAAATAAAATATACCTTAAATAAGATTCCAATATTCTTCGAGTTTGTCAAAATTAATAATGAGTGTGACTCGAGCCCACAAATAATTTGAGATTCGTCTTGCGACATGACAACCTTTCAAAGTTTTTACTCTGCTTCAGGATTGTGATTCGGTCATGGATTATTATGTTTGTTTTTGATTAAGATATGGAAATTAAAAATTAGTGGACATTGGTATCTTACTCAAGGTATATTTTATAAAAGCGGCTTGTTAAAAAATTAAAGACAGATTCAGAGAAAGTATTTTTAGATCAGCGATTTCTCTGGCTCCACTGGTTTTTTGAACATCAAAAAATTGAACTCCTTGATATGAATGAAAAATATTTACTGGGGCGTACAGCATCTGTGTTATCCACAGGTAAATACAATCTTATTAATTTATATTTCTGTTTTAGCATATTTTTCTGTTTTGTCCCATGCATAAGAACAACTAAATCAATATAATGAAGATACCATCAACAAAATGTTGATAGAAACATATAGAAACATATTTGTTGTGTTTGATAATATAATTTTTCAGCAAACAATCGGTATACCAGTGGTACAAACTGTGCACCATGGCTTACTGATATGTTTCTTTATTCTTATGAAGCTGAACCTTGTTAAATCTGGAGAGAAGACTGTCGCCAAATCATTTAACACCACATACAGATATATAGATGATGTTCTGTCTCTTAACATTCTAAATTATGTGAATGACATCTATCCCAGTGAGCTTGAAATAAAAGATACGACTGATTCCTCAAGGTCTGCTTCATATTTAGACTTATACCTGAATTATGACGCACAGGAAAGGCTACATTTGAAACTTTATGACAAACGTGATGACTTCAATTTTCTTATTGTCGACTTTCTTCTTACGGAGCAATATACCTGCTTCTCCTGCTAATGGTGTGTTTGTTTCCCAATTAATACGCTATGGTAGAGCTTGTTCCCACTACGGGGACTTTGTACAACTAAGTAGCCTGCTTGCAAATAAATTGTTGACTCAGTGATATTGCAAGTCTAGGCTTATAAAGGCGCTCCTCAAAGAGTTTTATGGCCGTCATCACAGTACTGTTGGTAAGTTTGATGTGAGCAGCATTGTCCTGGATATATTTGACATGCCATAGTTCCATGTTCCTTTCATACAATTTTGATTACACACGTGAAGGATCTAACTAGCTAAACAGGAGGTGCTTACTCTTCCGGAGCACCCGGTCTCACTTCCCTGGTGGAAGTTCACGTGTTTATCCAAAATTGTTAGTTCCAAAGTTTTTACTTTGCTTCATATATATGACAAATATTTACGTCAAATACGGACGCTAGTAAAATTAAAACTAAATATTTGATTTCCAAGGATGAAAGTACAATCAATTCCTTTGACGGAAGTTGCTAGTAAGACAAAATCATTATTATTTTCAATATCTTGTCAGACAGAATGCCGGAAAACGATGGTATTTCCAACTCAGGCACCAATCACGTGTCGCTGTGTGGATACATTCAAATTGGTTTTGTAAATGATTTACTGATGTGATCGGTAGGATATAATCGTTACACAGTGTTTTAGTGATAAAGGGTTAATTTGATTTGTCTAGGGACAAGCTATAAGTAACTAAAACATATGCAGTGTCTCATCCTGAACTACTCTTCGGTCTCCGTATCCGTACATGTTTGTTTACAGGTATCTACGGTGGTTCTTCAGGGTAATCGGTAGGATATAATCGTTACACAGTCTTCGCCCTCGACCGATATGAAATACTGACCCTGTATAAACCATATTAGGTTACCAACAGACTGTGTAACATATATTGTCCTTGTGGCTAAAAACCTTTGTGGATTTGTCAATTTTATATCAGACGGTTTACCCACGACGCGAATTATATTTAGGAATGTGCTTAAAACGTAATAAAATATTACCTTGAATGTCAACTTTGATATTTGATGCTAATTTAAACATATGAATATATTTGCATGCAAATTAAAATGCAGTTTATCCCCTCTAGGATGAGATATAGGTTATGTAATAAACACACATTGACACACCCGTTTGCGTTGTAAATTGTATGCTTTGTATGTACCTGGACGGCACTAGAGTTTATACTTGTTGGTTTTGATGTGTGTTTGTCTTTTATTTTGTTTTGTTTGTCTGTTTCGAAATTTATTTGAAATACCGACTTTGTCAGTTTCAAAGTTTTTACTTTGCTTTCGGATAGTGATTTTACATGGCTAAGTATGATTGTTTTTATTATTTCGTGTTAGAAACACTAGTTGTTGCCAGGTACGTTGTTCTCGGCTGTAAATGTCCTTCTATGTAAAATGATCACAACAAAGACTCCGATATTATTTCAAACTTATGTATGCCATTTCAAACTTTTGTAAGTATTTTTTTTAAATTTCTAGAAGGTTATGTTAGAATTGGAGTTTACACGATATCGGATGAAAGTGTCATTTTCTCTTTCATCTACGATTGAGTCAATCTGACAGTTAATAGAATACCATAAACATAAAACTCATCATGTAACTTTCAAAAACCGATATATTTGGAATAGTTTCAGTAATTTACATATTTTACCAGTTTTATATTTACAGCACTAGACGGCCGTTTCGGAATACAATTCCTCATCAGTAGTGCTTGGACCAAAATTATGAAACCAAAATTATTTTGAAGATGTTGAAAAGCTACCCAAAAGGACCAAAATATATATTTAGCAAATTAAGCTAAAGAAATAATTTGTGACACTTTTTTCAATACTTTACTGTTTGTTTCCAATTCTTTATTTGTAGACTTATTATGAGGTAAACATAAGGATTAATCAATCATAGATGTGAAAATAATGTTTTTGAGGTTGATAAATCCTTGCGGATATTGAACCGAAAGTCAGATCTGGATTATTAAAAGATAAATGCTGTTATCAGCATAATTTAATTTTTCAAATCATAAAATCTTTTGGAATTATTCATATATATATATACACAATATATACATATATTTTAATAATCAAAAGAGAAATAGGACATTTAATTTACATATAAAATATGGTGAAATTGTCACTTTTATGGATTTAATATCCAGAAAATTGCAATTGGGTTGTAACAATGACGTTAACGTAGAAGTTGTTTCAGTTGAAGTGACCTATGCTATGTTTTTTCAGCCTTACGTTACCGTCTGGTGCGTTTTGCGCGGTTGACTTATCGATTAATTTATGTTTGTATGCTTAACAAACGCGTTTTAGATCACAAAAGTATAAAATCAATGGCGATAAATATTAGTTGTTGTTCTACCCGTGATTCATGTCAGTACTTCCTTGTATATTTATATGATGTACAGATGAAACAACATGTTTTGAAAAATAATTATTTATTTTTCATTTGTTGTAAAATGAGTCATCACTTATTCATAATTACACTGTTTCAATAATAAATCGGATAACACCTTCTAAATTATTCATACACATCTCTATATACCATAGGATAAATATACGAAGAATTGTACCAAAAGCAGAACAGAGTGCTTAAATATCTTTGTCAATATGTGAAAATAGTTTTTTATTTTGTTAGATTTTGTTTCCTATTAAAAATGTATTCAAGATTCAAATTTGAAATTCATAACTAATAAAATAAAATCACACTTGAACAATATATATATATATATATATATCCATAATGTCTACACGAATCTTTAAAAGATAACCAAAGTAACTATAAACAATTAAAAACCATTCAGCCAATTTCTCGTTAATTAATAATATGAATTTTAAAAACATTACAAATTTTGCTTAGTCAGCAACTTTGAGGACATCTCTTACAGTAGAAGGATATTTATCTGAAAAAGAAACAGAATGTTTATAAATGTCATATCAAGTCAGATTATAAAGTGTTTGAAGCTAAGTGACAAAGTTATTGAAACAGTTAAATAGGAAAAAAACAACAGTTAATATGTTAACTAAATAGCTTATCTTCACCACTGGTTTTATTGGAGATACTCATCTACTCGGTTCCTATGAATTTCCGATCAATCTTATGTAAATACATAGAAAGCGATTAGACTAACCTTGCAAATTAAGCGGCACTGTTAGCGTTAGTTTAAAAAATATGTATTCATATTTTTTTTAACAACACTGTATTATCAAATTCAGGCAAGACAGAACGACTTACAATGTGCAATTTACATCCAAATTGGGCAAATTTAATTGAACACAGACTTTATGAATATAAAATTAAAATCTGTTGGGTTCAGCTTTGACGCTGATCATCCAAAAATTTATTATACTTTTGATAGCAGGAAGATTCATTACAATCTATCACAAGAAAAGACATAAATCGCTCTTATCACTGAAAAAAGCTATAATATTTACAATTGATAATAAAAAAAGCTCACGAAATATATCAGAAAAAAATCGCATCAAGCTGTAAATCATAAACCAAAAAATAAAAATTATACTCATATTGCTGAAATGATGTATATATTTAACAGTACAAATTTCTAAAAATAATCATTAGAACAAAAGCAAATGTTTTTCATGAAGGAAATAATCTTAGTAAAATCATTGAAAAACATTTAATCAGATATAGCATAGTTATGTCACATAGATTCTATTTCTCATGTCATAAAACAACCATACAAGGAATTAATATGATCTGTTTTGTTCAGCTTTATCACTGATGCATTATAGCAAGTTTTTAATTATGTTGGCCAAGTAAATATTTTAAGTTTTCCGATACACGACACGCGTATTTAATTAATACGAGGCGCAGCGCCCTTTGCTTTACCACCACGTAATTTGAATTCATGACTGTTGAGTTGAGTAATGGTGTTTAATGTCCAAGTCAAGAATATTTCACTTATATCGAGACGTCGCCAGCTATAGGCGAAGGTGCAGAAATTTTGCGTTGCGCTGATGGCATTATACAGCAGGGTTCGTTAGCGTGCCAAGCCCACCGTGACACGGGACCTCGTTTATTTTAAGTTTCCAACCAAAAGAAAACCGTGACTTTCATTTTGCAATGCCGAGTCACTACCCACTTTCAAGTCTTGGGTCAGACCCGGCCGGGGGTCGAACCCACGACTCTTCACGAATTCATGACTGTGCTTTATTAGATATACTTACTACAACACCACATGTTTCTGGACAAAATTCCTTAATATGCCTACGTCATCATATTCTTCACTTCCAGTAACGGCACAATCTTCCTTTGTTATAGTCCCACAGACATCATAATCTACATATTGTTCTTTATTTGAGCATTCCTCTGGAATATAAAATGTTTGATTATAAGAAATTTTGGTGACCAAAATGTCAAAGAAAAGTCTGATGTCTCTGGATATACAATGCTGTTGAAATGGTAACCGAGTTATATAGTCCATATCGGTTCATGCCTAATTCATATCTACTCATAAGAGTTATTTCCATTGACCACCGTTAACGTCAGTGGCAGACAATTAGTAGTAAACGTATCATATTAATCACAATTATTAACAATAAATATTAAAACTAGTAAAGACGTGGTAATATCGAAACAAAATATTTCCAGAAACAAAAGTGAATTTGATTTCATTGACGGAAAGTGCTAGTACGCCCATGTTCAGTTCTTCAAACCCAACTTCAGTCTTATATCGTTGTGAACATATAATAATTGATATTGCTGTGAACATGCATCAAAAGTGGTTCTTCAAAGTGATTGGTGGGATAATCATTACGCATCGCCTTCGCCCGATATGAAGTTTACTGACCTGTTTAAACCAAATTAGGTGACAACATACTGTGTAGGGAGGTGCTTACCCTTTTGAACCACTTCCCCGGTGGAAGTTCATATGTTTTATTGAAATTGCCAGTTTTTAATTGTTTTGAATTTGCTAGGTGATAATTATCTAGATATGGATTGGTATGTGTGTTTTCAATACCTATCCTGTACCAATTAAAAAATAAAAATACTTTGATGAAAAGAAACTGATTTCAAATTTGATCTGATGACGACATACTTACCATCACAGTTTTCACCCATTCCATAAATACAAGTACAAGTACATGTTGTATTGTTTAAATTACCATAACCAACGTTTTGTTTCTGGCATGTTTTTCTGCATTCTGATGAAGATAAAAATACTGATGTTAATGATTTTATGGGGTTGAGAAAACAGGATAAACGATAAAGTGTATCAAAAGAAATTTCTAACTATCAACAGAAGTAATTAAAATTAAAACCGAAAAACAAGAACATAGCGTATAAATAAACTTCCGTCTAAATTTGCACTGTACGATATTTAATTTAAACCACTGGGCCAGTCTCTCTGTTGATTGACTACTAAGCATCGCCTTGGATATCATTAACTCAGTAGTCATTGCTTTTTTATTGTCAGATAAATATAATACTGTCTAAATTGTCTGCTAATTAAAACCTTAAAACAAAAAATAATAAGGTATACTCCCTCATACATAGTATTTCCTTAGCTAACTAAGTTTGTTAAATATATTTTGGTCCTCTGTATTTTTTTCAAGCATTTGAAAAACGCTTGGTTTTAAAATTTTAGTCCAAGCACTACTGCCATGAATTTATATTCCGAAACGACCATTTTAATGCTGGAAATTAACACTGTATAATATGCAATAACAAATAGAAAGGGTACCGGACTTTAGATACTCACTAAATTAAAGTAAAATTTAAAATCAAACTTACCACATTGATCTGATGTAGATTTGTCGCAAGGCACTGAAATGAACAAATATACTCTTTAAATTTAAATGTATGGATGTTACTAATGCAATCTCGTCGAAAATAATGTTTTATATGGTCATTGGGTGACTTTGTAAACTCGACAGTTTTCAACTATCCACTAGTCTGTCTTTGAGTCGTTATAACAAAACTAAATACGTTTGTTTTATGTATAGAGAATTGATGTAAGTTATCAATCCGTCACTTTGGAATTTATTAATAAAACAGCAAAAATAATCCAAAAGCAAGCTCGCTTATTTTAATTGTTTACGGGTATACCGTATTTGACATTGGGTAGATGTTCCGCGTGTTTTTAATTACTAAAATGAGTTTTGCTTTAAGGAATTTAAGTTTTAATGTAAAGTCCGTCAGCGTTATTGCGAGTATTTCAAAAACATGGAAGAGCCTATATAATATAGATAGCCTAAGATTGGAATATATAAAGCTGGAGTTGACATTTAAACGCATAAAGACGTGAATTTACGTATCAATAACACGGTATTAATACCTATTGGCGTATAACAAATTCTCTGCCACAATATCGCTGACGGACTATACAGGCAAGCACTTCTTTGTTTATTTTATAACAAAACAACTATAACAATAAAAAATGTTGCTATAAAAAAATAAATTCGCCTACTCTTTCCTTTCAGGTATTCTTTAAATACAAATATACCAGTCCCTATTCAAATCAAAGTCCAAAAGCTAAAATAGACCCCTTGAAAGTTTACACATTTTGTTTATCGTGAGCTCCGAATAAGGGTTCGGTCTCATATACATATATTTGTCCAAATGTTACATTAACGAGTTGCCAGCCTCAATCCATTATGCTTCGTTTAAAGTGAGTTTTAATTGAAGACAATTTTGACTGAAAATGATATGAAGAGATAAGGTACTTTACCACACAATCCATCCTCGCAAAATGAACTTGTTCCGTCACATTTTGTACAGGGTGCTCCTATTTTAAAGGCTGGTGCTATCACGTCTCTAAAGGAAAAATGAAAAATATATTTTGTTAAATTATAATTCGGAAAGAATGTTCTTTTTTATCAATTTTATGCACTATTTATGGTTTTTGATTAAGATGAATAATTTTTTTATTTTAAAATGAACGTGTTTAGGAAAGTGCTTGTTAAACGGTTACATTCAATCCCTTTTGAACGTATTTAAAACGCATCAAATAATAAATAGTTCATACAGATCCAAACTTTAACTTGAGCAAGTTTAAATCAGTTTTAGCGAATTACAACTTGAAGCGTTTTCCGTATTGTTTGAAGTTTATTAAACTTTATTCAGAGATGTTTAAGAAGCTAAAAGCAATAGAATTGTTGATGAGGGGCAGGTGGTAACAAGATAAAACACATAAAAGGGTAGTAATCCCCTGACTTAATAGGTATTTTATGTAAAATATGGATTAATACAGTGGTATACTCATATATGTATTTTCTTTAAAGTATTTCCTTAGCTTAATTTGGTAAAATATATTTTGGTCCTTTGGGTAGCTTTTCAACATCTTCAAAATAATTTTGGTTTCATAATTTTGATCAAAGCACAACTGATGAGAAATTGAATTTCGAAACAGCCGTCTAGTGCTGTAAAATTAAAACTGGTATAATATGTAATTAAGACCTAATCATCTCATTTATTATATATATATATATATATATATATATATATTATATATATATATATATATATATATATATATTATATATATCAAAACGATAACTATCGACCCGCACATGTATATGTTAAAGTTACACTGAAGAAAGCACATTGTATTACTATTGAATTTCTACGAACAGAGATGTTTCAAGCAGAGTCGGGCTTTTCAATCCCATTTTAATTTATTATTTGATCCTTCCTTTCAATACATATACGGCGGTTTTTTTAGTCATAAATAAAACTGGCACAAAGCATGATAAGTCTATTGAGTAAAAATCATGGAACACTGGATTCTTACAAAATTTAGAAAACTTGAATAACTTAAAATTTCAATATTAATCTTGGTAGATATTTAATCTACATTTCTTAGAAATTCAAAACAATTTAAACTTAATTAGGTTTGGTAATACAAGTGATCAGTGATGTATATATTACACGACTGATAAAATAAAATGTAAAAATGGTGTCAAATTAAAAATGATATATTAAGCTTTTTAAATTGTCATTTCCTTCTTTCGACACTGACATAAAAAGAATATTTTCTTTTTTATGTTTGAAATAGATTAAATAATTTGATCAGGGTGCACCTTAACGGCAACAATGCTGTAGGTCACAAAGTGTATCAAATTAAAAAAAAATATTGAAAACCAAACAACAGTCAACGCAACTAGAATCAACAGACAATACAAGTTAGAAAGATACAAGACAGAAACTACCAAATCAGACAATAAAATTGTACTTTATAAGATCTTGTGAATAAAAATGCACTTTACTTTCTAACAGACATAAAAACAGATAAAGAAAAAGTATGCGATAAATAAAGTAATTTGTTGCTAAAACAGTGTAGCCAATGCAATTCTACATTCTAGAAACTTTAGAAAGAGAGTTTCTTTTTTATATAATTATAAAATAAAAGAGACAAGGTTAGCTTCGCAGAAAGTGTTACAAAACCCACATTTTTAGCGTTCACCAAATGAATTCCTAATTTATGTCAGTTCAATATACTGGTAATACTAATTTAAAAGTTAAAAAAAAAACTAATATAGTTATCGTACTGAAAAAATTACGTTGAAAAATATCAGTAGGTGTACTTAGTGCCATGAATTAACAACAAAAACAAAATGGTACAATACTTATTTGCAATAGGTGTGCGGACAAATAAGTTCAAATTGAGAGTGTAATTAACATCATGTATAAGCATTCGAACAAAAATCAGCAGTGTTAAGGACAGAGAATTTGATAATGTGTGATCTATTTAAAAACATCTAAATACTTAAGTTGTTTGGGTCAAAGTAGATGTGTGAAGTAATTCACCTACATCTTAAATATGATATCACATGTTGTTATGTCAAAAATGTAAATACATCATTATATTTGATATTCGTTATATATATTTCATTTCCAAGTATGCGTCTTTTTCGCCTTATTACATTTCAAGGTATCATGAATCGCACCCCATTTCCTTTTATATATCAGGAATTACACTTCCATGATAAAAACACTTTAATAATCAAATACAAATACGGGCTTTAACACGTTTTGTGGATATAATTTTTATTTTTCTTGTAACTCAGTGTTTGTCTATAGTATGCTTTGCAAAATATGTTTCAGACAATAATATTTGTTATTGATAAGATATGTATGCTAGGGTTGTTAGGTGAAAAAGATTATTTTTATTCATTAATGTGCTTTTTTTCGTGGGTTTCAGGTTAAAATAAATAGTATGATCGAGGGCCCTCGCATAGAATCGAATTACAATCACATTCTTGAACAATTGGTTCAGTGCCCGTCTAAAGTAGGAAGTTTTTTAATTAGTGGTTCTAATATGGGTTTCCCTTTTCTTTTCTGTAAGGTCTTTTTTGGCAGCTCATCATTAATTAATATAGTTTTGTGTTTTGGCTGCATTGATTGTTTTATAGTTCATTTTTTTCAATTCTGTAAATAGGAAACTTTCTTCTTCCATTACAAGCAGGGTTATTGCCTTCTGAGAAATTAAATGCTTATGCCAATGGTGCATTGCTAGTGAAATGTATGGGGTGGCTAAACTATATAAATATACTTAAGCCATGCAATTATGTACAAATTTGTTTTGTTTTGTTCGCAGTGGCATTAATAAATGAGTATGTCATCATCGGCTGTCGGCGCTTGTTATTCAGTCATACGCTGTGTGTAACTTCTTGTTGGTCGATTTGACTCTTGCAAAACCCTCGTTTCTCAAATTCAAATTTACATATTGTTTATTTATGGCATAATGGTATTCCCATTTCCTGTAAAAGAAGCTATTTATATGACATTACTTAACTTACCCGCCTTCATATAAACATAGAAGTGACGTTGTATTATCATTACTACAGCTTTCTCCCACAGCACATCCAATATAATGATGCTTTGAATTGATCATCTGTCAACATAAAGAAATGATCAGAAGTGAAGCTTTGGTTGACTGTTTACTAAAATACTTTATATAATGGAACTGTTTGTATAATCCAAGTATTAATGTATAAAATTCAGAACAATTGAAACCAATATAAAATTTATTTGTCTCAAATAATAATTTCATTCCTTTTAATTAGCTACATAAATTAATTAACATATTGAAGATTTTGATATGATATCATATATTTGCATCAAATATAAATGTTTTAAACAATGTGAAGATGTTTCGTGTGTAATTATTTGACAAGTGTCAAGAAGGTATAATAATCAATGTACGGCACAGTAAGAAAGTAGGATATCACAAATCAAGCTAAAATGTTCCAAAACATTTGATAACACACACACACACAGTCTGTTATTTTCTCTAATATTTGTTAGTATACACTTTATATATATCAAAACACTGAGTCTCGGTAATTCATATCACTTTAAAAACTGAGAAATTTGTGAATAGTTTTATTATATAATGTTAAAAAGGCTATGGTAGGCTGGACATACACCGTCACTCAAATTTAAAAAAGTCATTGGCACTAAATATATCATAAGAAAGTTAAAAGTGAATGCCTACCCTTTTATGTTTTTTAGAAACCTAAATGTGGCATAAAACTCTGTAAAACTTTAATGAATCCTTAGAGAAACAACTTAGGCACCATCCAATCCTGGTAGTTAAGTCTGGGCATAAACATCTAATATTGTAATCATACTCACCGTTAAGAAATGTTTACATTCGTCTAGGTGTAGACAGGTAGCATAGTATGGTAAAAAGCTAGTTTTTACTTCATTTGTCCAATTGGCTATTACATAATATGGATTATTATTTTGACTAACACCAAAGTTATAACTTGGATCAAATTTATTTTTGTTTGTAAGTGTAGAAATCTGGTCACATGATATACGTGCCTCAGCTTGCAATTGTAACTTGCGACTCCACTGCTAAAAATAGAATATTTATTCCTATTTTAATTACCTAATAATTACTATTTACATGATCGTTTGACGAAATAGAACTAACTAGCACATGTGTAATTTTTTACATATCATACAAGTGTTAATTTACAGCATTAGACGGTCGTTTCAAAATACAATTCCTCATCAGTAGTGATTTGACCAAAATTGATTAGCTACCAAATTAGAAGGTATTTAATATCTATACATTACAATCAAAAACAAACATACTTATCCATTTCCGAATCACAATCCAGAAGCAAAGTAAAAACTTTGGAACTGACAAGTTAGGTTAGACACGTGAACTTCCACCAGGGAAGTGAGGCCGGGTGCTCCGGAAGGGTAAGCACCTCCTGTTTAGCTAGCTACACCCGTCACGTGTGTAATCAAAATTGTGTGAAAGGAACATGGAACTATGAGACGTCAAATATATCCAAGGCAATCCTGGAAACAGAGACATCAAACTTATCAACAATACTGTGATGACGGCCATAAAACTTTTTGAGGGCCTTGATAAGCCTAGGCTTGCAATATCCCTGAGTCAACAATTTATTTGCAAGCAGCCTACTTCGTTGTACAAAGTCCCCGTAGTGGGAACAAGCTCTACCATAGCGTATTAATTGGGAAACAAATACACCATAAGCAGGAGAAGCAGGTATATTGCTGCATAAAAAAGGAAAGTTGACAATAGAAAAATTGAAGTCATCACGTTTGTCATAAAGTTTCAAATGTAGCCTTTCTTGTGCGTCATAATTCAGGTATAAATCTAAATATGAAGCAGAACTTGAGGAATCAGTACAAGTAAGTACAAATTTTATTAAAAAACCGAATCAGTCTCAGTTTCAAGCTGTATAATCTTAATTAATATCCAAAAATCATTCTATAATATAACATCTATAGTTATTCAGCTAAACAAAAACTGTGAATGCATTTAACTCTTGTTGCCAAATATCTGAGAAAATTACTTCAATCCAAGGTTACTCTAAATGTATTAATTTTAGCAATGTGTCAATTTTAGCGATTTTCGCAATGATACAGTAGATTAAATAAATCACGAAATCAAATCGGATCAAAGTACGCAAGGGATTCACGCTAATTAAAATATGTGCATTTGCCCTAATTACAGTATACGCTAAAATTGGTAACGTAAAATGATACATTACTGTTTGATAGATCGCAACTTTTGTGATTTGGACTGGGCATGGTGTTTGTTTTTATAAGTGTCATGTGTTATCACATATTCACAATGGATGTTCAATATGTTAAGGGATTTATTTAGAATAAACGCTTGCAGTAAGTTCTTGTTTGTACATTAACGAAATAATGATAAATATAATTATCGTTCATATTGAAACAGAATGCATTGAAGAGAGTTTATGATTTCTAAGTACTAATAAGATGAATGTCTCATTAAAATATTTTGTTTACATTATTAGCTACGATAATGTTCCATCAAATATTTAAACACTGTGTTGATTATTCAATTACTTTTTCAGAGTGACAACAAAAGCAGAGAATGATTCCAAAGTATTCTGTTCATAAAACAACTTTTCCATATTAAAGTAATGCAATTAAATACGTTGCGTACAGACAGGCCACTCCTAAGGATGTACTTTGCTGGATGCAACATAATTGCTCTTTACAAATCGGTGTAAATCAAATCTTAGTTAAATAAAGACTAACAACAACACAACATTCCAATTACATATTATACCAGGCTCCGGTTTCACAATCATTCCTTGGCTAAGATTTTCCTTAACTTCAATCTTGCAAAATTTCAAATCTTTATAATTTTGTTAATTTTCAAGATATTAAGGAATTTAAGGTGTTATTTTAAAGATCATTTCTAGATTAAAACATTTGCATTTAGTTTTGACAAAAATACTCACTAGTAGTTCCAAAAAAGAGATTACAAAAATATTCTTAGCTAAGGAATGATAGTGAAACTAGGGCCAATCTTAATTTTACAGTACTAGACGGTCGTTTCGGGATACAATTCCTCGTCAGTAGTGCTTTGACCTAAATTATGAAACCAAAACCATATATTATTCATAAAGGTTACACAATACGATACCTTCAAAAATGGAGAAATGAACACTAAAAGACATCTACCTATAACCTTATCAAAATCGTAAAGTCCTTCGACGATCAGGGATAGGATTTTGAAACCTTAATTGTACAAGCTTTGAATATCAAAGAACACAATTATATGTTATTATTCGTAATCATAAAATAATATCATATTTTAGAAGTTTGCTGGACATTTCATGACGATGAAATGACAATGGTTATATGCGACCCAGCAGATTTTGTAATTTTACGGATATACAAACTCTAAATAGAAAAAATGAAACATGCATTAAAAATTTTGGGCCAACAATTTCATACGGATTATTTGTGCCTTGCTGTATCAGATAAAAATGGAATAAAGATATATTTAGAAAATAAGCTTTGTTGTTTAATATATTAAATTACAACAGGAAAAAATAACCGATGAAACACACTTAAAATCGAAAGAAGCAACCTATATAATCGTCCTAACCTTTTTTATGGGTGGCATAAATAATCACTAGTTTTAGCTTCATTCATTGGTAAACTAATAATAGTGATTTTTAAATTTTAAATGTACGTTTAATGTACCAGTGATTGTAAAATAAGCAAGTGAGATGGTTGGAGTTTTCCAATGGTGCTATTACTATTAACACTACTGGACATTTGAAAGCTTGTGCCTTCCAACTAGGAGATTTTGTAATCAGTGGTTTATATGAGTTAGCCTCTGTCTTGTTTAGTAGTTTTTTTATTTTACTTTCATTGTGTCGCGTTCTTGTTTGCAATGATGCTGTAAAATAAACACTTTATAATATTAAATTCTTTCGAAGTACATCACTTAGTTCTTCTTAGTTGTTTTTGTAACTGAAAAAGATATGTAATTTCAAAAGTAATTGTAAAAAAATTGAATATTACAAGCAATGTAGACACAATTGGATTATTGATTATACGCACTTAAATCAGAACGTTTCCAAATTGTTTCATTGACCAGATGTAAATCCCAAAGATTACCGTCTCAGGTTTGATTGATGATTTTTTTCTAGACGGTCAATGTGAATTCAAATACATATAAGTATATACCGTCCAACCTGCCTTAAAGACCACCTCTATATAAGGGTCATCTGATTATAAAGGCCAGTAGAATTGTATCCCAATTCTTCTTTATTCAAAATTTGAACATCATATGGCAAAATCATGGTCAGTTTGTTAATTTGCATAGCGGCCATATTGGATTCATAATATGGTTGAAACATAAATGACTTTATATAGACCAGTGATGATAAATCGGTCCTGTACAAGTTTTCTCACAAGTAGGATAAAATTTGCTGATACATACTTGACTGTACACCGCCTGGCATTGTTTGGGTGGTAACAACATAAATTTACTTAATTAAAAAACCGGCCCTTTCAAATTAAAAATCCGAAGCGTGTTATAATTGAGTTCTCATTATAAAACATGTTAATTTAATTCAAAATCTACATTTTCTACAAATTCGAAGCACAATTTCAAGTCTTAAACTAAAGATCTTACTCGATTTGCTGATGACACCGGTGACTACGGAAATTTTTCCACTAGAATATAATGTCCTTCTCCTGGGAAGATTTGACAATTTTCGGCCGGGGTAAGTTAAAAAATGGATAATTTGCGTGACCGGCATCACGTTTGAATGGAGGCGCGTTCAAAACTTTGCTCATGAATATTAATGAATCACGGTAACGTGATTGTTAGCTCATGAATAAATTGATCACCATTGTGCCATATGTGTATATAAAAGCTACCAGCCCATAAAGGCTACCTTTACTGGTTCCCTTGGGTAGCCTTTATAGACAGGCTTGACTGTAATTGAATAAACGACCACATCCTTTAAAATTAAACAGAATGTCATTTTAAGCCATCATTTTTACATTCTGCAATGGCTGTATTTTCTCTTGATATTAAGTACAATCACTATGTATTCCCTACTTACCATTTTTTTCATGTCACCTGCACGACGATTGTTAGCAAACCATCGCCGAAATTCATTATGGAATCTTAAAATAAAAACTTTATCGATATGTCGAATTCCATAGGCACTTTGAAGTTCTGAAGTTAATATCACTACAAAAACACAAGATAAAATTATAAATGTTTGTAATTAAAACAAATATGTAATTGACAACAGCCAACTCAACAAAGGCCATGGGGAAAAATAACCGAAGAAGACAAAAAGAAAAGTTCTTAAGTTGGTAGAAGTTCAAATTAAATTCAATTTTTCTAAGTATAATATGTTATTTAAACCCACGAGCCGGTATCTCTACTTGTGGCTGGTGCAACGAGGATATCACAAACTCTGTAGTCAATAGGTATGTCAGAAATATACTGTTGTCTAACTTTGCTGTTAGTTGAAATTTGAATTTCCTAAAAATCTAAGGTGTATTTTCACATGCAAAGTATTTCCAAAGCTGATTTTGTTTAAATTTATTTTTGGTCTTTTGGGTTTCTTTCAAAGATCTTAAAAAAAAGTTTTGATTTCATAATTTTTATCCAAGCACTATTGATGAGGAATTGAATTCCGAAACGGTCGTCTTGTGCTGTAAAATCAGCTAAGGAAAGACTTTGCATGAGGGTAAAAATAATTGACAGAAACGTACAAAAGAGACAAGAAAAAATTAAACTAGTAATAGATTCAACTGATGATTAAACTACCGACTTTGGACGTACACTGGACTTAAAGCATAGTAATGTGGCTTTAGTACTTCTTTAGGATCATTACCACAAATACTACAATTACCAACGTCATGATAAAGTATAAAATTTGATAACTGGTGAATTATACTGTCAAAAAGCTAAACTTGTTGACAGTGATTTAATTATATTTTATTTATTTTCCAATAGTTTGAACATTTATTTTAATATTTCAAAGAATTTTGTTAAATAATGAATTAACTGGAAAAATATTGACATAACATTCTCATTCTATTTTGATATTTTTAAATTACAGACACTTATCTCAATATATAACATTTAGTAACTCAATCAACTTAATTTCACATGAAGTTTAATTAATAATTCACAGTAAGATAATCTCATTACAAGACTAGCGCTGTGACAGGTAAGTTACAGTTGTCAGTTGTAATTAAGATAATTCGTTGTCATTTTATGTAAACTTATATATATGGGCATGAGATGGTACAATATACACAGATATAAGACCATAAGGTACAGGATGGCAATAGGTGTGGTTTTGGATTAACCAGAATCTACCTACCTACCATAGTGAAATTAAATTATTTTAAAGAAGTGCAAGCTTCAAGTTATATATCTTTTTGTAGCCAGCTTTCCATTTGGTTACAATATACTACACAATGGCTTGAAGATTTAAGATCAAAGGTTTTATAGTTAATTCTAATTATTGAAGTTAGTAATGGTCGTTATCTGGTGTTATTGGAATCTAAATGTGAGTTGTAGGTGTTTTAATGGGTTTCTGTTATGTAGGATAATTTTTTGGTTTGAAACCTAAAATTAAGATATTTATCACTAGAACTCTAACATAAAAATTACAACACAATTGAATAAAACACATTGTTGTAGAATTACATAAAGACTTTGATAACATAAATAAGAAATTTGTATACTATTTCTGCATTATAAATTACAAAAATGCAGATCAACTTTCCATTTATTGATTGATATTTACATAAAAAGGTTTTATGTGGCTGGTGCCCGAGGATATAAAAAACTCAGTAGGCAATAATTTCGTATTATTGTAAGAAATAAACTATAATTGTCTAAATTTCCTGCAAGTTAAAATTTGAAATTTCTCAAAAACTTAGGTATACTCCCTCATGCAAGGTATTTCCTTAGCTTAATTTGGTAAAATATATTTTGGTCCTTTGGGTAGCTTTTCAACATTTCAAAATAATTTTGGTTTCATAATTTTGGTCCAAGCACTACTGATGAGGAATTGTATTCCGAAACGGTCGTTTAGTGCTGTAATATTAAAACTGGTATAATATGTAATTTAAGCTAGAATAATTATGCCTGTAAGAATGTTATTCGCCTTTCATATACCAGAAAAACAAACCATGGTAATTTTTTTGCAAACCAAAGCAAAACACAATGTATCCAATGACAAAAAACTAGTTTTACTCAAATTTAATATATATAAGTTGATAAATGTTCTATTTTGGACACAGATAATAAATGATATTTCTAATAATCACATAAAACAACCTTGTTTACTCAAATATATTTGATATCAATTGACAAAGTCTCTAATTTCATTCAAAGTTAAGCGTTGTTTTAATGTTATAAAAACATTATTAGCTAGGGGCAAGTCTGGCAATCCTTGACTTATCAAGTTTTATGGCCATCGTCCTAATATTGTTGATAAGTATGACGTGTATATGTAAAAAATTATCTTATATTTGACGTCGCCTCTTTTTATGTTTTCGTTCTCAATTTTAATTTTACACACGATGGGTGTATTTGGCTAAACAGGAGATTCCCCTCTCCATTGCAACCTGGCCTTTTTCCCTTGTTGATTTTTACATGTTTAACTTTGTCATTTTTTAAATCCTGCTTTTTGATCATGTTTAAACATGGAATGACATGCTTTTGTTTGAAAACTTAGTTTTTAATGTCATTGATTTTATCTAAAAATATGAAAATAAAATTTGTAGTTTGAAATATGAGTGTAATTTAATACTTGATGGTAGTCTTTAATGTTTCAAACTTAAATTCCTGGAGTTTAAATTTTTCATTATCATATAAAAATTGCAAAATTATCCCTTTTCATCATCGGTTTCCCAATGACTGCCCCTTTCGAAATAATAACAATGTTTGTTTTATTGACATTAATCATTAATTTTTGTCATCGAACTGGAGTTAGTTGATACTTTTTTCTCATTTTTTTTATATTGATTGTATTGATTTGTCTGTTACAAAGTTCCATTTTCCTTTCATTTCCAATTTTGAATACACATGTTGAGGTTGCAGCTAGTTAAACAGGAAGCGTTTATCCTTCCGTAGCACCCGGCCTTAATTTCCTGGTTGAATTTCTCGTATTGAACTTGATTGGCGTGTTTTTAAAGTATTAACTTTGCTTTTGGATTTGATTTGGATGTGGATAAGTACATTTGTTTGCTCGTAATGTTAAAGATATGTCGGATATTGAAAAAATTAAAAACATCTAAGATCCAGATTTGGCTTTGCGAACGACAATAGTGATTTTTCTATCATTTAACACTGACTCCCTGAAGCTTTTCTTATTACATAATACACCTTACATGACTACAGATCATTGAGACACCTAAATCCATTAATCAGTAGCGCAGTTATTCAATCAGATAAAATTCCTTATTTTCCAAATACATGTGTATCTATATAACTCATTTAATGGTTATTTCTGCCGTAACAATAATTTAATTACAGGGATATTGCTAACCTAGGCTTATCAATGCCCTCAAAAAGTTTTATGCCGTCATCACAGTATTTTTGATAAGTTCGATGTATTCGTGTCCTGGATTGCCCTTGAAATATTTGACGTTCCATAGTTCCATGTCCTTTTACACAATTTTGATTTCACACGTGGCAGGTGTAGCTAGCTAAACAGGAGGTGCTTACCCTTCCTTAGCACTGGCCTCACTTCCCTGGTGGATCTTCACGTGTCTAACCTGGTTTGTCAGTTCCAAAGTTTTGACTTTGCTTCTTAATTGTGATTTGGACATGGATTATTATGTTTGTTTTTTATTTTTGTTATTTAATCACAATAAATGTTTCATTTTACTTAAACATAATCTCTTCTTTAGATTTGATAATTTGTCAAGAACTTAATAAGGTTACCAAACATTTTAACAAGATGTAATTATTTTACAGAATTAGAAGACTTCGACTTGTGGCATTAACGTTCTCGAGAAGCTATGATTAAGAAATGGAATCCCTGGGCGACATGTTATGGCACAGCACTCTAATTAATATATCATGTCATCATTACACAATGCAGTACTTATAGACTTATTTTATCTTAAGAAAGAAATCAGAAGTATCGCCCGGGCAGTATTATACATTATACCACTAGTTTCAATACAACAGAGATTACTATTACGCATTCAAAACACCGGTATTATTTTATGTTATAGTATCACAATGATCGTATTTGTCAGACACATGTAACAATATGTGGAAATTGATTGTAACAATTATCGACAGCATTAAATCTTAATTCTACACACGTCTGTTATATCAGGAAATAGCTTCAAGCAAGCAAGCAAAACTTGTTAAAATGCGTCGTAAGACTTAATCAAGATATCAGAATGATTTGTACAGATTGGTCCCTTGGTGATACGTGGGCTATTTATACTAAACGAAAATTCTAAATATACACCTTTGACGTACCAAAATATATAGAACACATACTATAATGAATATGGTTTTAATATATTATTTATAAAGTAGCTATGTTGTCACAATATGAATTCACAATGAACCCAACATAGTAGACAAACAAACAATCAGTTGTCCTTTGTGTAATACTAAGTCAGGAAAGTTAGTATGTCCTTTCAATTTTAACATCTGCTTATTTTTTTGCAAAATTTTATTTGATAAACATGTCTTAAAAACATCTAAAACAAATCCATTCTATACATTTTATTCTATTAGTTATTAATAGTAACCATAATACATGCAAGATACATAAATGTTTTATTTTTACTAAAATATTATACAAAATACTAAAGCCATCAATAAATGATTATTTAAAATTATAGGAAATTAAAATGTATAATGGGTTGGTGACTTGGCAATATGGCAGGTCTAGGCTTATCAATGACATTAAGGACATCAATATTGGCTATCACAATTACGTTGAATTTTGATTCCACACATAGTGTGTGTAGCTAGCTATCCAGGAAGTGCTTACCCTTTTGGATCATCCTGTTAGACCATTAAGTGTTCAATTGTGTTACTTATTTTTTTTATTTTTCAACATCGACTAGTATGTTTGTTTTTGAATCAAAGCGTGTAATATACTTAAATTCCTAGATATCTAAAAAATATTCATATTTTCAAGAAATCGTTAATAAATCTAAGGGGTCAAACGTACTACGTGCATTTTGTATTAAAACAGTGCTCGCATTAAAATACATCGCGACTACTTGAATACAAAAACACAAGTTGCATACTGTACTTCCAGAAATACTATATAGTCGATCTTTTATTTTTTACTTGATTATAACGAAACTATTTTCTTTTAAATTATGAAAATAGAATTTAAAATTTCTGTACCCAACAAGAATTTTGGCTTTCTTTCAGTTAAAAGATTAAATATTTGCCTCTCATATAGAAAAATTAGTTATTTTTCCAACTTAAGCATGTTTATATTACCTTAAGATGCCTCAAACAATTTATTGTTTAAAATTGTCACATGGTTTCAATAGGGCATAGTACCTATTCTTACCTGTGAAAAGTACATCTATATATAGTAAACAGGTACACACTTTGGTGAAAGATTCAAATATTAATCACGGGTTAATTCATACCCTCCCTTCTCTTATTTGCATAGAGGTTCTGACGGGACTGTATGTAAGGTATAATTATCTGAAAAAAAATCATTTTTCTCTCTACAAACAACATAGTTTGACTGATTGTAAAACAAAATAAAAAATAATTTGGTTGGGTACAGATATTTGAACACATAAACATCAAATTCATCTCAATTGTCCTGACGGTTACACTATCGACCTGATAGTATATCTGGAAATACAGTAGTGCTTGTTATACCCACAGATAATATATGATTCAAAGGGAGTCAAATTTATATTGCAGTCATTAAAACAGTTAATGCTATAATTGTTTTATATAAATTGTCCTTTTAAACTTTCTTTTATTGTAGAGCGTGTACACTGTATTATAATACCTGATGTCAATCCATAAAACATTTGTGATTGTTATTAACCCAAGTACATCATCGCATTTGCCTTAGTTTAGCAGTGAACTTAAAAAAATCCCCAATCATATTCACACATGACACAAATAAAGACATTCTGCCATTTTCCCACGAAGCGTTCATTGAATACAAATGCTACTAGTTCTAGTTTATATTTTTACGTTCGTTACCAACATTTATAAACGCAAATAAAAAATTAAGTTTTTATTTTTTTCTGAGTAAACAAACTATAACTTGATATTATTGTTAAAAATCACAAAAGCACGATGTTTCGGCTAAAGTATATCATTTACACATTAAAAGACATAATGGTTGTGAAAATTACCTGGTAATATCTATTTATGAACAATTACACGAACTGCAAATTATTTATCAAGATATTACTCAACAAATCAAAATTTAAACAGGCTATAATCTCGTTTTTTTTATTCCACACATATTAATTAATGACACACTAACACAATGAACCAAATGGGATTGGTTTTTTTTGAAAGATTTTGATTGAAGAAAGTCTAAATATTATATTTTGCTCTTTTGTTAAAACAATGAATACATTTTCACAATAATATATATGTTTACGAGGGGCGTGCAGTTGTTTCTGACAAGTTTGTCAAAACAGACCGAACAAAAACTGAAGGCATCTTTGACATTTTAAGAAGTATTTGTGACATTTTATAAATGCCATAAATTTGAAGTGAGAATATTGATTGTAACAGCGGGTAGCACGTCAAGTTTAAATGTCAACACAAATCTTTAACTTTGCATTGTGAAGGTTTACTGACCTAAGCAGGAATAAAAAGCTGCAAGAGTTGAGGTCTGGTAAGTGGATCTCACCTGCATAGTGATAACTATTTCTTGGAAAAGAACAATGAACGTTTGCACAAACAAGCTAGCAAACTCTCTGGCACAATCAGAGGCGTTGTTATTCGTTAGCCTACAGTTTTCAGATTAGGCTACTGAGGTCCTCGTGTATAAATGCTACATTTGTAACGTTCTAAATCAGAGTTTGGTAGTAAACATAGGATGTTTCAATTTTTCTTTTCTGTATTAGAGCTAATAAACGTTTTTGTCCATTAACCTACATTATAGTCATTAGGTCACTGATAAATCTCCTACATGAATGTTAAATTATATGTGATCTTAACGAAGGTTTGAATAATTAATTAGAATTTTTCAAGTTACTGTTTTCTGAGGATAAAAAAGTGTAATTTTTTCTAAAACACCATCAAAAACCAATGCAATCACCTTGAACTTATTATTAGGCACAAAATCCATAGAGTCTTCCATGTGTGAACAAAAACACGAGGTGTGAATCATTTAAAGATAAAAACACTTACTATAACGAAGACAAAATACAACTAGAACCGAACTACATCTAAGGTTTAGACCATGTCGTTTTATCTGTAAAAATTGTTTCTTTTTACAGCATTTTATTTCAGAGTTTTTGTTTTTATTAATTTCTTATGCTGGCAAAAGGTTTGAACATTTGAACAGCGGCATTATTAGTGGATTAAAAGTACTTTGCATTAACAAGGGTTTCAGTAATGACAAACATAAAATGTCAATAGAAACTAAAAATATGTTTCTCTTCCAGGTAAAAACTGTGATTGTGGAAAAAATAAACAAAGTATTTTATTCTTTTGTTAAAATATGGAATCTTTTATGACCTTCGTCCCAATATTGTTGGTAAGTGTGATGTCTCAGTATCCATAATTACAATGGATATATTTAACTTCCCATAGTCCAACGTTTCTTTCATTCTGAATTTTGTTTGCCAAAACGTGTGGTGGTTGTGGCTATCTAGACGAGAGAACCTTGCCCTTCCAAAACAACCACTCTCAATATCCTGGAGGAAATTTGCGTGTTGAACTTAATTTGTCATTTTAAAGTTTTTACTTTGCTTAAGATATTGCTATTTGGACATTGCTTAGTACGTTTATTTGGCGGTTGATTGCAATTGACTAATTTGTTTTGATTGATAATGTGATGCATAATATTCTAGACAAGTTTGGCCTTTCCAATGATTATCGTATGCTATAACGAGCACGTAAAGGTATGTTTTGCAAGTCACTCTTCAGACATTAACGAAATGGATTTAAGTAAAGTCAACCGAATAACCTGACCGATATTAAGGTCTTCATAAAGAATTGATTAATTCATCCTCAAAGTTATCGACAAAACATAACAAAAAGTAGGTTAAACAAAATAAAAATTTTAAAAAATAAAGACAAGAAACCCAGTGCAATTATGGAGTCATTTGAAACATTATATATTATTTACAAATGGTTTTGACATTTAAAGAAATGGAGATATAACAAATTAAATAAATACAACCATATGAAGATAAATTATTTGAAACATACAAAATTAAATCAGTATGTTCGTGTAATTGATGAAAGTGCACATTTAATTGTGATTGTTGCTAGTGTTTCCAGCACTGAAAGCCATATTGTTTTTTTTTCGGTGTATGCAAAATACAAGGTAATAACACAGCTCGATGGTAAAACAAAAAACTAACAAAGGCGGAAAATAATTAAAATTAGGAACAGAAGAAAATAATAAAGTAAGAATTGCGATAACTTTTTTCTCATTTATTTAAAAATACATTTTATTGAAATTTTGGCGAAATAATAACTTGCATCAGCCAAGTTCACAATTATAAGGTTATATATTAATCAGTCCACAAGCCTCGCATTCACTACACCGGAGATATGCCATAAATTTAAAAACTGTTCACACATTATACACGAATAAGAAATTTATAACCGCGTGTTTCTCGATAATTTTAGAATCCGTTACATCTTATTGGAAGGGTTATTGACTTAAGCCGGGGCCAATACCTTGTCGGAGCAGAGTCCTTGTGTTGTGTCATTACTACCTTTTTGGATAATGGAGAAACCCGTTACACCAAAGAAAAACATTCTTATTTTACCAAACGAACTAGCAAACTGTCTTATTAAATGATTAAATGTGATGAAATTGAAATGTTCACGTTTATCATTTCTGAATTAGACCTAGTTAATTTTCTGGCACCGCCGTCATCATAAACATTTCAGTCAGTAAGCCATTTTAGAAGCCTTCTATTTACTAGTAAATGTGATATCATAAATGTTTTAATCAGGTTTTTAATTATTATTTGATATTTGAAATATTCAAGTAAATCTTTTCTTCTTTGTTTCTACACACGTGACGGGTGTAGCTAGCTAAACAGGAGGTGCTTACCCTTCCGGAGCACCCGGCCTCACTTCCCTGGTGGAAGTTCACGTGTCTAACCTAACTTGTCAGTTCCAAAGTTTTTACATTGCTTCTGTATTGTGATTCGGACATGGATAAGTATGTTTGTTTTTGATTTCTTTCTTTTTTCATTTCTTTCTTTCCTTCTTTTATCGCATTGTATAAAACCTCCAAATTTGCTGCTTTTGTGTTTAAATCTTTCACAGACACATTGTTAGTGTAAACATTCGAATGAGTAATCTTTACGTGAACAACATCACGAAGTGTGTTGGCTTCAACTCAATATAACCGAAATAAATAACAATATTGTTTAGATGCGAAAAACAACATTTGAAGGCAACAAATGAAAAACATGACTATTATAACCTTTCTTTTTTATGCAAATAATAAGCAAATATATTCCAAATTGTAAAATGGAGCCTTTTAAATCCTGAACCATTTACAAGTTTGCTACTAGTTTAAAGAACGAATATGACAAAGCTTCCCAAAGAATATCATAAACTCAGTATGCAATACTTTTGCATTATCAGAAAAAATACTATTGTCTAAATTTGCTGCTAACTAAAAATATTAAAATTGTCACAAATTAAAGTATAATCCAAGAAACCAAATATATCCTTAGCTAAATTGGGTCCGTAAAATATTTTTCAACCACTGGAAAAAGTTTTAGTTTCACAATTTTAGTCCAAGCCCTACTGATGAGGAATCGTATTTCTAAACAGCTGTCTAGTACTGTAAAATTACCACAGGTATAATATGTATACATAGAGTTACGAATTTCATTTTATATAATTTGAATATACCAAATTATTCTGTAACCGCCTCACAACAGAAATTTAGCGGTTATATGTAACTTAAACCACTAGATTGATATCTATGTCGCTTAACTAACCATCCCAGATGATATCATCAACTCAGTAGGCAATACATTTGTATTGTCAGGACAATATCAATGTTGTAATTTGCTGCAAGCCAAAAATCCTCAAAATTTTATCAACCCCTGGCAAAGGCTTTGGTTATACTACTGAAGAGGAATTGTATTAAGAAACGACCGTTTGTAAAACGGCTGTAAAATTAACACTGGTATAATATGTAATACAATAAATTGAAAATGAAGCACCGCGTGTATTTGAAACACATAGTTAAACCAGTAGGTTTGTACAATTGTGTTGAAAGTGCTTATCTCATTGCGATTTTTCCTAACAACGACAGCCGCCATGAAGTTTTATCTTCAGTATGCAAAATATAATATCATAACATCGCTCTATTAAAAACCAAACAAAAACAGAGTAATAATTAATAAGTTTATTGTGATTAGATTATTTTTCCAAGTTTTAGAAAAATAGTGATTAAAATTAAAAAAAACAAACCACCGCGAAATTGTTCCTAAATGTGTCGTAAATAAGATTAACAACGTTGCATAAACGTGACAACTGAATAAGCGAGTTTCCTCATTCAGGTTAGAGACCCTAACAGCTTATTGTTTATTAATAAAAGCAGGCCCAAATCGGGAAGTAATAACCTACAGGATGTGCAGTTCGATGTCCTAAGTATTGATTTATTTTGAAAAATCGTGATTTCTTCCTCTCGCATGATGAAGGCAAGCGAGGATCCATACCCTACCCTTGACAAACGAACAAGCAAACTGTCTTTCACAACGAGAGCAGCTGAGTTTCGTAAGCCTACAGTTTAATAACTATACCTTAATCTATTAGGGCGAATTTTGGGAGTGTATATACAAAGCCAAGACTTATTTCCACTTATATCGAGAGCGCTAACATTTGGATGATGGAGGAAACACGAGGCACCAAAGAAAAACAACAGACCTTAGGCAAACGAGTTAGCAAACTCTGAAAACAATGAGAGCCGTTTAATTCTCTAGACCAGTAAGGGGCTTTGTATGTAATTATTACATTTTGAACATTTTAAACCAGGTTTTAGATAACCAAACAAAATTTTCCAAAAAATCTTTTCTGGGAAAATCAAAAACAAACATACTAATCCATGTCCGAATTACAATCCAGAAGCAGAGTAAAAACTTTGGAACTGGCAAGCTAGGTTATATACGTGACCTTCCAACTCTGTTTAGGTAGCTACACCTGCCACGTCAGTCATCAGAAAAAGTATTTCTATATAATTGTATAAGACCTTAAACATGATGTTCAACTCATCGAGGGACAAATTGTTTGTGCAGCAATCCGCATGAGTATTCTATATGTGAATAAAATCACGAGGTGTTAATAATTAATCAAGCTACAACTCAATGTAACCAAACAATAATTTGTTTTTATGTCTATCTTGTGTTCGTATATTTGGTCCTGGTCTTTTATCAGAAAAGTGTTTTATCTTTACAGGGTCTAAGTTGAATTATTACAAAACAAAAACAAACATACTAATCCATATCCGAATCACAATCCAAAAGCAAAGTAAAAACTTTGGAACTTACAAGTTAGGTTATACACGTGAACTTCCACCAGGGAAGTGAGGCCGGGTGCTCCGGAAGGGTAAGCACCTCCTGTTTAGTTAGCTACACCCGCCACGTGTGTAATCAAAATTGTGTGAAAGGAACATGAAACTATGAGACGTCAAAAATATCAAGTGCAATCCTGGACACAGAGACGTCAAACTTGTCAACAATACTGTGATGACGGCCATAAAACTAAATGAAGTTTGATTACCTAGACGGTCTTATTGAAATACAAATACCCAATCAGTACTAGTGGTGACTGTAGAAATCCAGATGTAATGAAAAAAGGACCAAAATTATTTTACCAATTGCACCTAAAGCAATACTTTGATTGATAGCATAGGTTTTATTTTGAAAAGAATTTAAATAGATTTTCAAAGCTTTATAAATTTTGGCGAAATACCGATAAAACATGAACAGACCTTTGCAATACGACCTTGAAAACTTTCTGGCGCAACGAGAGACCATGTTTAAGCCTATCTTTACTCGTTACTCTTTACTCACGATGTCAATGAGCCGCGATGTTATCTTATGAAATAGTAATGCATTATTAAGCGGCATTCTTTCAGCCGACAATGACTCTGCAATGCATAAATGACAGGTATTCTCATTAGCTCAGCCAATTAGGGAAAATAAAAACATAGTGATAAATAACCATTATTATGTATTCGGTGTGACGCAGGGAATGTCAAATAAATAATTTTGATTTTGAACTTCTTTCTATATTAATATTATTATTACTGAAAAAAATTACTGTTTGTGTCATTATAACGTAACTTTAAACTATTTATATTCATCCTTGTTAGGGGAACATTATAAAATGCCGTAACCTGTTATTCACCTCCGTTTCTAGGCATATTTTGATCGCTGATTTCTAATTAAATAAAATGCTATTTCATGCCATACAAGGTAAATAATAATAATTTTTGAATCACCATGCCGACAAACTTCAAACGTCGAACAATGACATAATGTCCAGTAACAAGTTTAAAACTGGAATTATAATTGTGACAAGCACAATGACGAAAGTCTTCCACCACCCCGACAATTTTCACCCATTTATGACCACCAGAAGTAGCTAGCACATTCCTAAAACCATTAAAAGTTCAAATGTGATAATTTTATTCACTTGAAAAATTAGGTTTTCAAGAACATCACATAACATTCTTTGAAGAACTTAGCCAATATTGCACAATATGTAGGGGTTTTTAAGCAAATACAATATGTAACTCAATCAAAAATTTTAATCAAAATTAAAGATATTTATTATTTATTTTTTATTTCTTTATTTTTACTACAATTATATAAAGACTCTAGAAGACCATTCTACGAAATTTGACTTATTGTTCTAAAATATATTTGTTAACTTAAAAATTCTGTAAAATCTTTAGTTTATTATCAAACATTATTATCCATACATAGTGGATTTAAACTTACAGCACAAGACGGCCGTTTCGGAAAAGATTTTCTCATCAGTAGTGCTTGGCCACAATTGTGAAACCAAATTTAGCGAAGGAAATACTTTGCATGAGGGAGTATAGTCTAGTTTTTGAGGATTTTTAGATTTTAACTAGCAGCAAATATAGACTATAATAAGTTTAGTATACAGTCACAAATGTTGCGAAACAATACCACAATTTAGAATAATTATCTATGGCTAGTTCAGCATGACGATACAATTTTATCCCTTGGTTTTCAGAAAAGTAAGAAAAATAAAATATTTATATCTTGTTCGGTTACAAATGGGTTGTTAAGTTCTATTTAAGGAAATCGTGTGTTCATAGATGTCGTGTAAGCAAGCATAAGATCGAAGATCCCATGCTAACATCAATAAGGTAACATTGAATTATGTTCTTTACCGCTAATTACCTGGTCGCATAAGGGAATATTTTCATTGATATAATGATATATATAAATACGTCATAAAAAGTCAATCTTTATACAATACTGGCCTGTTTAAAGTTTAACACTATTCTAACGAATTAGTGTAAAAAAAAATCAGATCATCTCGGCGCCTCGTTAGCTACGGTTATCTTGACAGCTTCTGTGTATCTCTCGTCTGCTTTCCAGTCACTGGATATCCGTATCTATGCCGCTCGGCAGCCGAGTATCGACTCATATTTGTTAATTTAGTTTTAAACTTTCCACATGTTTGTACTGTATTTGTTGTTCTTGATGTCAACAAAGTTTTACCATCATGCACAATACTCGGCCAAAAACAATTCAACGTGTGAAAACGCATTCTTTGAATTGAAAAGAAGTAAGTTAATTGAAAAACGCAAAACAACAAACAAGAAATGGTGCGAAAATTAAAAATCCGTAACATAGACCTGTCAGAAATGAAACACTGAGCCAACAAAAAGGTGTCGAAACTCGTCTGCCGAGGAGCAAGATTCTGATGGCTATTAGGTAGTGAGCGAAAAACGGGTCGAGACCTGCCGGAAAGCTGTTCAGGTATAAGTTCATTCCCTCTATTCCTACATTTGATTAATGCCTACAAACTTTAAGAAATTTCATGTATGAATAAAAGGAATGGTACCTGATTGTTGTATAACTACCGTATACAGGTAAATAACATTCACCTAAATAAAGTCCCATCCTAAATTCACCAGGATTTAGTGGAAAATAAAAAGGAATAAAAAGTTGTTGTGTTTTTTTTTAAATATTATTTAATTTGTTTTATAAATATATATTATGAACAAAGCTTGCAAGACATGTACAGAAATATTGTAAGTTACAGAACATTTTAACCTTTTAATTGGCAGAGAAGGATTAGAAAAAAATTGCAAATACTGTAACCTTTTTATTCCAAGTTAAGTATTAATAATAAAAAAAGAGGCGAAATGGGCATTTATTAGGTTGACCACGAAATTCATAAACTTAATTCTATAATGTTAAACTAACACCTATTGTATTTTGCGTGTAGGAAAAGAGGGAATACTGATTTTTTTAAATGCAGGAATAGAGGGAAGACACCCAGATTCAAGTTAAGTATTAATAATAAAAAAAGAAGCGAAATGGGAATTTATTAGGTTGACCACGAAATTCACAAACTTAATCTAACACCTATTGTATTTTGCGTGTAGGAATAGAGGGAATACTGTAAAATGCAGGAATAGAGGGAAGACACCCAGGTATAGTCAATGTGAGCCACTGAGATGAGCTGCCGATTCGGTACTAATTCGTTAGACTATTGATTAGTCTCGAAAGGTCTGTACTGTATTAGGAATATTGATTGTAATGCTCCTGATTTTGGAATACGTTAAGTTTTGTAATTATAATTTCTCGAGGCCTCAACAACCTCTTTAGTTGACCCTAACTACTCGCAGCATTATTTTAAATGCCCCTTTAGAGTTTTTTAAGCCGTGGCTTTATTTACATGGATTGAAAATAAATATATTTTTGTATTTTATTTATTTATTTATTGAATTATTTATTTATTTATTGAATTATTTAGACGACAAACTAAATTAATTTATTTTAGAGATCATTCGAATACATTTTTGTCGCTTAAATACGTCTCAAGAATATGTACATCTTTACGAAAACTAATTTCAGCGTTGTTGAAAAGACACAATATTAAACTGTCGGGATGCTAAATTCCCTGCTATAAAATTGCATTTCAATAATTTAAATAAAAAAAATAAAAACGTAACAAAAAAGAATATTGGGCTCAATAAAAAAAACTTTAAATGTACTAAATGTTGCAAAAGATGTGATAACATCAATATGTGAGTTTTTTTTTTTTAAGAATGAGCACGTGCGAATTTTTGTGAAAGTATTAGTTTTAATTCTTATAAAAGTTGATAAAAAACAGGTTTTTTGTGTTTAATTTGTGGTACCCCTACTTGCAAAGAATTTCTTTCTTTGAAAATGCCGAAATATGAGTTTTGTAAGAAATGATTTCATTTAACTGGCGCTAGACAGAATTTTTTTTGTCTGTCCAAAATAAACAACAGTTCCTCAATTACTATAAAGATAAAAATTTAACGAACACGGTGAATAATTAATGACGATTTGATCTATCCGCTACGTTTGGATTGATGTTTTCTCATTTTATGAATGGAGGAACAGATATATAGTCATTATTGATCTTTAAGCATTCAACTACAGAGAACTAAAATTAGATCGCACAATCTTTGATTTTCATATTTTAAAATTGCCCAAAAGGCGATAAATTAAATTTGAATTTCGAAAATTAATTTTTCTAAGAATCATTTACTTTTTATATTAAAAACAAATTTCTAAATTCTGGAAAAAAATAAAATCGGTAAAATCTGAATTTTTTAATATACTAAGCTTACCTGCAACACAGATGAAATATTTCAAAGATGTCATATTCCCTGTTACTGATTAAATGTTGGCTTAGCACATAACTATAATTGTTACCTCCAACATCGAAGATGTGTCTTACTTTATTTAAAGGACAAAGCTACAACATGTTGACTTGACTTGACCGTGGGTGTTAGTAGTCAGATATCTCATCAGCCAATCGGGACGAGTTAATATGATAACTCTATTGACAATTGCTTTTGATATTATTGTTTTTCTTTGTCTGTAAGTTCTCAGATTTTTTTGATTTTTTTTATATTATATTTTTTTTTGAATTTTCCAAAGAACAGTGCGTAAAAATCTAAAATTTATCATCTGAATGAAACACACTCCAATCTGCCTTCAAGGCCATCTCTATATAAGGGCCACCGGCTTATAAAGGTCAGTAGAATTGTATCGCAATTGTTCTTTATATTTTTTGAACCTGTATATAAAGGTCACAGTACTTGTTCCCTTGGGTGGCCTTTATAGACTCGTTTTACTATTAAAAATTGTATTTGTAAATTCTCTGATTTTTTTAAAAAAAATTTCTTATAAGCATACTGTTATATTGCATTTTTTTTTTAAATTTTCCGAATAAAATGCTTAAAAATCTAAAATATGACATCTGCTCAAATGAAACTCAGTCCTACCTGCCTTCAATGCCACCTGTATATAAGGGACACCTACTTATAAAGGCCAGTAGAATTGACGTATCACCGGCAATGTTTTTGTATGTTCCGACACCGGTCGCCATCACAGTACCAAAACAGCGTCACGGCAACAAAGGACGTACTGGTGTCAGTGACGTCATAAAATGGGATAATTCAGGCAGAGTTTTTATTCTTTGTGTGTGTAATTCAAGCATGTCGGGCCTTTGTTGGAATATTGTGGGCTTGTCCGGCGATACAATAATTGTATCATTCATATTTTTTTAACCTGAATATAAAGACCACTTTACTTGTTCCCTTGGGTGGCTTTTATAAACATTCATAATTTTTTGTTAAGAAATTAGTTGGTAAGACGGGAATTTTCTGACTTTATATATTAACTTTAAAGAATACTTTTACCGATTTTTTAATTATTGGGTTGATATAATTTTGATTTTATGAAAAATTGTAAGTCGGATAAAAATTGAAGCATAAATAAAAACGATATTGCAGATTTTACCTAAACTCGGTGCATAACAATAAGCCGATATTTTGTAGATGCGGTGATATGACGTCACAACAGTATCGAGCGAATGTGTAGTATTCTAACAAGTCATACAAGAGAACCCATTTTTTGCTGACCCTAGATTTAGGGTATTCGAGCCATCAGGTAGTAGAAATAACCGCCCTTAAAATTATTTGGGAAAAAGACAAAATTGATCAGAAAAAATGCCAAGAAGCATACGACGGCAAAGAGAGAGAGAGAGAGAGAGAGAGAGAGAGAGAGAGAGAGAGAGAGAGAGAAGCATACGACGGCGAAGAGAGAGAGAGAGAGAGAGAGAGAGAGAGAGAGAGGAGAGAGAGACGTGGGATGAAATGTTATTGAAAAAAACCGATAGCGTGGGATGAAATGTTATTTCGAAAAATAAAAACGATAGCGTGGGATTAAAACTTTCTGACAGGAGACAGGTATTGAACAAATTAATCAGATAGACGCGACAATAGTAATCAAATTTATTAATTTTACATAAATTTTACAACATATATTGCCAAATTCACAAGTACAAATTTCGAGTTAACCGACTAGTTAAGCTAACACGCGAGTCCAGAAGGATAACACCTCTAGTCCGAAATTCTTAAGTTTAGGTCAGAAATTTCAGACTATATAACTCCCCGTATTATGTGCTCAATAGAGACACATGATAATGATTTCAGAACATGTAGTTCTCTCAAAAGTGCCGGTATCAACAAAAAATGTATTGTATGTACTTTTTAGTTTATTTTTAGTAATTAACAAAAGTCTGTGACCATGGAAACGATAAAAAGGTATTTATTACCCCACTCTGGTGGTCGCATTATTTGAATCTGACATTGCAGGACTGCATGTGGTATTCACAAGCTGTAATTAAAACACAGATGTTTTGTGACCTTGGCCTCAATTAAAGTCATGACGAACAAAGAGGCCTTAATTAAAGTCATAAAGAACAAAGATATTGACAAACCTTGTGAAGTCTCGGAAATCATTTCTGTGCCTAAAACAAAAAACAAAGTCGATGTAGGTGTGTTTTCTTTTTGTACCCTCTACTACAATTTAATTTGGTTGAATATGAAATCGAACCATTTTGAGAGTTTCTGCGAAAAATAATTTTCAACAATTTTACATTCCTTACTAAGATACTAGATAAACATCTTTGTAAGCAGTTCTGCTTCTGTGATGCTTCTTAATATTTTCTCTGTATGGTACTATTTGCTGCGCATGGTCATATCCTATATATATAGCAACTGGGATTGAATATGCTTGGGTGTTTTGGTCAGAATTTATTGACATTGGATTTAAAAGCATTGACAGACGGGGAATTTACAACAAAGTTAGCAAGTGTGTTTCATCAGTCTATGACTACACGTGAGACCAGAGTACTCCACTGTGAAGTTCAGTTTTACACTTTTTTGGAATTTATCTGGTGGGTAGTGCAAAAAGAAGTCCTACCAATCTTAGTTCGTATTTCCCGCTTGTCTGTATTCAGTATTATTAAATCATATTCTTTCGTATTTCATAAAACATGCCAAGGGCACCGAAACGTTTGAATACTGGCATTTGCTGCTTGTTCTAATAAACATGGAGGTGTTTAACAAGGCATACTATGGAGTAAGGTCTTTCCTAAGTATGACTTAGGAACACATTTTTTCTAAGTCTGTTTCACGAAACCGTTCTTAGTTTAGGAATGTTCCTACTTCTTTCCTAAACTAAGAACAGGCATAAGACACGTTCGTAAAACACAAGGGTTTGAACTTGGGAAACGTACGTGAAACCCGCCCTTGGTCTACGTGTTTCATTGCATACCAAATCCAGAGATACCCGTCTCATCTATGTACCAAATATCTTTTTCCAACTGAATCGAATCAGGAATGTGCACGCGCACTCGCGTAAATGTTTTGAAAATGATAACAAAGTAATTATATGACGTGTTTTATCATTAGGTAACATATTTAGTGACTCTTATAAGGTTCATATATGAAAATAACTTGGCATTTAACTCTGCTAAATTTATCTTTAATTTCTTTTATTACAAGTACCCACCTATGATACAGATCTGTTAAAAGTTTAACACTGAGCTAACGAAAAGGAGTCAATGCTCGACTACCGAGGGCCAAGTGGTCGAAACCTGCCGAGAGAGTTGAGTTGAGTAATGGTGTTTAACGTCCCAGTCAATAATATTTCACTTATATCGAGACGTCGCCAGCTATAAGCGAATGTGCAGACATTTTGCCTGTGCGTTGCGCTGATGGCATTATACAGCAGGGTTCTTTAGCGTGCCATTCCAACCGTGACACGGGACCTCGTTTATTTTAAGTTCCCATCCGAAAGAACCGTGACTTTCATTTCGTAATGCCGAGTGCTTGGCGAAAGAACAGTCACTACCCACTTTTAAGTCTTGGGTCAGACCCGGCCGAGGTTCAAACCCACGACCTCCCACTTACGGAGCGAGCACTCTACCAACTGAGCTAATTATATATAAACGCTGCCGAGAGATAGATAGCAACTGCCGAGATATACTACTGTATTTCCATAAATTGAGTGCACATGGTTTTTATTATTTATTTCTTTTAATTGAAAATGTTTCCAATAAACTATCAATAAAATGCATTTAAAATGCACTGACCTAACCCAATTATATTTTTAATTAAAAACATTATTGTTCAGTTCTCTGGTAGATAGAGAAATTTTGCAAAAATTTTGGAAATTTGATCAAGTTTATACACCAATTGGGCCTCATTCAAAGTTACATTAGGGCATTTAGGGTCAGGTAGGTCACTGTTGTTCTGTTTTTTTTCCAGGTGTGATCATCTATGACATAACTTTTATAGTTGTTCCAAGTAAGAAGGTAAAGAAGGAATAATTTTGACATAGTCATATTTGTTTTTTTTTTAAGTTAAAAAGTTAAAAAATTGCATTGTGTACAGAATTAAGTTCACTTTATCATGAATGATAAATCTTTTTTCCTATTAGGTCAGAATATTTTGTATTAAGTTTTGAAAATTTTTGTGAGTTTGTTGGAAAATTCGACTTTATTCTTGCATTTTCCATGTGCACTGAATTTGTGGTAATACAGTAGTAGCAAACAAAGGTCCAAGATGAGCTGGCTTTTCGAAACTTTATTTTTTAGTTTAGAGTTAAACTTTGGACCGGTCTGTATTGTATATACTGATACTCTCTCATTTGAGCTGTGTATCCCGTGATCAAGCTTAAGTGGGCAAAATGACGTCATAAACATTATTTTGGTTCTTGTATATGCTTCATATTTCACCAGACAGTATATGACACATGGCTCGTGTTTCAACCCTTAATTCAGCGTGTGTAGAATATATTTTATCCATAATAAACGTGAAATATACTTTCTAGGCATTAAATAAGCTTTATTTCCGTAATGTCAAACGTGATTCATATAATAACTAGATCAATGACAAACTGAGGTTTAAATTACAGAGCAATGAGTTCTTATTTTTTCTCGATATTTTGTTTCAAAAAGAATTCGAAATGTCAAATTGGAGACCCAACAATTACGTTATGTTATGTGTATAGATTTAAAAGTATGTAAACCCCTTATGCCACAACTCCGAAGATTTCAACTAAAGTAATTTTTACTCGAGAAAATAACATTGTTTAGAATTACGTGTACCACATTTTAGCGAATTCACGATTGAAGGGACTTTTTAATTTTATTTTTACTACTACTAATATTACTAGAAAATACTATAATAATAATAATAATAATAATAATAATAATGCAGTCAAACCTGTCTATAAAGGCCATCCAAGAGAACTAGCAAAAGCGGCCTTTATGACAGGTGACCTTTATATACAGGTTCAAAAATTATGAATAAAGAACAACTGGGATAAAATTCTACTGGTCTTTATAAGCAGGTGTTCCTTATATAGAGGTGGCCGTTAAGGCAGTTTGGACTGTAATAATAATTATAAATATGCACATATCAGCAATTCCTTGACGTACAAAATTATCATTTGAAATGTAATTAATATCCAACCATTAAATTGGCTTATGAAACACTAAAAGACAAAAGAAGAATGTGTCAAAAACCACTTCTTGAATTTAATCATAAAATTCATTAAAATGTGGTACATGACAAATGAATCCAAAACCTAAAGAGCAGTTCATCGCTACAAATCTTTAAAAACATATTGATTTTAAAATCTTTTTCTTCTGTTAAATATATTGAAATTAAAAAAAATGGTTGAATGGGCACATTAAAATATTTGAAACTGACATCTAAATTGAAATTACTGAAATCGATTACTGCTTTGTGTTCGTTTTGATAAGAGTAAACCCGGAAACGGGGGAAGGGCGGGGATGAATGTTTATTGTGTTAACAGAAAACGTATCACAGCATTGGGGAAATTAATTTAAAATGTTCATTGTTTCCAATAAAAAAGTATCAGAGAATTGACATTATCTATAAACTATAAACATCGGCAGCTTTGATTTCATTTTATGGTGTTCTGATAGGGCCAAATTTACATTATCCTTCTTCGACCTCAACGCAAAGAAACGAAGGGGCGAAGAAACGGTGTCAAAGGAACGAAGACACGATGGCAAAGGAACGAAGATTCGAAGGCGATGTAGCGAAGGTGCTGAGATACACAGGCGAAGCCCGGGTACTATTCGCCATCGTATGTTCGCTCTTTTGATATATTGTTTCCCACATTCGCTGCTTCGCGTTTAGGTCAAAGAAGCAACAATGCTAATTTGACCCTAAAAGCACACCATACATTTTAGTATTTTTATTGTTTGTGTAACACGACTGCTATATCATTGCGAAAAGTAATAATAGAGATACCACGCCCTACATTTAGTAAAAAATATACACACCTCGAGTTAAAAAAACCAAAAACGTGATAAGTTAGGAGATATAAATTTTCCAATAAAGATAGGTTGGATAGTTGAATCTTGTTTTACGTCAAAGTAGCAAATTTTCAGCTATTCGTGACGAGACAATGCTATCTTTTAATATCATGGATAATTCTAAATATTTTCAATACCTATTGAATTCCTATGATGCACTCATTGTAGAAAATCTGGGGCATTTGGTAATGACACGCTTTTTGATGTTAAAGTCGGGTTGTTTAAATATAACCGAAGTCTGAATATCTCTTAAATTGATGTTTATTCTTCGTTTCCTTCTATATTAAATTCATTCTTGATATGATCCTTGGACGACACACACTGGACTATGATCTACATTTTTCGTACACCTTGTATGTGGTGTATGCTGAATATGAGTTGAATTTAAAGCCGAATATGAGCCAAATCACTTGTAAAAATCAAACAACTTCTTTACACTAGAAAATCAATGAATGGTCTGCCAAACAATAGATTTTAAAAGAACCAATCAGAAAGAACCTTTGTCCAAAAAGGAAGTGACCAAATAGTGGACAGGTAACTCCACAACACCTGATTAACCACAATAACCAGAATAAGATTGGATTATACAGGACAACACAACAAGTGTAAACACATACAGAACAACACATGTTTACAAAATAACTCAAACACAAAGCAAACAAGTAAAATATAACTTTGTTTAACATTTACATATAAAATAAAATTTAATAATTTTTACACTGCCACATTCACATACATTGTGTGTATGAATACACCTAAATTTAAGATGGGTATTCCCATGACTATACAGTCGGGATTTTTTTAAATAAATTCAATATTTAACAGTTGTATTATGGCAATTAATATGAATTTGTAAATTTGAATAAAATTTTATGAAATATTATTTTGTTTTCAGCTTTCTTTTTTAAGCTGCCTATTACCTCACATGATCAATAAGTGGGCAGGAATTATCTTGATTGCGATATTGGTTGTTTCCAGAATGTTTACATTGCCGACAGATTCGGTATTTACCGGTTTTTCATTGTTATTTGTATAACGCAATAGAGAAGTTTGTAAAAAGAATGTTAGTAAAAATATTTACTATAAGAATTCACTTTCTTTTTATTCCGGGACATCAAGTGATGACCAAGATTTTAAAACTACCAAATCTTAAATGAACTGCTTCGCAGTAAAATCTAGGTCATCACTTGATGTTCCGGAATGAAAAGAAAGTCAATTCTTATGCCCAAGTCACACATTCACGGATCACCTCTCCGGTACCACTACAGATTAAATTTCACGGATGATCCCGGAAAAGCCAATTTCAATAGTCTGGCACGGATCCGACACGGACGCACAACGATGTGTATCCTTAGCCAAATACGTAATGTAACCGCACTAGTACGTAGCTAGCCGTATAAATCCTTGACGAGTTCGAGATTACTAATAAGCACGGGTTAATACGGTTTTTGTGGGGACTAGGACGGATCAGTACGTTATAATACGGTTTAGTAAGGATATACAACGGTTGTTTGATCCGTGGTCAAATTTTGAACATGTTCAAAAATTGTCATGGATATAGAAATACTACTACGAATGACTACGTTTGACTACGGCTACTATACGGAAAGCTACGGACCACTACAGATTCCCACGAATGATGCCGGATCGTATCCGTAGCTAATCCGGCGAGGTGATCTAGGAATGTATGAATACCAATTTATATTGTGCTTGAGTTTAACAATATTTATGGTTTGCCTTGAACTGGCTAGTGTGAACTTTCACTCGCCAAAAATGCCGCAGGTAAACAGATCACTCAATCTATTAATGTGTATTGATCATCGATCATAATTGATAACTAGAAATACGATATGAATTTCGATAAAAACTGCGAAAAATTGACATGTCGGTACTTTGAATTCCAGAACATTCCGGACTTGACCTTTATACCTTTATACATCGGAAACGACGGAAATGTAGCAGTCAACAAAACATGGTCATCATCGATCGAATAATAGATTTAAAGTGCATTATCCTAAGTTTATGGGCTTTTGAATAGATATAATTGTGTCTTCAAACTCGAAGTCGGATGTCTGGGGGAGTTTTGGACATCCTGTATATAAAAGATCAGGCGGATACGAAGACGCAATATTCAACGTATGTCATAACATAAGTCATTATATGACATCACATTGAAAATTGAGATGATATTGCGGTTTAATGTACACGATTTAAAATTGATTTGGAACATTGGAAAGTTGAGTTGAGCAATGATGTTTAACATCCCAGTCAATAATATTTCACTTATATGGAGACGTAGCCAGCTTTAGTCGAAGGTGCAGAAATTTTGCCTGTGCGTTGCGCTGATGGCATTATACATGGTTTTAGCGTGTCAAGCCTACCGGGACACGGGACCTCGTTTATTTTAAGTTCCCATCCGAAAGAACCAAGGTTTTCATTTCGTAATGCCGAGTGCTTTGCGAAAGAACAGTAACTACCCACTTTGAAGTCTTGGGTCAGACCCGGTCGGGATTCGACCCACAACCCACACTTACAAAGCCAGCACTATATCAACTGAGCTACCGCAATTGTATTTAATTGAAAGGGTTTTATATATTCGTGTATTACCAATATATCATATATCGTATCGCGGACAGTTTATCGCTATGCATATCGTATCGTTGCGTTCTGAGTCTGTATCGTCCAAGTTTTAACTGGTATCATTCCAACCAGTAAAGGCCTATGTACAAGCCTTGGCATAGCTTTATTTTTTAACAATGACCGAGGTCGAAGTCTAAGCGATGAGAAGGCTTGCTAACGCCTAATCACTCGGCACTGCTGTCCCTTTTCCTGTAATAGTTATTATTATGAAATTTCGATCACAACTTCTTTATATTAAAGTCCATTCACAATCCTTAAGACTCTCGGTTTTGTGTAGATTTCTCTAAAACGAAACTTTTTACTGTAAAATAAAATAGTACATTAATTATATAATTCATGCCGTAATTTTTAATATTTTTTAACTTTTCTCCTTTTTGCCCCATACACCGAAATTTTTTGTCAATTTTGAACAAATGCTATTTTTTCTCAGTCATACATACAGGTAATCATTTATCTCCCAAAGGAAGGAAAACCAAGATTTTTCTTAAAAATTGGAAATGGAAGCTGCTGCTTTGACGACTGTTATAAAACGTCACATGAATAATCTTCATGGTCAAATGGTGTGTCATGACCTTGCACCATTGTCATATCTGAAAAGTCAAGGTCGAAAGAAAACATTAAATGTTGGGAGAGAGAGAGAGAGAGAGAGAGAGAGAGAGAGAGAGAGAGAGAGAGAGAGAGAGAGAGAGAGATTTGACTCTTAAGAGACAGTTTTAGTTTTATTATGAGCGTAAACGAGAAAGGCAATAAAAATAATTTTAAAAAATTAAAATAATATATTTTATTAAATTTTATATAATTAATAAAACACGAAATAAAATGTTGAAAAATATACAAGTGCTTTATATAGAATATACAAGTTTTTTTATATTTTAAAGCTGACAAAAATATAAAACAAAAATTTGCATTGAAAAACAAACTATTGTAAACGGACAAAAGTCAATCAAGTACCAATGTCATGGTGTAAATAGGTATAGTACTAGTGCTACACAATGTTTTAAGAAAATGGCGATGAAAGGAGGATGTTTAAGTGGGCGATTTCCACAAGTTTAACCAGAAGGTTAATAAAAAGCCTAACAAGTTCGAACTAATTTGTGATATATACAAGCTAATTAAAATTTGTTGTTGTTTGGCCTATTTGATTAATTCTACGATGTCATGACAAAATGTGATATACGAGGGCGTATCAATAAGTAACCAACCGAACTCGTTTCTGGATGCACCTCTTTTTGCGATGTAATTGCTCTTAAGTCTGTATTATTAATAAATATTATTAAGTATTATAATAAAAAAAACTTCGATATTATTCTTATAAACCACTTGTATATTCTTCAACATTTTATGTTATACATTTGTAACATTATTTAACACACCATTGATGTTGAATGTATATCTTATAATGCCATGGGCTGGAGGTCTCAAAGCAATAAAGTATATATATATATATATATATATATATATATATATATATATATATATATATATATATATATATATATATACAAGTCCTTCCACAAAATAAGATCATTCCGTAATTTCCATAAAGAAAGTTCACCCCCTTTTTAAAATACTTTTACCATATTTTCTTAGCAATTTAGCAATGTAAAGCAAATATCTACACAGTTTGAAATAAATTTTATAAACACTTGTCTCCCCTTAAATCTTTTCTAAAGAAAACTAGACAATATTTCCATGGAGAGAAAAATTAATGCAAACGTTTTCTATTGTTTTTGCTATTACAAATATATTTTTAATATTCATAATACCATGTCTGAATATAAATTATATTTTAAAGCTTTTGAGAAAATTACTCATAAGCATTGTCAGTAACAATTTGATATAGTCGACAGATACAGGAATAGAATTTCCCACCAAACACAAAATCAGACAAAGCAATGTAATAACCAGATTAATTAAAAACATTTCATTAAGAGATAGAAGGTTAAAACTTACACAAATAAAGGCGAGGTTGTACAATATATGTAAGCTGAAAGTAGGCAAAACAACAACATCAAAAAGGTTACGAGTGTTTGGCTTAAAGAGTTATGTTCCAGTAAGAAAACCTATTTTAAATAAAAGACAGAGAATGCTAAGGCTTCATTGGGCACTCAGACATCGTCAATGGTCACAGAAAAAAATGGAACACTGACCTATTTTCCGATGAATCAATATTTCGGTGTTATAACAACAGGCGAAATTTTAGGGTTCGACGAAGGTCCGATGAAAAGTACTTAAATCACTACATGCAGTTTACTGTGAAAACCCCTCTTCATGCCCAAGTATGGGGCATACTATCAGCTGACGGCGTTGGTATATTGAAAAAGATAAAGGGAACACATAATAGTGAATGGTACCAAAAAAAAAAAACAGTACTAAACGATATCTAAATACAATGTAAATCTCTTGTTTTCCCTGAAAGAGATTTTATTTTTCAACAAGATAAAGCCCCCGCACATCCGTCAAAATCAACAACATGCCTCTGGTGCAACGCGCATCGCTAGCATACACATGCTTTATTCTGAAACAGGATGGGAAACTTTAGAGAAAAGACGAAATAATCATAAGTTAGTCCAGTTCTATAAAATGTATCATAATCTAGCCCCTCCATATTTACGCATGCTTATCCCACCTTCACAAAACGATATTCATTCGCATAACACGCGTGGTTCCCATAATATTCGAAACATATCATGTAAAACTCCATTTTATCAAAATTCTTTTTTGCCCTACACTATTACAGAATGGAATAACTTACCAAGCGATGTAAGAGATAACTCCTTACCAATTTTTAAGAAACTTATTAACTCTCATATCAAAGTTCCAAATTTCTATAATTGTGGGACAAGATTAGGTCAAATACTCCACACAAGGCTACGATTACAATGTAGTTCTCTAAAGTATCATTTATATAGTTAACATTTAGATCCAGAGCCCTTTTGTATATGTGGTCAAATAGAGGACAACAATCATTTTCTTTTATATTGTCAAAATTTTAGACATATTCGAACATCAACCATATTTACACTTCCATATGTTTTAACCGTTGAAAAATTATTGTTTGGTGACCCTACCTTGTCCTTCGAACAAAATAAATTAATTTTTCTAACAGTACAGGAATTCATTTTAAAAAGTAAACGTTTCACTTAACACTATTTACTGTTTCTCATTGGTTCGAAGTATGTAGCTTGTATTATAGATATTCAATATATCATGGCTTTATTATTATTACTATTGTCAATCATATTATTAAAGTTATTATTATTATTATTATTATTATTATTATTATTATTATTATTCATAATACAGGCTGCATGTTTAGAGCTAATGAAAAACAGTAAAAAGTATTGTATTATGAATTTTCAACATATCATGGCTTTATTATTATTACCATTGTCAATCATATTATTATCATATTAATTACTTGTTACACACCAAATGTATTTAATTAATTTCATTTTTATGAATTTTTCAATGATATATGAATACACCCATGCATCTATTTTTTTTTTTGCACATGTACACACTTTGTATTTATATTATTATTATTATTATTATTATTATTATTATTGTTGTTTTATTATTATTGTTATTATAATTATTATATTATTATTATTATTATTATTATATTATTTACAACAATTTAATTTTTTTTATACTATTAGTAATATTATAATCATAATCATTCCACCGATATTTATTATTATTATTATTCACAATTATTATTATAATTATTATTCACAATTTTTTTATTATTATTATAATTATTATTATTCTACCACAATTTCCTTTTATTATTATTATTATTATTATTATTATCATATTTTTTCTACTACTATTATTATGTAATTAATTATACACCTTTATTAGACGTTTAAGTTGTTTACGATATAGGAGACTGGTTAATATTAGAGATATTCTCTAGTTCCAGAATCCTATTAATTAATTATTTATAATGTTATATCTATTGTATTTAATTTATCAAATAAATACTGTTTAAACTAAAATCAACAAGAGATTTTCTGTTTGAGAGACAGATATCGGCCGTTTGTATGGCCGGGAAATTTACCCGATATGAATCCAACGGAAAATCTATCGAATGATTTAAAAAAAGAACGTTGCAATGGGCAACCTGAAGACATCCATTTTGCCACTGTAGGCGTGGTCGGCGAAACGTCAATTGAATGAGTGTACATCTAAGTTAAAAATGTTAAACTTATATCGGGACGTCACCAATTATATGTGATATGCCAGGATTTTTTCTTTGCAGTGCGCTAAGGACCATGTGGAGGGAAGGTTCTTTAGTGCGTCACGCCTAACATGACACAGGACATTGTTTTTAAAAGTCTCCGCTGAAGGACCCGTTTACCATTTTAAACATTTTATGCTAAGTGATTTGCGATAGAACATCGACTATTTCCAAATCTTGGTTAGACCGGTCAGGGTTTTGAACCCCGACATTCCACACACTGAGCAGCCACTCTATCAACTGAACTACCCAAGTGACACTTCTAACGGATCTGTTGTTCACTAATCTAATGGCTCGCCCACGTACATACCTGATTAAACAACGCAATTGACGGATCGACGGCCACGCCCACTATGTTCCGACAAAGGCCCGTCATGCTTGAATTACAGGTAAAAAGAATGAAAACTAGGCCTGAATTGTGCGATTTAATGACGTCACTGACACTAGAACGTCATTAGTTGCCGTGACGCTGCTTTGGTATCGTAATGGCGGCAAATGTCGGAACATTTTTGGCGTGGCCGGCGAAACGTTAATTTGTCATGTGATCATAGTAAAATTAATCAAATAGACCAAATCAACAAGAAAATTTACTTAATTAGCTTGACTTCATCGCAAATTAATTAATTAAAAAATTCCCTTGATGAAATGGATTTTAATAAGCTTCTGGTAAAACTTGTGCCAATCGCCCGTTTAAACTCCTTTTTTTCATCGCCATTTTCTATATATTGCCTTCGAGAAGAAATACTTTTTTAATATGATAGTAGGCACGGACTATGCTGAGAGCGCAGCGGTTGATATTATACATAAAATTATTTTAACAGTTTTTATATTATAAATGAAATTTAATTTTAGGCTAGTTGTTTATAAATTTTAAAAAATCCAATCAGTTCCAAGCATAGTACTCATATTATATTAAACTTATATTCGTAAAGATGGCATTGACTAATACATAATTACAGTAAGTCTAAACATAAAAAATCACCAAACTTTTTCAGAAGGCACTTTCTCATACTAGAATCTATCGGAGTGGTTGAAACTTGATAACCAAGTAGTCTTCTCGTTTTCAACGTCACGGGAGTAAACATGATTAAACTTACTGACTGACAGTTAAATTCAATTTAAACAGTTAAAAACCTTTTAATAGTGAATTTATTGTAATAATTTCTGTATTAGTTGATAAAGGGATAAAGTTAAATGGAAGCCTATCCAGTATCATCGGGCAGCCATCTTAGGATCCAGTAACCGTCAGCAATGTCTATCGTAACAATGTTGGTAGCCACTTAATTCAGAGCCAGTAACAGTTATTGGCAGTGTCCCAGAGGACAGTGTTTGGGAACCACTTAAGACATAGTAACAATATTGTCAGCGACATCATATATAAAGGACAGTTTCGGAGAGCCAGGTCAGATACAGTAACAGTTATCAATAGTGTCCCACAGGGCAGTGTTGGAGAGAGACACAACAGATCCATGTAATGATTTTCAACAGTGTCATACAGAGAAGTAGCGTTGACCCAAGAAGCCACTTCAAATCCGGTTACAATTGTCAGGAATGTCCCACATGCTAGTGTTTGGGAGCCACACCAGAGATCCAGTCGGTGATCAACAAGGCAGTGTTGGGAAGCAGGGATGTTATAAAATACAGAACCGTGTGAGGCAGCTATGCACATCATGTCCAGTAACAATGTTCTCACAGGACCCAAGGTTGTTTAAAGTTAAGAAGTGGCAATGTTTGGTCCTTTAGGAAAATTATATATATATATATATATATATATACATGTATATATATATATATATATATATATATATATATATTATATATATATAATATATATTATATATATATATATATATGTGTGTGTGTGTGTGTGTGTGTGTGTGTGTGTGTGTGAAAACATGAATTTTGTCTTCTTGCTGAGCCCTATTTATATCCACCTTAAATGAGATGTAATTTATGTGAATTGCACTTAATGATAATGATATCATTATCTAATCCGATGGAAGTATATGAGACGGTAAAACAAAACAAGACAGTAATCAACTGGATCTTCAAATGATAAATACTTGGAAATTTAATTTTCAGTGACGTCTTTTCCAATCCTTGTTTTCTTTGATGACGTTCGATCACCAAACAACAAAAGATACTGAGAATAGAGTACTCCGTCATAATTGAATGAAATATAACCAAAAGGAATATTAATTGTTCTTTTTCTCCATCCCCTATTTTAAAAAAAGGTATTAATAATCGTGGTTTCAGTAATATTATCCAGCTGACAAGCTTACAAAAAACATATCAACATTCATAGAGATTTAATTTAGATTTCTTTTTGAAGGTCTTTTTCAAAAAGATCCTATATTAGGCAAAGATGTGACTTTAAATTACGCTTGCGTTGTACTTTTTTCTCGTGTCTTAAATAACCTTCATTCAAGACAACAGTGGGATTACAAATTCCGTCATTATAAATACATATACATTAAGAAGTTGGTTGGTTAGCTAGTTGAACGTTGCTTAACGTCGCATCAGCATTTTGTCAGCTATTCGCGACAAGAACTATTTTATTAATCTCTATGGATTAATCTATGATCAAATACGTGTATGCATGTGAAGTGCGAGTGTGTTGTATGGTCTGCGCATGCCTGGTACTAGAGCGCACTCAGGGCGACTTTATGTTGCTAGCTCACCGAGTCAGTACACCACAGACAAGCGTACTTTACCCCCGGTCCATTATACTGAAACCAGGTACACCAGTAAAGGCCAACGGCAAGGAATATTCATTTTACCACATGTGGTCTGAACGGGACTCTAACTCACAGCGGTGAGAGACCCTGGATTTGAAGAGTAGCGTCTTATCCATAAGGCCACCGCGACCTCCTCTTTTCTGTGAATGAGAATTCTACATGCATTTCCACACATAGAAGAGCATCTTAAATTCCACCCAATAGCCTATAATTGTCTTATCGCGTAGCCTGGTTCTCACATGAACAGATTCTAGGTGAACATTTTGTTGGCTTTACGATGGTTTGTGGATTTCACTGAATACTGTGACTTCCTCCACAATCTTAGAACTAACTGCCTGGATATTAGTGGAAAAATATTCAGCTTCAACTCAAGTAAATAATAATAATAATAATTATAATAATTATAATAATTTTTATTCTTAACAATAATAATGATTGTTGGAAATTTTAAGAATTTTAAATTGTAATTTGAGGAATTTAAGCTTAATCTTCAGAATCCTTAAAAAAACTAATGTGTATGCCATATATCATGCAAAGTATTTCTTTTAGCTAATTTGCTAATTTGGTTTTTTAGATATTTTTTTTTTAACCTTTTGGAAAAAAATTATGGTTTCACAATTTTGGTCCAAGCTCCAAGCACTAATGATGCGGAATTGTAATCCGAAACGGCAGTGAAGTTAATACATTATATGGTATGTAATTTAGTTTAGTTAAAGGCTACATTTAAAGCCGTATGTCAAACTTCAATTTTCCTTTAGTCAACTTTCCTGTTTTTCATTTATATACCCGTTTTTTCCTGCCTATGGTGTAATTACTTCACAATTAACACGCTATTGTAGAGCTTGTTCTCACTACGGGAACTTAATACATCCAAGCAAGCTGCTTACAAATAAATTGTTGATCAAGTGATATTGCAAGCCAAAGCTTATCAGGACCCTCAAACAGTTCTATTGTCGTCATCACAGTATTGTTGATAAGTATAATATCTTTGTATCAGGGGTTCAAAATTCCCTGGGTCCAAGGTCCGGGACGTATTGATTTTACCGTGGGACCATTAATATTTAAATTGTAAAAGTCCGCTGAACCTGCCATTTTTACCAGAATAATTCTACTTTTTCAATATAATTACATAATTGCACATGGAACTTTCAATGTTGATATTGGACTTTCAAAACTTTATGTGGGACCTGCCAAAAATAAAGGCAAAAGGTCCTGGACCTTCCATTACAAAACATAATTTTGAACCCCTGTGTATCCACGATTACCATGGATATATTTGACGTCTCATGGTTCCATGTTCTTTTTACTGTGAATTTTGAATACATACATGGCTGGTGTGGCTAGCTAAAGTATAATGTTTCTGTATCCACGATTACCATGGATATATTTGACGTCTCATGGTTCTATGTTCTTTTTACTGTGAATTTTGAGCACATACATGGCTGGTGTGGCTAGCTAAAGTATAATGTCTATGTATCCACAATTACCATGGATATATTTGACGTCTCATGGTTCGGTGTTCCTTTTACTGTGAATTTTGAATACATACGTGGCTGGTGTAGCTACCTAAATAGGAGGTGATTACCCTTCCGGAAAACCTGGTCTTACTTCCCCGAGGGAAGTTCACGCGTTTTGTCAGTTTTGGGATTGTGAGTTAGACATGGATTGGTATCTTTCTTGTTGATTTAATTTATATCTCATAATTCCTAATGCAGTACAGAAAATACATCAACAAAATATATACATGCAGATTACCATATCAACATAAAACAAACGATACAATTAAGTAATCGGAAGGTCCGAGCCTTTCAAATACAATTTATTTTATATATTTGCAAACACAAACACAAACACAAACATCCCTATCCATGTTGTCATTACAGTCCCAAAAGTAAAGTTGAAATCTGTGAAATATGGCAAAGGATCAACCATCAAACCCATCAACCCGGCTCTCTGAATCCCTAATGCAGTGGTCCGAGAGTGGACATGATACCCCTTTAATTTCTAATCTTTTTGTAGGCATTATTGTTCAGAATTTTAATATTTTAACCTTGATCACGTTATGCATAAGTCGACTGACTTGCTGTTCAACTTTATATGATTATTACTCCTTTGATGAAGCTTGTTTTAGCAATTCCATGATATCTGCCAATTGACACAATTGCTTCGGAATAAAAGGATCGTAGAAAAAAGTGCCTCTGTTTTCCATTTATGAGGTCACAAGGTCACCGACCTTATCACTGGTGTTTGGCGTATGAATAAAAAATGCACTTTTACCTTACGTCATCATCAACAACAACAACAACATACTTTTTGACGTTTCCACACGTGGTTTTGTTTACAATTAGAATCTCACAATAGCGTAGTTTTTGTTGACTTTTAAAAACAGATTTTCATTTAAAAGATAAATTACAAACAAAAAAGTTAAATGAAAATAAATAAGTATATAATACATGTAATTAAATAAATAGATTTTATGTTGCTGAACGTATGCGTCGTCTGCACATTCGGTGTGTGGATCGAATAACAATTGCCGAAACTTCGACTTAAGAGTGACAGATCCCGATTTCCAAGACATTTTAGATGGCTTTGGTTCGGATTTTGATGACTTTATAGCAAGTGGTGGCATTGGGACATCAACAATGTGCTCAACGCCAAAATACCAGACATTTCTAAGAGAACTGGGCATGGTTGAAGACCCTGGGATCCCACCAGCAGAAAGCCCCCCATCCAAGTAGGAACCCATAAAAACAGCAACAGCAAGCAACTCTAGCAAGAGATTTAAATCTATGTCAATAGATAATCTCAGAAAATTTGAAGAAATGGGCCAAAGCGATGCAGCAAAAAGAAACACATGATGGCGGTGTGAAAATACTGCACGGTATATATCGGGTGTATATAAGTAAAACTAAAATAATTGATGAAATTAAATGAAATAATGAATAGAATTTATGCCGTTACAGCAGGTTAAATGGGTGCAATTTCAAATTTTTGATGTTACTAATACAATGCAAAGTTACCAATTCAATGCAGACAAATTAATTCATCACGTCTGACATCGTATTAGCACCATTGATTGTACAAATTTATGAATGGGGCATCATAATTTTTTAAATATTCTAAAGACTGGTTACAATTAATTATTTAAGACCAGTCCTAATTTTACAACACAAGCTACTCATTTTTTAATTATAAATAAAAATAAAACAAATTTATTTCAGACTGGCATAATGAAAAGTTTGGTAGCGACATGGACATGCCAAATATTACAGTTGAGGAACTGGGCAACAAAATGGGTCAATTTTACTGCGAAGTTCGACCGCAGACGCAAGAAGAAAGCAAAGGATCGGTAGACAAGTCACCAACAGAATATCACAAAAAACTTTAAAAAACATAAGATGTGCTATAAACAGACATTTGTCAGACTTGGGCCGACAAATTGATATTGTGCATGACCCGGCATTTAAAACTGCAAATAAAATATTAAATGGTTACTTAAAACAAAATATGGCAATGGGGAAATCAAAACCTACCCAACACAAAGAGGTTATATCAAAGCCCGGTTTAGAGAAAATTTCTGCCTACCTTGATGGCGCCTGTCGGACCCCTATACGTAGTAACTACCACAAATGTAGTAACGGTCACATATTGTAATAAAATAGTGTCACATATGTAGTAACGAACCACAGATGTAGTAAGGTTTTTCACATATGTAGTAAATGTTGGTCACAAATGTAGCAAAATTTTCCCACAAATGTAGCAACAAAATTTTACCACAAATGTAACAAATTAGTTTAACCACAAATATAGTAAAATTTAAAAAAATGATAAAAATTTTTTTTTCAAAATGGGTAATATCTAGACTAGTGTTAATTAATGACAAGCACTGTGGTTTCTCATGTGATTTAAGGTATATCTGTCGGGTAATTTAAGGAATGAAACCCCAAACCAATATTATGCCTCGGTTTCAACCATGCTGTTTTGGACCAGGATAGCCGCAAAATCTTATTGTGAGATGTATTGAATTTAGTTATATGCGTATGATGCATGATCTGCTGAGATGACCAAGAACAGAAATGGGCAGGTAAAAACTGTCTTCTAATACCCCTGTATGCAGCACATGTAGGCACAAAATGAAAGTCAAGTGAGAGGTCGTCGGTTCGATCACTGGCCGGGTCTGACCCAAGACTTGAAAGTGGGTAGTAACTGTTCTTTCTCCAAGCACTCTGCATTACCAAATGAAAATCGCGGTTTTTTCGGATGTGTACTTAAAAATAAACGAGGTCCTGTGTCACAGTGGATAAATAACCCTGCTGTATAATGCCATCAGCGCAGCGCACAGGCAACATTTCTGTACCTTTCGCCTATAGCTGGCGACGTCTCGACATAAGAAAAATATTCTTGACTGTGACGTTAACCACCATTATTCAACTTAAGATAACAAAATGAAAGCCATTTTCAACGTAATTTGCACAATTAAACGCCTATCAGGTGGAGTATTAGTATACCGGCCTTCTTCAATTAATATTCAAAGTTCCACTGCGTATAACTTGATTGAAGTCAAAACTAGAGAAATTTTGATTTGTAAAAAACATATGTAAAGACAGTATAGACATAGACGCATACCAGTTTTGGTAAAAGGTATAGAAAAAGTGCGAGCTGAGGTCAAAGGTAAATCCAGCAAAATATATGCCCAGAGAGAGGCATAATAGAGACATAAATTACCTAGTAATCTTCTAAATTATAAGGCTGACCAATTCGACGGATTTATCGGTTTTTGACGGATTTGTACCCTAAAAATGGATAAACGGACGGATAAACTGAAAAGATCACATTAGATGTATTTTTCCCATTTTTGACGGTTGTGTTTAAATTGAACGTACTAAAATTCGGACTTTTTGTATGGAAATTGTACCAAAATCAAACACTTAACGATAAAAAGGTACCTCTGAAATGGCAACCTTGCGCACTAAAAATTAATGTTCCTAAAGTAAATAAATTTGAATAGAAATCATTCAAAAGACTTGTATATAACCATGCCGCAAGGGTCCCGTCATGCAAAAATTCTGGTTTTTTTGTAATTTTTTTGTTTGCTTTTTTTTCGTTTTCTTTAAACACTGAGAATTACTATAACTTACCCCCCCCCCCCCCAAAAAAATAAAAAAAAATAACAGTTTAATGCTAAAATGTACTAAAAGTCGCCTTCAATTGTGTTCAAATAAATAATATTTTACTTATAGGTTGTGTTACCATGACGGATACGGTCCGTAAAATTTGATTGACAGCGAGTATAAAAAATATCCAAGGTTTCGTCTAAGGAATAACTTAAGATGTTTTGTTATTTGTATAATATGTGACCTATAAACGGTTGAGTTCACCGATAGTTTATAATTTTGTTTATCGTAAAATTTCATTGACCAGTCCAAGAACCAGAAACAACAGGATCTTACAGGAACGAAACATTACTGAGGTAAGATTGAGATTTACGGTAGTAAAAATCAAGGTAAAATGATGCACTGAAATAGAGCACATATATATATATATATATATATATATATATATATATATATATATATATATATATATATATATATATATACATGTATATATAATTTACTTGTGTAGGTGTAGTGTAGGTAGTAGCTCAGTGGTAAAGCACTCACCTATAGTGTGGGAGGTCCCGGGTTCGATTTCGATTCCCGGTCCGAACCTGCATTTTTTCTCTTCCTGTTACGGTTGGTCCCAGGGTGGAACCTGGTGGTTTCGAAAAGAAAGGCAGGAATGTAGCGGTCTGGGTAACTCGCACTCGCCTATAGTGCGGGAGATCCCGGGTTCGATTTCCTATTACACTTGTTTTATAATGTTGTACAGACAAACCTGTCTTTAAGACCACCCAAGGGAACCAGTAAAAGTGGCTTATATGGACAGGTGACCTTTATATAGAGGATCAAGTAATATGAATAAAGAACAATTGGGATACAATTCTACTGACCTTTATAAGCAGGTGGGCCTTATATAGAGTTGGTCTTAAAGGCAGGTTGGACTGTAATTCGCATATGCAGTTAATTCATTCATGCAAGAAACTACTGAAATAACGAATCGAATATGTCTAAAATATTATATTACAGGGCTGACACAACAGCAATGTTAAAATATAAGTTCTATTTATTTGTTTGATAAAGTAACTGCACTTGACTGACCGGATCTCGAACCCGGAATTTCCAACATAAATAGAATCATCCGCCGACTGAGCTACATAACCAGTTATTGAACCCTTCCATCATTTATTTAGTTGTTTAATCACATGAAATTTATTCATTTACATTATTTATTTATTTATTTATTTATTTATTTATTTATTTTTATTTATTTATTTATTTATTTATTTATTTATTTATTTATTTATTTATTTTTAAATACTGTAAAATTTATGATTCAGTTTAAATAAGTTAAAAACACAATCAAAGAAATGGAGTGCATTACATTAGTAGTCTTTCCGTTTATAAAAAAAATACAGACATATTACACACTTTCTTGTTGACATGTGGGCATTGTATAAGGTCCGCCTATTAGCTAACACCCACCGGGGTGAAAAATATTGCTTAAATAGAGATTAAACAGTTATAAACCTGTTTTATAACAACACATGGCTAATTTGGTATTTTAATTTGAATGAGACATCAAAAAGTAGACTACTTTACCTCGAGGGAAAATGATGTAACGCTACATTATAAAATCATGGACCCTGTCACTTTATTGCAGGGTAAAAGAATAAATTAGGTTTGGGCATGTTAGAACACATTTAAAACACGTTATAGATCTTTTAGTTTATTTCAGTTCCTATAGTTTATTTACATGTCACATGGCAAGTTATGAAACATAATATACATATTAAAATATTACATAACATAATAACATCCAGCCTTAAAAGACTTATGAGACACGAGTTACACAAAGCATAGTAAAGCAAAAATTATAAAGTAAAAATATCGGTTACAAGTTAATAAAACGCTTTCGTCTATTATACATATCACAAAGTTTTGGCTAAGAGCGTTTGAACATCAACATTACACGTAATAATTAAAAATTTTTCATCCACATTTTAAAAAAAACTAAGTAAAGGATTTTACAGTTGCATAAAAGTAAAAATATCATGTCTTATATCAGAATAAAAGTCACACTCCATTAAAAAATGTTGTTCTGATTCTACTTTGTTACTATCAGTCTATCACATAAAGCTATTTTTGGCCTGATGTATCGTGCAAGTTCAATCGCAAAGGGCAGACAACCACATCTAAAATTTGCGAAAATATACAGATGGCAAATTATCGAAGGATGATTTATCTACATGTATTATAAAATCTCCGTATTTTTAATATGTTATACATGTATATATTAAAACAATATTAATTTTATTTAGATATTTACTTGCAACTCCAATACCAAAATGTTTAAATCACATTTAACCTTATTGTTATCATATTATTGCGACGGTGAATATTTGTTCTGACGTGATACGGGTAAAGTGTCTAGCCGCCAACACTTCGAGTTTTATCTTATTTCTTTAGTTATTGTTTATTTTTCCTTCAAGTAAAATTTTTGCGTAGGGGTACCAACTCATTACATATTTAAGTGGTTTTAGCAATGATTTTAGGAGCAACGGTAAAACCGGTTTTTCTACAACAGCTATCGGGTGAAATCCGTTTGCGTCATTTTATCGCCCTTTTCCGTCACAACTTATTTGCGCCAGTATATCAGTTACGCCACCAACATTAATGTAAAAAAAAACTCAGTCCTTTTGTGCCAATATGGTACCTTACTGACTTAGTTTATTGAGTTGAGAGAGTGCGTCGTAAATATAATTTCACCACTGTTTTTGACAAATGTTTTTCACTTACGATTACTAATTTTCCTCCATTACCAAGTCTTTAATTTCAACATCCATGCTGTACTAATTTCAAAACGAAGACTGATGTATATTTCATTCGAGTGAGTACTTGTTTTATTTATTTACATGCAACTCTATCATGTGACTATACTCACTTATTTTGTTTTTTTGTTTTGTAATTATTTATTTTGAACAGAGAACATATCTCGAGATCACTACTCACTATACGTATTTTGACCACTGCGGTAGCTCATTTAGTAGAGTGCTCGCTCCGTAAGTTGGAGGTCGTGGGTTCGAACACCAAACGGGTCTGACCCAAGACTTGAAATGGGGTAGTGACTATTCTTTGGCTAAGCACTCGGCACTACGAAGTGAATGTCACGTTTTTTTGGAAGGGAAGTTAAAATAAACGAGGTCCCGTATCACGGTGGGCTGGCAACGCTAAAAAAACCCCTGCTGTATAATGCCATCAGCGCAACGCACAGGCAAAATCTGCACCTTTGCCTATAGCTGGCGACGTCTCGATACAAGTGAAATATTCTTGACTGGGACGTTAAACACCATTACTTCAACTCAACTCCTACTGAAAGGTCAAAAGGACAGGCCATTGTTGTTTGCCTATATGTTACATTTTATCATTCTGTTGTTCTAATCACTTTTTTAGATTCATTGATTGGATGGGAATAAACGTTCCTGTCAAGAATATTTCACTTATATCGGTGTAGGCGAATATACCGCTGATAATTTCTCACATTTGCATTGCGTGTAGGGTTATAGGGGTTCAACGCCTACAGTGACACAGGCTATCGACTTTGAATGTCTCAGACGAAGAACCAGCGACATTCATTTAAAGTGTTTGACGAAAGAACGCCCACTACCCATATTTCATTTCCGTTGTTTGTTTTATGTAAACCAAGTGGTTTAATGTCAAAATCAGAGGAAACTAACGCAAACTGATAGGAGCATGATAAAATACGGGGTATATTATTAAATGCACGTACTTCAAATTCACGATGGACGCTATTCATATGTAAATCAAAAACAAACATACCCGTACATGTTTAAATCGCAATCCAAAAATCAAAGCAAACACTGGCAGACATCAGTTACAACATTACTGCATTTAAAATATCTCAAAATCCAAAATTCCGATTATAATTCAATTGTAATTTTAGCATAATTATAATGAAATAATAATTTAAAGACGACAACACTTATCTGCACCCAAAATCCAAAATTCCGATCATAATGTATTTTAAGTATATTTATGAATTAATAATTTAAAGATGACAATACGTATTAGCAAATGAACTTTGAACTACCGGTTGTGAACACAAAGAGGTGTAGTTTTGTAGTGTATCCACTCCCGGAAAAAATATCTTAAATATGATGAAACGGACTTATTTGTAGTACAAGGTGGGTAAACATTGTACATGTATACGTAAGTCGGAGATTATAATTTTATGTAATTAATTTGATTAATATTAATTGGGAGAAAATGAATACGTAAGTAGGAGATTATATTATTTGTAGCGGTCTGGGTAGCTCAGTGGTAGAGAACTCGCTTATAGTGCGAGAGGTTCAGGGTTCGATCCCCGGTTCGACCTTGTATTTTTCTCTTTCCTGTAACATTTGTGGGCTCGTCCGACCCTTGGAAGTAGTCGATCAACAGGTTGGTCCCAGGGTGGAACCTGGTGGGTTCGATTCAAGGGAGTTGAATCGAAAAAAGGAAGGGGGGAATGTAGCGGTCTGGGTAGGTCAGTGGTAGAGAACTCGCTTATAGTGCGAGAGGTTCAGGGTTCGACCCCCGGTTCGACCTTGTATTTTTCTCTTTCCTGTTACATTTGTGGGCTCGTCCGACCCTTGGAAGTAGTCGATCAACAGGTTGGTCCCAGGGCGGAACCTGGTGGGTTCGATTCAAGGGAGTTGAATCGAAAAAAGGAAGGGGGGAATGTAGCGGTCTGGGTAGGTCAGTGGTAGAGCACTCGCTTATAGTGCGGGAGGTCCCGGGTTTGATCTCCCCGTCCGACCCTGCATTTTTCTCTTTCCTGTTACATATTTATGCAAATCATTTGATTAACATTTAAAACGGGTATATTCTGGTTATATATGGTGGAATAATTCATACACGTGTCTTTGAAATTATTATAACGTATAAAATGATGTAAAAGATTTTTGGGTTGGTGAACAGAAAGTTCCAGTGTATGATTAAGCCAGGCAAAATAAGATACCGTGACGGAGTCTTATTATTAACTTTGACTAGATATTCTGATAGCAACACAAATTCTGATGTTGCATTTACTTTCATTATTTGACAGTATATAAATTGGGACGTCCTAGATACCCCGCCCGGAAAAATCTCTCCTTTTAGTAGAATGATGTTTTAAATTTTTTTTACAGGTTTAAGTTTGTAATGATATGATTTTTAACATGTATGGACAAACAACTTTGACCTGTCTGCTTGATCTTTCATTTAAATATTTACCACGGACCACCAAGTACATCTATATATAGGGAGCACATGTGTTTAATTTGTATACACCAAGAAATATAATCGCCTATGCCATGTAATGTATTAACTTGGATCTTAACACTACCCATGTATTGGGAGGACCCACCTGTATGAATTGTGCTAGAAAAAGGTCAAGCGGGTAGATCAATGTTGTTTGCCCATAACTTTAATAATAATAACTTTATTTCTCAAACACAGTACAGGTTATGGCAAATGACAAATAGACATACAACAGTAACATACATACCCAAAAACAGATGCATAAAAAGAAATGTAATAAATTTCATATACTTGAAATTGTGAGTTTTAAGCAACATCCCTGGGTTCAATTACTTATATATTTATAAAGCAATCATGTTAAAAAAGAATTTCTTATCATAACAGGTACTAATATATTGCACAATATTGTGAAGCAAATCAAAACTATTATTATTAAGAACAAGTTTTAATTTAGTGAAATATGAGCATTTGTCAAAGTATAAATATTTCTCTTTCATTTTTGAGAATAAGTTTTGTCTTTGTGGGTCATATTTTTTACAGGTGACAAGGAAGTGGAGTTCATAATCAATTGAGTCTGAATAACAACAAGGACAAATTCTGTCAGCAATTTTAATATTTGTGTATCTGCCTGTTTCTATTAAGAGTTTATGAGCACTTAGGCTAAGCTTAGCAAGATCAAACCTTTCTCTAGTTTTTTTTTAATTGGTCAATATATGCAGGACGAGAATATGGTGATATATACATATTATATACACAGTGTGTATGTACAACCCTCCGTATCAGGTCGAGTCCTTTTTTCGTAGTCGTATCACTACGAGTCGCGCTTGTGCGACGAGTAGTGATACAGCTACGCAAAAAGGACGAGACCTGATACGAAGGGTTGTACATACACACTGTGTATATGATATTTTTATCTAACATTTCCTATTAAGTCATTAAAATAATAAAAAAAACAATACTTTATGTGGAAAAATACATTTTACCACAGAAAACCACTGAACTATGTTATGACATGTTTTGTAGTAATGACGTCATTGTTTACATTTGACAAATCGGAGATTCCACAATGACGTCACAATGAGAAGTGCACGTGTACTTTACCGCCAATGTTGTATCACCACAGTGGTGATACAAGATTCTGTATCACGCGTGTTCGATAAAACTTGTATTTCATCAAATACAAACAGAAAAACTAGTCTAATGTTAGATAAAAGTCTTTGAAATAAAATTAACTTTTTTTGAATGAATAAATATTACCGAGTTGATTTTGACTGATTATGTCATTAATTCTTTGTTCAATTATAGGAAAGTATTTACTAATTAAAGATTCTGGTTGCTTATAATAATATGTTGATAACTGTGTTAATTTCATTATTTATAATTTGTTTTTGTATCTCTTGAAGGATGGTTACAGTGTCCATACTGATTCTGTGTTTGAGCTTTGGAAGGATTGTTAACGGATTCACTTGTGAGAGCAGCCGGACAGAATGCGAGACGTCACTGGTTATCTCCCATTATCTCACCATGTTACATCCAGTTCATAAGGCCGTCTATCCTTATAACGGAAAACTATATAAGTATGACGTCAATGATACGTCACGGGCAACGCATATTCCTATGGACGAGGTAATAACAGCTGATGGTTGGGAGGACCAGCGACTGGTTGTTGTCGCCAATAATACCATGCCGGGCCCTCCCTTTATACTTTATGAGGGCCAGAAGATAACCATACACGTCATCAACCATCTACAATCAGATACAGTATCTATACATTGGCATGGACTACCCCAGGAAGGGACACCTTACATGGATGGGGTAGGGTTCGTGTCGCAATGTCCTATCCAGCCCGGAGCATCCTTTACGTACCAGTTCATAGCAAGACCTAAGGGAACATATTGGTACCATTCACATGTAGGCTCTCAAAGAAGTAAGGGTCTATTTGGAGCTTTTATAATAAAATCACGATCAGAAATGGCGGACGATGTAGAGGACAAAATTATGTCCATTCAAGACTGGAATCATGATTGGGACGCAGATATGGACCACCAGAAAATGGTGTACGGGATTTATTATGACCGGAAGAAATACACATCTTCAAGGTCACTAGACGGGTCATATTTCAGTCTGTTTAGGTTACAGTCGGGTCTGATTAACGGTAGAGGCCGCTACTACGATCCATCGACTGGAGTACATAACGGGTCTCCGTTGGAAGTTTTTGAGGTAAAAGAAGGGAGAAAATATCGTTTTCGTATAATTGGGACCGGTGCCCTGTATCCATTCCGTATATCTATCGATGGTCACAATATGTCGGTAATAGAATCAGATGGTTATAACGTGGAACCTATTACTGCAGACTCCATAATTATCAACCCAGGAGAACGATATGATGTATTGATTCACACGGATAAACCTGTTGGTAATTACTGGATAAGAGGCCGGACATTGGAAAGTAACCGCAAACATATAGCTGAAGCAATACTTCGGTACAGCGGGGCACCGGAAGCTGAGCCGGTAACCATTCAACGGACCTGTACAGCAGACGACCGATGTCTTGTTCTAAACTGTCCATTTACATATTATCCTGAAAATGAATACACCGATTGTCTAAGATTCGACCATTTAAAATCTGATTCGAAAAATGATCCAGCCCCGCCGTATATTGCGGGTAAATTCAAGGAATATTTCCTAAATTTTGCTTTTCCCGGTACAACGTACACTCCAGGTTCTGTGAATGGACGTAAATTCGAGTTATCGCCCGTTAGTGCAATATCACAACCTGGTGAAATATCAACGTCTTGTGCGGACAAAGATTGTGGTGAACAAAAACTTTGCCATTGCTCATTTACTTTGGACATTGAACATGGTGATACTGTACAAATGGTATTTATGAATATGGGAAAAGGCAAAGGTTGGGCTCACCCCATACACATGCACGGACATTCTTTTTATGTTCTCAAAATGGGATATGCTACTTATGATAACATCACGGGTAAAATGATTGACGAAAATATGGACATAGACTGCAGAGGTGGAGTTTTTAGAAATGAAAGCTTTTGTAATGACGCAACATGGAGTGATCCGACTTGGAAAAACGGTAACATACCGGATGTAGAATTGGAAAGAGCTCCGCGAAAAGACACCATTATTGTCCCTAGCGGCGGATATGTTGTAACTAGAATAAAGGCCGATAACCCTGGCGTTTGGATAATGCATTGTCATATAGAGTTACATAGTACGGATGGCATGTCTATGTTACTTAATGAATCGTTTGGGAAGATTCCGTCTGTTCCTAATGGTTTCCCAATTTGCAAAAGTTTTTCACATTCTACGTCATTAGAGAAGTCAACTACAGATCCGTTAGAAGGTAAGTGTCACTTTGGTAGCTCAGTTGATAGAGTGGTTGCTTAGTGTGTGGAATGTCGGGGTTCAAAACCCTGACCGGTCTGACCAAGATCTGAAAAAAGGCGATGCTTTCGCCAATTACCTGGCATAAAGGTAGTTAAAATGAAAGTAACGCGTCATTCGGATGAGCTTTTCAAAACAATGTCCTGTCTTACTTTAGGCGTGACGAACTAAAGAACCTTCCCTGCACATGACCCTTAGCGAACCGCAAAAGGAAAATTATGTCATATCACATATAATTGGTGACGACCAGGTATAAGTTTAACATTCTTAACTGAGATGTACACTCCCATTTAATCAATCAATCAAGCTCATCTGATAAGTTTTATATCTATTCAATAGATAGAAGCGTTTATATTTGAGGTTTTATAAGATGACATTGTCTTTATTCTTGATTAATGTACCACTGCCGTAGCTCAGTTGGTAGAGTGCTTGCTTCGTAAGTGGAAGGTCGTGGGTTTGAACCCCGACCGGGTCTGACCAAAGACTTGAAAGTTGGTAGTGACTGTTCTTTCGGCAAGCACCCGGCATTACGAAATGAAAGCCACGACTCTATCGGATGGGAACTTAAAATAAACGAGGTCCCGTGTTACAGTGGGCTTTACACGATAAATAACCTTGTTGTAATACGCCATCAGCGCAACGCACAGGCAAAACAAATTTATGCACCTTCGCATATAGCTGGCGACGTCTCGATATAAGTGAAATATTATTGACTGGGACGTTAACCACCATATTACTCAACTCTTGATTACTGTGAGAACATTTATTTCCGCTGTGTCCAAGTTTGATAGCGAGTTGTCAAACAGCTGCCATGTATAATGAGATATAGGTAACGATGAGTCGGAATGAGCTGCCGGTTCGATACCATATTGCTAGGTTAGTGTTCCACTTTTGACAGGTCTGTCCTGTATGATGTCTTCATACCATTCTCAATCTCGATTTTACATATTGTATACGCATTTAATTTTGCGTGTATTTATTTTCGAAGTGTATAAAATTTAGACATATCCGCGTAGTTCAGTTTCGCTTTTTTTAAATGTACTATTGCACATGTCGCATAGTATTATTTTCGCTATGTATCAATTTCGCAAAACAAATGATCGCAAAATAAACGAAAATTAGCATACCGCAAAGTAAATACGTTTACAGTATGATGTGTAGCTTGTTCGACAGGAGGTGTTACCCTTCCGGGGAACTGACCTCATTTCCTGGTCGTCGTTAAAGTATGTTTAACTACATTTGCCAGTTTCCCAAGTATTTACTTTTGTTTTATAGATCATGATTTGAGCATGGACTGGTGTGTTTGTGGTTGATACTACATAAGTAACATGTATATTTTATTTACTTTGTTATAGGTACATTTGATAGGACTACATTTTGGACAGTTGTGGGAGTACTTATAGGATTACTGTTTATACAGTTCTTGATAATCTTATATGTGTGTTTCAAAACTAAGAATGGAGACGAGAAACAATATAGTGTGTCCTTTGATGGTAAAAGTAATCCATCCTTCAGCTAACTACGAAACAAGCAATGCAACACTACAATGTTTTCTATGACGGCAACGTAATTCAACCTTCAACTGATTAAACGGTTTTGCAATAACTCCAATACAGAGTTGTATGATGGCAACATAATTCAACCTTCAACTGATTAAACGGTTTGCAATAACTCCAATGGCAACGTAATTCAACCTTCAACTTGTTAAACGGCTTAAAATAACCCCAATACAAAATTGTATGATGGCAACATAAATCAACCTTCAACTGATTAAACGGTTTGCAATAAGTCCAATACAGAATTGTATGATGGCAACGTAATTCAACCTATAACTGATTAAACGGCTTAAAATAACTCCAATACAGAATTGTATAATGACAACGTAATTCAACCTTCAACTGATTAAACGGTATGCAATGACACTCAATACAGAGATGTATGATGGCAACGTTATTCAACCTTTAATTGATTAAACGGCTTAAAATAACTCCAATACAGAATTGTATGATGACAACGTAATTCAACCTTCAACTGATTAAACGGTATGCAATGACACCCAATACAGAGATGTATGATGGCAACATAATTCAACCTTCAACTGATTAAACGGCTTGCAATAACTCCAATACAGAATTGTATGATGACAACGTGATTCAACCTTTAATTGACTATACAACAACCTTCAACTGATTAAACGGTATGCAATGACACTCAATACAGAGATGTATGATGGCAACGTAATTCAACCTTTAATTGATTAAACGGTTAATAACTCCAATACAGAATTGTATGATGGCAACGTAATTCAACCTTCAACTGATTAAACGGTATGCAATGACACCCAATACAGAGATGTATGATGGCAACATAATTCAACCTTCAACTGATTAAACGGTTGCAATAACTCCAATACAGAATTGTATGATGACAACGTGATTCAACCTTTAATTGACTATACAACAACCTTCAACTGATTAAACGGTATGCAATGACACTCAATACAGAGATGTATGATGGCAACGTAATTCAACCTTTAATTGATTAAACGGTTTGCAATAAGTCCAATACAGAATTGTATGATGGCAACGTAATTCAACCTTCAACTGATTAAACGGCTTAAAATAACTCCAATACAGAATTGTATGATGACAACGTAATTCAACCTTCAACTGATTAAACGGTATGCAATGACACCCAATACAGAGATGTATGATGGCAACATAATTCAACCTTCAACTGATTAAACGGCTTGCAATAACTCCAATACAGAATTGTATGATGACAACGTGATTCAACCTTTAATTGACTATACAACAACACTTCAGTGTGTGTGTGTGTGTGTGTGTGTGTGTGTGTGTGTGTGGTGTGTGGTGGTGTAGAGTAATTCAACTTTGAACTGATAAAACAACACACAGAACAATGTGTTATGATGCAAAAAGTAATTGAACATTCAACTGATTAAACAACGCATGATGTAGTGTTTTGTTGAATGATGACAAGAGTAATTGAACCTTCAACTGGCTACACAGCAATAATATAACGTGTTCTATGATACAGTATGTTCTTACATGGTAACAGTAACCCAACCTTAACTAACGAAACAATCAATGCAACACTATAGTGTTACCTATGATAGAAAACGTAACCAAACCTTTAGTTGAATATTCAACAGAAACTAGTGTGTTCTATGATGCTATGATTAAAATGTAGTCCAACCTTAAACTGACTAAACAACAAAATTACGAGGCGTTTCACTGTGTTATATGATGGTTAAACAAATAACTACGGCAGCAAGTCAATAAGTAAACCAGCCTAACTTATTCCTGATTGTCCGACACGGTCGTGGTTTCCGTGCCTTGTGTTTATACATGTTTTATACCTGGATACACAATTGAACGCATATCGAGCCACTCTTTCATAATTCAGATATTGAATATCAAACATGGCTGAGTTGAGTTGAATAATGGTTTAACGTCAAGTCGCCAGCTTAGGACAAAGGTGCAGAAATTTTGTCTGTGCGTTGCGCTGATGGCATTATAATTCCGAAAGAACCGTGACTTTCATTTCGTAAACCTCAGTGCTTGGCGAAAAAACAGTCACGACCCACTTCCAAGTCTTGGGTCAGAACCGGCCGGGATCGAACCCACGACCCCCAACTTACGGAGCGAGCACTCTACCAACTGAGCTACCGCATTGGTAAACATGGCTAGCGATGAAAGGCATGCTTTACGTCTAAAGTTGAGTACCGTGCTGTAATTCGGTACTTGTATTAAATTTTAAAAGTTGAAACGGGTAAAGAGTTAGCCGATGTTTATGGTTCTTCCGCATCATCATATAATCGGGTTAAATTCTGGGTAGGGGAATCGGTAAAACGTCTTTTGAAATAAAGCCAGGTCTGGACGCCTACTAGAATATGATATGTTACAAAGTTCGGGATTTGGTATCTGATAGGCGTATTCGGGTGGAAGAAATATCACAGGCATTAGATATTTTACATGGTATCGTTTTCACAATTTTACATGATCGTTTAGATGTGCAAGTTTTAACAACCCCGATTCTCTTACCGATGAACAAATGGCAACCAGAGCATCAGTTTGTAGCGCCTTGTTAAAAGCTGTTTAGGACACAGATGATTTTCTTTTGCGTCAGGTGACTGCAACTGAGACTTGGGTTCATTATCTTGAGCCAATAAATATCAACGTCGTCAGTGGGTTAGACCTGGGACCCCGAGGCCAAAGAATTTCAATACTTTTTCAGTTCTTGGCTGAAGGCACTTGATCGCCATTGGCCTATGTGTATCATTACACCGGAAAAGGGAGGTGGATCTGAACGGGAAATGAGTTAGGCTGGTTACTTATCGACTCGCCTACGTACATACCTGATAAAACCACGCAGTTTGTCATGTGATCATAGTTAAATTAATCAAATCGACCAAATCAACAACAAAATTAAATTAGCTTGACTTCACCGCAAATTAATAAATTAACTTTATGAAAGGGATTTTATGACGCTTCTGGTAAAACATGAGCCAATCGCCCGTTTAAACTCCCTCCTTTCATCGCCATTTTCTATATATTGCCTTCGAGAAGAAATACTTTTTCATCATTCCCTTGACACGTAATTGACCTTTGTTTATTTGCAATAGTTCAAATACTAGTATCTCATTGTCTGTCAATGCATATTTTGTTACATGTTTTTGTCAGCTTTAAACGTCAAAGAACATGTCATTTTGATTGTATATTTGTAGTTTTTGTTTGTTTTTTTTACTATTTTACAGTATTTTATATTGATATCACATGTGTAGCAAACAATCTTGACCTGTTCGTTTGACCTATAATTTAAATATTTATCATGAACGAGTTTATTTGTGTATAGGGAAGGCGCACATGATTATATTTTGTAACGCAATGAGTAACACTAAACACGAACACTGCTCATCATGTATTGACGGTTAGTCCTAATACTACCCAAGTCATGGGTAGATTCTCCTAATGAAAAGCGGCAAGCGGACAGGTCAATGTTGTTTACCTATATACATATGTATAGGTAAACAACATTGACCTGTCTGCTTGACCTTTCATTAGAACTATTCATATAGGAGAATCCACTCAATTCATGGGTAACATTAGGATTCACATTTAATACATATACACATTGCCCGTGATTAGTGTTGACATCATATCTATAGACGAAATATACACGCCTTATCGCTATTACTTTTTACTCGTCCATAATGAATACATATATTTAATCAAAGGTCAAGCGGACAGGTCAATGTTGTATTTATACATCACTCCTATATTTTTACATTTTGTATGGTGTTTTACTAAATATATAAAATTTAATAACAATATATGATTTTTAACTTTTAATTCTGTTACTTTTACGCCTTTTTGTCGTTAAAACTTGTAATAAAACTACCGTAATTCCACAAATTCAGTGCACATGGAAAATGCAAAAATGGAGTCGTACTTTCCAACAAACTCACAAAAATTGTCAAAACTTAATACAAATTATACTGACCTAATATAAAACAATATTTTTCATTCATAAAAAAGCGAACTTAATTCTGTACATAGAGCAATTTTTTAACTTTTTAACAAAACAACATGACTATGTCAAAATTATCCCTTCTGTACCTTCATACTTGGAACAACTATAAACGTTATGTCATAATTGGAATATGCATGATGATCACACCTGGAAAAAACCTGAAAAAATGACCTACCTGACCCTAAATGCCCTGATGTAACTTTGAATGAGGCCCAATTGGTGTATAAATTTGATAAAATTTCCAAAATCTTCGCAAAATTTCTCAATGTACAGGAGAACTGAACAATAATTTTAATAATGTTTTTAATTAAAAATATAATTTGGTTAGGTCGGTGCATTTGAAATGCATTTTATTGATAGTTTAATGGAAACATTTTCAATTAAAAGAAATAAATAATAAAAAAAAACATGTGCACCAAATTTATGAAAATACTTAGTAGAACTGTCTCTTGAGAGCCAAATACCCCCATCCCACCCCAACATTTAACGTTTTTTCCGCGAGCTCGACCTTTCCGATATACCCTTGGTGCAAGGTCTTTGACCATGAAGATTAATAATGTGAAGTTTTATGACAGTCGTCCAAAGCAGCTATGATATATGGCTCGTACACGATTTTACACGGACACACAGATTTAGTTCACGTAAGCTAACAGAACAACAAACATGTATGCTTGACAGCATATTCATTTTGAAATGAACTACATGTGTGATAATTTAAATAGAGGGGCTTCGATTCGAGTTTAACAACTAAACTGTTGATGTAAGGATTTTGCAAGCCTAGTTTAATTCATATCTCTGAAAATTTTATGGCCATCATCACAATATTGTTGATAAGTATGATGTCTCTGATGTCAAAATTACCATGGATATATGTGACGGCCTATAGAGACATGTTCCTTTCATTTCCTAATTTCGATTTCTCACGTTGCGGGTACCGGTGTACCTAGCTTAACAGGGGATGCTTACCCTACCGGAGCAACCGGTCTCAGTCCCCTTGTAGAAGTTTTATCTAAAATTGCAAGTTTCAAACTTTTTAATTTGCGGTTGGACTGCATTGTTGGTGTGATTGTTTACTTTTACTATCGACTAGACTGAACAAATGTATAGATACTGTTCGTTATAATGGAATGATACTAAAAATGTTCAGTGAAGCCACCGAGTTTTAGAAAGCAATCTCTGAGTGACCAAGAAGTGTTTCAACCTTAGCATTTAGAGATGTTGTGATCTGTAGGCTGTTGACACTCACAGTTATTTTTGTTTTTGTGAAACGTGACTTTTATTTCGTAATGCCGAGTGCTAGGGTCAGACCCGATTGGGGATCGAACCCACCATCTCACATTTACGGAGTGAGCACTCTACCAACTGATCAGCTACCGCAGTGATTACAAAAAAAAAAAAAAAAAAAAAAAAAAAAAACAGATTCTAAAATATTATGATATTCTAAAATTCTATTTTGTAAAATTTGAGTACTATTTTTCCTGTAGATTCGTTACAGGAGCAACCGGTCTCAGTTCCCTTGTAGAAGTTTTATCTAAAATTGCCAGTTTCAAACTTTTTAACTTGCGGTTGGACTGCATTGTTGGTGTGATTTTTTACTTGTACTATCGACTAGACTGAACAAATGTATAGATACTGTTCGTTATAATGAAATGATACTAAAATGTTCAGTGAAGCCACCGAGTTTTAGAAAGCAATCTCTGAGTGACCAAGAAGTGTTTCAACCTTAGCATTTAGAGATGTCGTGATCTGTAGGCTGTTGCTCTTTGATGACACTCACAGTTATTTTTGTTTTTGTGAAACGTGCCATTCATTTCGTAATGCCTGGTGCTAGGTCAGACCCGACCGGGGATCGAACCCACCACCTCCCATTTACGGAGTGAGCACTCTACCAACTGAGCTACCGCAGTGGTTGCAAAAATAAAAGAAGAAAAGATACACAGGTTCTAATATATTATGATATTCTGAAATTCTATTTTGTAAAATTTTAGTAATATTTTTCCTGTAGATGCGTTATAAGTATTGCAGTCATAAGGGGACAATATTGACAAAACATATATTCCTTTACACTGGCATGGGGGGGGGGGGGGTATCCCGAAACAAAACTGTTTTGAATAATTAAGCTAGAAAAAGTAAGGGAACTGTACCCCATGTCAAGAATCTTAAACTCATATACAAGTGATCAGTTTAGGAATGATGGAGGGAACCGGAGTACCCGGATAAACCACAGACCTTCGGCAAGCGAACTGACAAATTTTCTCGCACTAGGTTCTGTTCCGAGACGGATTCTTGCCAATGTGCTCCGTAAACGTGCGCTTGAGACCGCCCGGTCACCTATGTATATAACAAGTGGGAGTGTCTATATGTCACATTCATATTTTAGAAATTGGTGTTTTTGTTAGTTTTTTAAACACGTTGTTTAATTTTCTGGGTTTATTTATTTATTTTTTTTATTTATTTATTTTTTTTTGCTATTCTCACGCCCTAGGGCCATAAATAGACCACCACCAAAACGAAATCTGTTGTGCACCACTTTCCCTTATATATCAGTTCACAAAAACTCAAAATATGAAATTTTAAATCGCATTCCGTGCCTTTTGTCTTGATTTAGACAAACAATATTCACCTGTCCACTTCTAATAAGTACAATTCATACACGAGGATTACATTCAAATCAATTTTTCAATCAATCACCTCGTGATGGACAATATATAAAAGAATAAATATATGAATTAATTTGAGATAAATTCATATTTATTAGTCAAAATATAACGTTATAAATTTTAATAAGATAGGAAATTTTTTTATTACTAAAAATTAACGTATTTATTTCTTATTTATAGTTATTTTTAATTGTTATTTAAGAATAAATATTATTATTCTTTAAATATAACTTTATTGAAATTTATTAAGGTAGGAATCAAACTTTTTAATTTCTAAAATTTAACATATTTATCTTATAATTTTAGCGTAGTTTTATGATGTATAGTTGCATTGTTGTAAATACCAATACCTTTAGGATAACATTTTCCTATCTGTCTTCCACCCACTACCATTGATTCTATATACGGTTGATTGTTGATTTTTTTGAATTTTAGATTTATCAAGGTTTTTTAATACCTAGTTATTCAATTTTAAAACAAAGAGTCTTTGATCAATATGCACAAGAATGGATAGCATGTTGTAAAAATTCAACAAAACTTAAATATTATTGTATGTTTAAAAATAATTTTTGTTTCTCAAAATATTTAAATGTTGTAACAGATACCAAATATAGAATTTCACTAACAAAATTACGTGTTGGTGCACACAGTTTAGCTGTAGAACAAGATAGATATGATGGTAATGCTGTGTCTAATAGAATGTGTAAATTATGTAATATGCAAGTACTTGAAGACGAATACCACTTTGTCATGGTTTGTCCAATCTATAGGGATATTAGAATAAAATATTTAGATAATTATTTTTGCCATTGGCCAAACGTAAACGAAGAGGTATGGCGGGTTTGATTGATTTTGTCCTAAATATGACCGTTTTGGTTTTTGAAAAAAAAAGTCTAAATATTCTTGCACTTAATTTATAAAGCAGCAGTATTTTATTTGGACTTTCATATTTTGCTCATACAAAGGTATATTTTGTTGGTATTTTTTTAATAAGCTCATCTTTGTGCTCTATTATGCTAAAAAAATGAAAAATGAGGGGGTTTTCCCGTCTTTGATAATTATTTTCAAAGTGTTCTCCTCGGAAGACTATTTTTTATGTTATTGTTTCTGAAAATATTTTCAAAATGCAATCATAACGAGTTTTCAAAAAATTGGTCCTCTTAGGAGAAAATAGTCAATTTTTGAAAATTAGGGGAAATTAAAACTGATCACTGCACATATAACTGATGTTGCATTTTAACTCTGCTGGCACTTACTGCTGTGGTTAGCTCAGTCGGTAGCGAGGACGCTTTGCAACCTGTACGGCATGGGTTCAAATCCCACCCGGGTACCTTTTAATTTATTCTTCTACTTACTTTTTATTTTCATCTTTATAAAATACTATTGTTAGATTTTTCTTTTACAAATATTAGTTTTTAAAAATGAGCATTATCTTCTTTTAAAACACGACTAGCAGATCAAGCCAGGTTACATTTTCATACAATAAATCTACGCACATCACCCGTGAATTCTTAGTGAAGCGTGATGTAAGTTAATACTTATTGTTCAAGTGGTTCTGTTTATTGTATAAAGATGAAAAATGAAGATTATGCGGATGTTAAGGTTTGTTAAATATCTTCGGCTCTTCAAAGAAAAACAAGTTTACACAAACAAAGTGCTTGTTTTTCATAGACCTGGTCTAATTATAGAACGCGAAATCCTCAGGTGTTTAAAAATACAGCGTTACGTCATTCATCCATTCAAGCAGGGGGCAATGTAAAAAGCGTCTATCAAACCCGCCATACCCCTTTTCTATTCTTATGTCGGGTAATTTAAGTAAAAGAAAACTGGTCAGATTTGCTAAATATTTATATATTCATTAAAGGGCGTGAAAGTTTATTATAATCAACTGTGGTATTTCATAATTATTTATTGTACATGTACTATTTTCTATTGTTTCGAAATATCATTGTCATAATGTGTCATGCCATCTTTAAATTTTTGTATTAATGCTATAAGTATATTGTATACTTTATGCAAATAACTACTTACTTACTTACTTTACTTACTTACTTACTTACTTACTTACTTACTTACTTACTGTCACGAAAAATCTTGAAATAGCATTTAATCACTTCTTCACCTTCCGTTCATTCACTTACAGTACAGGCCCGTCATAGTTTTCGAGATAATGAACCTTTTTGGTATTGTTTTGCAACCGTGACCTTGACCTTTTGACCCAAGACCTTTTTCTATACATCAAAATGATCGTTGTATCAATACCTACATTATTCTAATATACATGTCTATATAAAAAGTTTATAGTTTTCGAGATAATTAACGATTTTGGTATTGTTTTGCTACTGTGACCTTGACCTTTGGACCTATGACCTTTATCTATACATAAAAATGACCGTTACATCAATTTCAACAATATTCTAATATACATGTTTATATAAAAAGTTAATAGTTTTCGAGATAATTAACCATTTTGGTACTGATTTGCTACTGTGACCTTGACCTATGGACCCATGACCTTTTTCTTTACGTCAAAGTTATTGCTGTATCAATGCCTACAACATTCTAATATAGATGCCTATACAAAAAGTTTATAGTTTTCGAGATAATTAACCATTTCTGTATTGTTTGGCATTTGTGACCTTGACCTTTGACCCATAACCTTTTTCTATACATCAAAATGATTGCTGTATCAATACCTACAACATTCTAATATAGATGCTTATACAAAAAGTTCATAGTTTTCAAGATAATGAACCATTTCAGTTTTCTTTCGCATCTGTGACCTTGACCTTTGAACCAATGACCTTAATCTATATATCAAAATAATCATTACATCAATACCAACAATACTCTAATATACATGCCTATATAAAAAGTTTATAGTTTTCGAGATAATAAATAATATACGAAAGGTAAAAAATTAGGTCATGACCTTCATAATTGACTTGACTTTATTTTGAAGGTAATTACAATAATATGTCAAAACTGAAAACTCCCATGTCATTATCTGGTCTTATAGTCAAGTATAACAATTTAAAAATATTTTACGATTTTTGCAAAATTAAACGCAAAAACGCGTAACCTATTTTTAAACCAAATTTTATGAAATGAACAAACTTAAAGAATAAGACTATGTAGAATCCAAATATCACATCAGTTTTTGCCTCCAATGAGTGGTTTAAGAGAGGAAGATTTTTTAAGGTTTTGTCTATTTTTAGTAACAGCGGCCATGTGAACCATGCCATAAGCTCACATGGCCATCTTGGATATTCGATCGCCATGATTTGAACAAACTATAGTTAGACTCTGTCAAGGACCTTCCTTGGCAAATTTGGTTTCAGTTGGCCCAGTAGATTCGGAGGGGAAGATTAAAGTTTACTGACGCACGCACGCACGCCTCGCCATGCATAAGCTCGCGTGGCCTTTGGCCAGATGAACCCTGGTTTGTTTCGACATTAAGCAAACTAGTCCCTAGGACATCTAGATTAGGGCCACCCCCATATGGGACTAACATGGGCTTGTTATTACTGTCAAGTTTGGGTGAGCAAAGTGACCTGTATGTTAGTTCATCTAAACTATTAACCGATGCCCCAATTAACAAATTGCACTGCTTGTTGTTCAAGTTAACATTGACTTTGAGAGTTTTCTCGTCAACGACATTGACCCTATACTTATCGACACCGATCTTATAACAGTAATCTTTATCTGAAAAATCACTAGAATCTGGATTTTCTTGTGTAACATTTTTAACCGGGAAACTGCTCGGCTTCGAGTCGGAATCCGCTAACCGTTTGCGACACATGGCCTTGTAATGACCTTGTTTCTTGCAGTAATGACACGTTTTGTCCTTAGCGGGACACTCGTTTTCGTGTGAAAACTTGCCTCCGCAATTACGACATTGACGCGTATTTTCGCGAGTAGGGGGCAAAGACTGACCTTTACCTCGACGTTGTGTACCACGACCACTACCGCGATATCTTGATTATCACGCGAAGGGCCACCTGAGGTGTTACCTGTGAGCTATTGTAATTACATTGACATATTCATGTCCCTCCATCTTTTGTGCTCGTTGGTCCAAAATTTCTAATGATCTTCCAAGGCTCAAAATGTCATTTAACGTTTTGTCTTGTTCACGTAGAGCTCTCCTACGTTATCTATTTGACCTACAACATTGTATCACTTGTGAAAGGATTTCGCTCTGACATCGTGAAAATTGCATAGTTTCGCCTTTCGCCTGAGTTCGGTAACATACTCATCTAAAGTCTGAGACTCGCTCTGCTTGTAGTTTCTAAATGTGTAGATTTCCATTTGTGTATTTTTTCGTGGCGAAAAACAAACGACCAAGACCTTTTTGGTAGCAGGGTAATCGGTTGCAGTTTCTCCTTTCTCAGCCTCATAAATGTCATAGACCCGTTCTCCTGCGTAGTGTAATAATAATGCAAGTTTTCTGTCGCCATCATCTCCGCCAAGTCCCAAGCCGACAAACAAAAGTTCAAGCGATTTACCCATTTTTCCCACTTCGGGCCTGCATCTGATTTATCAGCATAGTCGAAAGCTGCAAAATATGGTAAGTGTTCCATTTTCTCGTCGCCAAGATGTCATATCTTGTGCACAGACATAACTTTTGAAAAAAAACAGACGCATGTGGTCTGCTGCATTGACTGTTTAATGGCCGCTACCGAAACTACTTTCAGCAAGCACATGGTGTATTCATGCGCGGTGTGTATTATAAAATTGCCAGATATGGAAACGGTATGAATTCCGGATATTACATATATGATCCCTATTTGCATTATATAGACTCCCCCGTATTTACAAAGACTCTGCCAAATTATTGACGATGGGCTTACAATGACTGTACACTGATACGGGTTAATAAACTAGCAGTTAACCATCGACCCTTACGTTTGTAGCGCCGAGACAATAAAATATATAGGTATATGCATATTAAATTGAAATACTAATATTTGAATATCAACTTGAGGATCACTAAAGCGATAGTTTTATATTTTGTGGTGTATAAAAAGCTAAAGTTGTTTAAATGTCGTGTATTTTTTACACACACACACGCACAGAGAGAGAGAGAGAGAGAGAGAGAGAGAGAGAGAGAGAGAGGAGAGAGAGAGAGGTAGAGTTGGCTCTGCATAACTTATTTGTTCATCATCGCGGCGGTCAGCTCAATATACAAATGGTGGAAACGTACTGCTAAATGCATTTATCTGATCCTGCTCTATTTAAACAGGACCGCTCATTCAATTACTGATGCTGATGTGACCGATGATAATAATAATAATAATATATAATAATAATAATAGTCATGATGACTTTATTTTTTCAGGGTTGCTTATTTGGACTGAGCCAATCTTACATAAGGCCCTCCAATGTGAGTGATTACATACTATTAATACAAAATAATTTTCTTTACATGTAGTAATTAAAAAAATAATAATAATGCAAAATATAAAACATATGCTAAGATGCTAAGTATACAACTATGTACAAGTAATATATATTAAACAACCAAATGTTAAAATAAAATTATAATATTATCGAATTAATAAGTAAAAAAGTACTTTGGTATAACTTTTTGAAATTCTTCAAAGATGTCGCGTTTTTAAATGTGTTGGTAATAAATTCAAAATTATTGAACCTGAGTATGAAATTGATGATTTTCGTAATTCTGAATTAGGTCAGAACAAGATTTAAATAAATCAGAAATATAACGTGGAGATATATTATTTACAACTTTAAATATTAAAATTGATTGGTTATAATGGATTCGTTGGTGAATTGTTTGCATGCTGATGATAATGACGATGATGTTGATGATGAGAGAGAGAGAGAGAGAGAGAGAGAGAGAGAGAGAGTGGTCCAAATGTTGATATTAATATTGAGACAATTTTAGCCCCGTCACATTTTAAAGTAGTGGAGACACCAGCAACAATGCGGGATAAAAACAAACTCGCGTCAACTAACTTACCGTAATTCCAGGGACGCGAGTTTTGTAATTATATAGGTTTATGTACCGCGCATTACTAGTGTTGGTAGAGTTTTTAAAAATATTTCCAATATTTACACATAATACATATGTCGGTTTTATAATGCTAGTACATGTACATTAAAATTTTATAGTGTCGCAAAATTACTTGTACAAAGATGTGACATGATCTGTAAGGGTACAACACTCGTCGATGAGACACTTTTACTGTAAACTATATTAAACAGTATTTTCAATGTTTTAACCGAGTGGACTATATTTCAGATTTGACTTCTTGTCCTACAAAATTAATGGAAATTTTATATGGAGATATTTAATTCCTTGATTCGAATATACATGTACACTTTTCTAACTGTTTGTTTTTTTAAAGATACTCTCGCATAGTAAATATTTTCCCAACCTTGCCAATAACGAGCTTTAGCAGTATATATTATAGTGGTATGTAGGTCAATATAACCACACACTTTTCATACTTCATTTATGTGACTGTGTCTTAGAAAATGCTGAATTATATAAGTCCGATTTGTATGATTTACCAGCTGCGTTACTAAAACATTGAACAATTTAAAACTGACAAACTTTAAATTATTTATTGTACATGTTATTTTCGAAATATCATTGTCATAATGTGTCATGCCATCTATTAATTATTTTTGTATTAATGCTATAAGTATATTGTATACTTTATGCAAATAAAGATACTTACTTACTTACTTACTTACTCACTTACTTACTTACTGTCACGAAAAATCTTGAAATAGCATTTAATCACTTCTTCACCTTCCGTTCATTCACTTACAGTACAGGCCCGTCATAGTTTTCGAGATAATGAACCTTTTTGGTATTGTTTTGCAACCGTGACCTTCACCTTTTGACCCAAGACCTTTTTCTATACATCAAGATGATCGTTGTATCAATACCTACATTATTCTAATAAACATGTCTATATAAAAAGTTTATAAATTTCGAGATAATTAACGATTTTGGTATTGTTTTGCTACTGTGACCTTGACCTTTGTACCTATGACCTTTTTCTATACATAAAAATGACCGTTACATCAATTTCAACAATATTCTAATATACATGTTTATATAAAAAGTTAATAGTTTTCGATATAATTAACCATTTTGGTACTAATTTGCTACTGTGACCTTGACCCATGACCTTTTTCTTTACGTCAAAGTTATCGCTGTATCAATACCTACAACATTCTAATATAGATGCCTATACAAAAAGTTTATAGTTTTCGAGATAATTAACCATTTCTGTATTGTTTGCATTTGTGACCTTGACCTTTGACCCATGACCTTTTTCTATACATCAAAATGATTGCTGTATTAATACCTACAACATTCTAATATAGATGCTTATACAAAAAGTTCATAGTTTTCAAGATAATGAACCATTTCAGTTTTCTTTCGCATCTGTGACCTTAACCTTTAGACCAATGGCCTTAATCTATTATTAAAATGATTGTTACATCAAAACCAACAACATTCCAATATACATGCCTACACAAAAAGTTTATAATTTTCGAGATAATTAACGATGTTGGTATTGTTTTGCTAATGTGATCTTGACCTTTTGGACCCACGACATTTTTCTATACACCAAAATGATTGTTGTATCAATACCTACAACTTCTAATATACATGCCTATACAAAAAGTTAATAGTTTTCGGGATAATGACCATTTCAGTATTCTTTCGCATCTGTGACCTTGACCTTTGAACCAATGAGCTTAATCTATATATCAAAATAATCATTACAGCAATACCAACAATACTCTAATATACATGCCTATATAAAAAGTTTATAGTTTTCGAGATAATAAATAATATAAGAAAGGTAAAAAATTAGGTCATGACCTTCATAATTGACCTTGACTTCATTTTGAAGGTAATTACAATAATATGTCAAAACTGAAAACCCCCATGTGATTATCTGGTCTTATATCAAGTTATAACTATTTAAAAATATTTTACGATTTTTGCAAAATTAAACGCAAAAACGCGTAACCTATTTTTAAACCAAATTTTATGAAATGAACAAACTTAAAGGTTAAGACTATGTAGAATCCAAATATCACATCAGTTTTTGCCTCCAATGAGTGGTTTATGAGAAGAAGATTTTTTAAGGTTTTGTCCATTTTTAGTAACAGCGGCCATGTGAGCCATGCCATAAGCTCACATGGCCATCTTGGATATTCGATCGCCATGATTTGAACAAACTATAGTTAGACTCTGTCAAGGACCTTCCTTGGTAAATTTGATTTCAGTTGGCCCAGTAGATTCGGAGGGGAAGATTAAAGTTTACTGACGCACGCACGCACGCCTCGCCATGCCATAAGCTCACGTGGCCTTTGGCCAGGTGAACCCTGGTTTGTTTCGACATTAAGCAAACAAGTCCCTAGGACATCTAGATTAGGGCCACCCCATATGGGACTAACATGGGCTTGTTATTACTGTCAAGTTTGGGTGAGCAAAGTGACCTGTATGTTAGTTCATCTAAACTATTAACCGATGCCCCAATTAACAAATTGCACTGCTTGTTGTTCAAGTTAACATTGACTTTGAGAGTTTTCTCGTCAACGACATTGACCCTATACTTATCGACACCGATCTTATAACAGTAATCTTTATCCGAAAAATCACTAGAATCTGGATTTTCTTGTGTAACATTTTTAACAGGGAAACTGCTCGGCTTCGAGTCGGAATCCGCTAACCGTTTGCGACACATGGCCTTGTAATGACCTTGTTTCTTGCAATAATGACACGTTTTGTCCTTAGCGGGACACTCGTTTTCGTGTTAAAACTTGCCTCCGCAATTACGACATTGACGCGTATTTTCGCGAGTAGGGGGCAAAGACTGACCTTTACCTCGACGTTGTGTACCACGACCACTACCGCGATATCTTGATCTATCACGCGAAGGGCCACCTGAGGTGTTACCTGTGAGCTATTGTAATTACATTGACATATTCATGTCCCTCCATCTTTTGTGCTCGTTGGTCCAAAATTTCTAATGATTTTCCGAGGCTCAAAATGTCATTTAACGTTTTGTCTTGTTCACGTAGAGCTCTCCTACGTTATCTATTTGACCTACAACATTGTATCACTTGTGAAAGGATTTCGCTCTCGACATCGTGAAAATTGCATAATTTTGCCTTTTGCCTGAGTTCGGTAACATACTCATCTAAAGTCTGAGACTCGCTCTGCTTGTAGTTTCTAAATGTGTAGATTTCCATTTGTGTATTTTTTGGTGGCGAAAAACAATCGACCAAGACCTTTTTGGTAGCAGGGTAATCGATTGCAATTTCTCCTTTCTCTGCCTCATAAATGTCATAGACCCGTTCTCCTGCGTAGTGTAATAATAATGCACGTTTTCTGTCGCCATCATCTCCGCCAAGTCCCATACCGACATACAAAAGTTCAAGCGATTTACCCATTTTTCCCACTTCGGGCCTGGATCTGATTTATCAGCATAATCGAAAGCTGCAAAATATGGTAGCGATAGTTTTATATTTTTTGGTGTATAAAAAGCTAAAGTTGTTTAAATGTTGTGTATTTTACACACACATCCGCACACACACAGACAGAGAGAGAGAGAGAGAGAGAGAGAGAGAGAGAGAGAGAGAGAGAGAGAGATGTAGAGTTGGCTCTGCATAGCTTATTTGTTCATCATCGCGGCGGTCAGCTCAATATACAAATGGTGGAAACGTACTGCTAAATGCATTTATCCGATCCTGCTCTCTTTAAACAGGACCGCTCATTCAAATACTGATGCTGATGTGACCGATGCTGATAATATAATAATAAATATAATAATAATAATAATAATAATAATCATGATAACTTTATTTTTTCAGGGTTGCTTATTTGGACTGAGCCAATCTTACATAAGGCCCTCCAATGTGAGTGATTACATACTATTAATACAAAATAACATTTCTTTACATGTAGTAATTAAAAAAATAATAATAATGCAAAATATAAAACATATGCTAAGATGCTAAGTATAAAACTATGTACAAGAAATATATATTAAACAACCAAATGTTAAGATAAATAATATTATCGAATTAATAAGTAAAAAAGTACTTTGGTATAACTTTTTGAAATTCTTCAAAGATGTCGCGTTTTTTAATTGTGTTGGTAACAAATTCAAAATTATTGAACCTGAGTATGAAATTGATGATTTTCGTAATTCTGAATTAGGTCAGAACAAGATTTAAATAAATCAGAAATATAACGTGGAGATATATTATTTACAACTTTAAATATTAAAATTGATTGGTGATAATGGATTCGTTGGTGAATTGTTTGCATGCTGATGATAATGATGATGATGATGATGAGAGAGAGAGAGAGAGGTGGTCCAAATGTTGATATTAATATTGAGACAATTTTAGCCCCGTCACATTTTAAAGTAGTGGAGACACCAGCAACAATGCGGGATAAAAACAAACTCGCGTCAACTAACTTACCGTAATTCCAGGGACGCGAGTTTTGTAATTATATAGGTTTATGTACCGCGCATTACTAGTGTTGGCAGAGTTTTTAAAATATTCCAATATTTACACATAATACATATGTCGGTTTTATGCTAGTACATGTACATTAAAATTTTATAGTGTCGCAAAATTACTTGTACAAAGATGTGACATGATCTGTAAGGGTACAACACTCGTCGATGAGACACTTTTACTGTAAACTGTATTAACAGTATTTTCAATGTTTTAACCGAGTGGACTATATTTCAGATTTGACTTCTTGTCCTACAAAATTAATGGAAATTTTATATGGAGATATTTAATTCCTTGATTCGAATATACATGTACACTTTTCTAACTGTTTGTTTTTTTAAAGATACTCTCGCATAGTAAATATTTTCCCAACCTTGCCAATAACGAGCTTTAGCTTCCGACGTGAAAGAGTATATTATAGTGGTATGTAGGACAATATAACCACAAACTGTTCATACTTCATTTATGTGACTGTATCAATATCTGGTCTTATAGTCAAGTTATAACTATTTAAAAATATTTTACGATTTTTGCAAAATTAAACGCAAAAACGCGTAACCTATTTTTAAACCAAATTTTATAAAATGAACAAACTTAAAGGTTAAGACTATGTAGAATCCAAATATCACATCAGTTTTTGCCTCCAATGAGTGGTTTATGAGAAGAAGATTTTTTAAGGTTTTGTCCATTTTTAGTAACAGCGGCCATGTGAGCCATGCCATAAGCTCACATGGCCATCTTGGATATTCGATCGCCATGATTGAACAAACTATAGTTAGACTCTGTCAGGACCTTCCTTGGTAAATTTGATTTCAGTTGGCCCAGTAGATTCGGAGGGGAAGATTAAAGTTTACTGACGCACGCACGCACGCATCGCCTGCCATAAGCTCACGTGGCCTTTGGCCAGTGAAACCCTGGTTTGTTTCGACATTAAGCAAACAAGTCCCTAGGACATCTAGATTAGGCCACCCCATATGGTACTAACATGGGCTTGTTATTACTGTCAAGTTTGGGTGAGCAAAGTGACCTGTATGTTAGTTCATCTAAACTATTAACCGATGCCCCAATTAACAATTGCACTGCTTGTTGTTCAAGTTAACATTGACTTTGAGAGTTTTCTCGTCAACGACATTGACCCTATACTTATCGACACCGATCTTATAACAGTAATCTTTATCTGAAAATCACTAGAATCTGGATTTTCTTGTGTAACATTTTTAACCGGGAAACTGCTCGGCTCGAGTCGGAATCCGCTAACCGTTTGCGACACATGGCCTTGTAATGACCTTGTTTCTTGCAGTAATGACACGTTTTGTCTTAGCGGGACACTCGTTTTCGTGTGAAAACTTGCCTCCGCAATTACGCATTGACGCGTATTTTCGCGAGTAGGGGAAAAGAGTGACCTTTACCTCGACGTTGTGTACCACGACCACTACCCGCGATATCTTGATCTATCACGCGAAGGGCCACCTGAGGTGTTACCTGTGAGCTATTGTAATTACATTGACATATTCATGTCCCTCCATCTTTTGTGCTCGTTGGTCCAAAATTTCTAATGATTTTCCGAGGACTCATATGTCATTTAACGTTTTGTCTTGTTCACGTAGAGCTCTCCTACGTTATCTATTTGACCTACAACATTGTATCACTTGTGACAAGGATTTCGCTCTCGACATCGTGAAATTGCATAATTTTGCCTTTTGCCTGAGTTCGGTAACATACTCATCTAAAGTCTGAGACTCGCTCTGCTTGTAGTTTCTAAATGTGTAGATTTCCATTTGTGTATTTTTTGGTGGCGAAAAACAATCGACCAAGACCTTTTTGGTAGCAGGGTAATCGATTGCAATTTCTCCTTTCTCTGCCTCATAAATGTCATAGACCCGTTCTCCTGCGTAGTGTAATAATAATGCACGTTTTCTGTCGCCATCATCTCCGCCAAGTCCCATGCCGACAAACAAAAGTTCAAGCGATTTACCCATTTTTTCCACTTCGGGCCTGCATCTGATTTATCAGCATAATCGAAAGCTGCAAAATATGGTAGCGATAGTTTTATATTTTTGGTGTATAAAAAGCTAAAGTTGTTTAAATGTCGTGTATTTTTTACACACACATCCGCACACACACAGAGAGAGAGAGAGAGAGAGAGAGAGAGAGAGAGAGAGAGAGAGAGAGAGAGAGAGAGAGGTAGAGTTGGCTCTGCATAGCTGATTTGTTCATCATCGCGGCGGTCAGCTCAATATACAAATGGTGGAAACGTACTGCTAAATGCATTTATCCGATCCTGCTCTCTTTAAACAGGACCTCATTCAAATACTGATGCTGATGTGACCGATGCTGATAATAATAAATAATATAATAATAATAATAATAATAATAATAAATATGATAACTTTATTTTTTCAGGGTTGCTTATTTGGACTGAGCCAATCTTATATAAACCCTCCAATGTGAGTGATTACATACTATTAATACAAAATAACATTTCTTTACATGTAGTAATTAAAAAAATAATAATAATGCAAAATATAAAACATATGCTAAGATGTTAAGTATAAAACTATGTACAAGTAATATATATTAAACAACCAAATGTTAAGATAAATAATATTATCGAATTAATAAGTAAAAAAGTACTGTGGTATAACTTTTTGAAATTCTTCAAAGATGTCGCGTTTTTTAATTGTGTTGGAAATAAATTCAAATTATTGAACTTGAGTATGAAATTGATGATTTTCGTAATTCTGAATTAGGTCAGAACAAGATTTAAATAAATCAGAAATATAACGTGGAGATATATTATTTACAACTTTAAATATTAAAATTGATTGGTGATAATGGATTCGTTGGTGAATTGTTTGCATGTTGATGATAATGATGATGATGAGAGAGAGAGAGAGAGAGAGAGAGAGAGAGAGAGAGAGAGATGGTCCAAATGTAAATATTAATATTGAGACAATTTTAGCCCCGTCACATTTTAAAGTAGTGGAGACACCAGCACCAATTCGGGATAAAAACAAACTCGCGTCAACTAACTTACCGTAATTCCAGGGACGCGTGTTTTGTAATTATATAGGTTTATGTACCGCGCATTACTAGTGTTGGTAGAGTTTTTAAAAATATTTCCAATATTTACACATAATACATATGTCGGTTTTATAATGCTAGTACATGTACATTAAAATTTTATAGTGTCGCAAAATTACTTGTACAAAGATGTGACATGATCTGTAAGGGTACAACACTCGTCGATGAGACACTTTTACTGTAAACTGTATTAACAGTATTTTCAATGTTTTAACCGAGTGGACTATATTTCAGATTTGACTTCTTGTCCTACAAAATTAATGGAAATTTTATATGGAGATATTTAATGAATTGATTCGAATATACATGTACACTTTTCTAACCGTTTTAAAGATACTCTCGCATAGTAAATATTTTCCCAACCTTGCCAATAACGAGCTTTAGCTTCCGACGTGAAAGAGTATATTATAGTGGTATGTAGGTCAATATAACCACAAACTGTTCATACTTCATTTATGTGACTGTGTCTTAGAAAATGCTGAATTATATAAGTCCGATTTGTATGATTTACCAGCTGCGTGACTAAAACATTGAACAATTTAAAACTGGCAAAATTGATCAATACGAGTTGGTACATGGATTTCAGTTGGAACAAGTAAAAACTTAATTTTGAGGAGTTAGACAACTTGTTATCTTTCAAGTGGCAAATGTTTTTATCAAATTTAAAGATAACTTGATCTCAAGAGTTTGATAATTTCAAATGGCTTTCAATTTTATTATTGTGCGTCTTTTATACTTAGAGACAGACCTTAATTGAAATTGCTGTATTATCATTTGGTGTCTCATACAATAACCACAATATATGTGTTTAAAAACAAAAATACTAACAATGAAAAATACACGAAAATTTAAATTCATTACATTTATTTCTGTACATAGAGAAAAAATCAGCAAATTTACAAATATCGCGATTAGCCTAAAAACTAAAACACCCGTTATAGACCCCATGTTCTAAACCATTGATAATCACGCCTGAATCACGCCTGTGTCTTAGACTTAATCATTTTGTCCACTTTCAAATAATGTGATTCTTATGGTTTTTTATTTTAATCGGAATGTTGATTAAAGGTCCATCAGAAGTTACATGTAGTGCTTCATTTTTATTATTATTATTATTATTATTTATTATTATTATTATTATTATTAATGGTATAGGCAAACAGTATTAACCTGTTACTTGACCTTTGGTTTAAATATCTATTATGGGCGAGTAAATTCAAGAATAAAAATTGCACATATATACTTCGTCTCTATGATGTGAACACTAATCATGGACAATGTGTATGTATTACACAATTGCGAATCCTTGCACTACCTGTGTATTGAGTGGCTCCTCCTATGTATATATTCCTAATGAAAGGCCAAGCAGATAGGTCAATGTTGTTTACCTATAATTATAGTATCATAAATCAGCATTTTTGTCTCCTGTATAATTCAGGAAAATTGATTCATTGATTATTGGGTTTTACATCTAGTCCAAGAGCTCATACAGGTTTATTTGACTTTTATTTGCCAAAAGGTCTGAAACTTGTTTCTGAAAGGCAATTATCAGTATAATATGAAAATGCATTTCTTACAAAATTCGGTCTGGACATTTTTTGTAAATCCCGGATTTTTTAAGAGCAACTGAACGTATTTGTCAAAAACACTTTTTGGGGTAGGGGAAGGGAATCGTGATTATATAACGCCTAAATACGATAGATACCCATTAAATTTGGTATCATTCTAAAGGTTATTAATAATTTTTTATATATGATAAAATATTTTTCAATATGATGTCACTAGGTACAGATATGATGTCATAAACTATTTTTTAAAATTAAAAATAGTGAAAAAGACTATTTCGATCGGATACAAATTTCTCAGGTTACATTTTGTGTGTGTTGTCATTAATTTTTGTTTTAAAATAATATATACCCTCTGCCATGATATTCTATAACTTTGATGTGTAATTATCTCAGTTTATAATGTTTTGTTATAAAAATATGTACCCACTTCTACTAAAGAGTTCATTTTGGGGGGTAGGGGAACACTATCATGATTTAACATCATAACTTTATATATATTATCCCATCATGTTTGGTATCAAATTGAAGGTATTTTCATAAACTAATATTATGCATCAACATGAAACAAATTACCTTTCATTACGTCATCGTGACGTCATAATTGTAATTATTTGGTAAAATGCATTAAAATGTGATGAGATATATTTTCTAATTTATGTCGTTCAACTGACAGAATATAAATATCATCTATAATAACTACAAAAAGTAATGAAAAACAGTTAAAAAATGCAATATTTAAAATATATTACAGAAATATACTGCAAAACTCCAAGTTTAACAACAATGACAAGAAAAAGAAACAAGAACATGTTTTATATGTTGATCCAAATCTTAAATGTCAAATATTACAACTATTGCTACATCACGTTTTGGCTCTAAACTATAAACCTTTTGTTATAGTATTACTTATTCAATTCTACGTATTTTCACTATTTATCACTCCAAGTACATGTATCAGGGAAGAGGGAGTCTGGATATTGTGCCAAGCATCATACGGATTCCAAACAAAAATATACTGAAGATACCATCAACAAAAAGAGTTTTTGATAAATAACATATCTTTTGTGTTTGATTACATAATTTTCCAACAAACAATCGGTATACCAATGGGTACAAACTGTAGACCATTGCTTGTTAATTTGCTTCTTTATTCGTATGAAGCAGAATTTATGCAGAAATTTGTTAAATCGGGAGAGAAGACTGTCGCTAAATCATTCAACTCCACATACATATTTATAGATGACGTCCTGTCTCTTAACAATTCTAAATTTGGAGACTATGTGAATGTCATCTATCCTAGTGAGCTTGAAATAAAAGATACGACTGATTCCTCAAGTTCTGCTTCATATTTAGACTTTTACCTGAATATGACGCCCACGAAAGGGTACATTTGAAACTTTATGACAAACGTGATGACTTCAATTTTTCTATTGTCAATTTTCCTTGTCTATGCAGCAATATACCTGCTTGTATTTTTGTGCTAATTAATACGCTATGGTAGAGCCTGCTCCCACTACAAGAATTTTGTACAATAAAGCAGGCTGCTTGCAAATAAATTGTTGACTCGGGGATATTGCAAACCTAGGCTTATCAAGGCCCTCAAAAAGTTTTATGGTCATCATCAATGTATTTTGATAAGTTGATGTCTTTGTGTCCAGGATTGCCCTGGATATATTTGACGTCCCTTAGTTCCATGTTTCTTTCACACAATTATGATTACACACGTGGCGGGTGTAGCTAGCTAAACAGGAGATGCTTTCCCTTATGGAGCACCCAGCCTCACTTCCCTGGTGGAAGTTAATGTGTCTAACGTAACTTGTCAGTTCCAAAGTTTTCACTTTGCTTCTTGGATTGTGATTCGGACATGGATTTGTTTTTGCCTAATAATGATTTTATACCTTATAAAATTGAAAAGCATTGTTTCAGTGTCATCGTTTTTATTAGTCATCATCATTTTCATAATCTGACTCATCAAATTCGAATTAATCCCAGCCACTTTCTCAACTTTACCCTCCACTGACTGTGGAACACTGCTTTCCAATACACATATGATGTTTTGTGGCACCTTTGGTCCAGCAAACCAATCAGTTAATCAGGTTGAATTGTATACGGGTTTAAAATGAAAGTATTTTTCCAAAGAAATGTGATGTAGTTGACCGGCAATATTTTGTGTTGTAGAACTCTCATGCATGGTGGCATGCCACTGGGATTGGCACCTTTTATTTTATTTAATGGTTACTCTTTACTTTTTGATTCCTAATATTGTTGAAAGAGAAGAAACTCACACTGTTAACATTGGATACATAGGGTTTTTCATACGGAGTACAGACAAATTTCTCCAACTTCATTAAGTCCTCGGTAATGTTTCTGCTGTTACAATAATGCATTTTTAAGTGATCACTATCTTTTGGGAGATCTAGCTATCCCTTCATTAATAAATGCTGAACTGAAGTAAAGTCCGAGCCAGTAAAAACATGTAATCCAGGCAGTGCATCAATTAAAAAAGTTCTGGTTTGTGTGACAAACTTAATGGATATGACGCTGTGTATTGCTGCTGCTAAGACCAACATCCATGAAAACTTGGTGACCTCCAATAATCTTTGCATATGATGCATTTATACTCCAGACGCGGTGCAGAAGACTCGACTATTGCTATCACTAGATCTGACCATAAACGGCGTAGAGATTGACAGCAAGCTCTACGGTCTTCTTCTTTTTTAAATAAAACATTTCAAATTCTTTACCAGAGAATAAAGTAATGCATCATATGCAAAGATTATTAGACGTGATCAAGTTTGCATGGGGGTTGAAGAAACCTGTCACTAATTTTATGCAGTTGATGACGGTGTAGTACGTGAAGAGGTGTAACATGAGGAAGCAGATACACTGATGGTGTTGTACTTGACGGAAATTGTTAAAAGTATATTTAATGTAAGAATAGTCATCAGAGGTAATGATACAGATGTATTGGTTACACTTGCACATGATGTGCATCGACTTATGGAAAAGCAACATCATGTTTGGATCGATGTTAGTCAGCAGTAGCAATACACGGTGTCATATCAACATAAACAAGTTTTTCACACAAACCAGACCTTTTTATGCTTTTACTGGCTCAGACTTAACTTCAGCATTTGCCAATAAAGAGATAGCTAGACCTATCAAAATTTGTGACTTCAAGAATTCTGTACTTTGGGTAACAGTAGAAACATTACTGAGGACTTAATGAATCAGTTGGAAAAATTTGTCTGTGTTCTGTATAGAAAATCCTATATGTCCAATGGCAACAGTGTAAGGAACCATTAGATAAAATAAAAGGTGCCAACCCCAGTAACATGCCACCACGCAAGAGAGTTTTACAACACAAAATATTGCAGGCCAACTACGTCACATTTCTTTGGAAAATACTTTTCTTCCAAACTCGTATACAATTCAACCTGATGGAAATGGAAGGTAAATACCTAATCATTTAGTTTGATGGACCACAGGTGCCACGAAACATCATATGCGTATTGAAAAAGCCGTAATCTACAGCCAGTGGAGGGTAAAAATGAGGAAGTTGCATATGGAGATGATTTATTCGGACCTGATGAGTCAGATGATGAAAATGATAATTAATGACTAAAACAAAAACATGACACTGAAACAATGATTTTTAATTTTATTATGTATAAAATGATAAATAGTGAAAATACGTAGAAATGAGGAAGCAATACGGTAACAAAAGTCTTATAGTTTATAACCAAAACGTGATGCAGCAATAATTGTAATATTATGTATTTTAAACTTGGATTAACATATTATACTTGTTCTTGTTTCTTTTTCTGCTCAATGTTAAATTTGGAGTTTAGCAGCCTGTTTCCGTAATATGGTACAATCTTTAACTGTTTTTCATTATCGTTTGTTTGTACATATTACAGATATTAATTATGATCTGTCAGTTGAATGACATAAATAAAAATATATCTCTTCATATTTTCTTGTATTTTACCAAATAATTACGATTATGACGTCACTATGACGCAATGAAAGGTAATTTGTTTTATGTTGATGCATAATATTACAGTTTATTAAAATACCTTCAATTTAATACCAAACATGATGGGATAGTATATATAGTTATGATGTTAAATCATGATAGTGTTCCCCTACCCCCAAAAATGAATTCTTCAGTAGAAGTGGGTACATATTTTCTCTAATAGAAAATATTATAATGCTCAGATAATTACACATCAAAGTTATAGAATATCAATGGCTGAGGGTATATTATTATTTTTAAAACAAAAATTAATGACAACACACACAAAATATAAACCTGAGAAATTTGTATTCGATCGAAATAGTCTTTTTCACTATTTTTAATTTTAAAAAATAGTTTATGACAATCATATCTGTACCTAGTGACATCATATTGAAAAATATTTTATCATATAATAAAGAATTATCAATAACCTTTAGAATTATACCAAATTTAATGGGTATCTATCGTATTTAGGCGTTATATAATCACGATTCCCTTCCCCTATCCCCAAAAAGTGTTTTTGACAAATACGTTCAGTTGCTCTTAAAAAATCCGGGATTTACAAAAAATGTCCAGACCGAATTTTGTAAGAAATGCATTTTCATATTGTACTGATAATTGCCTTTCAGAAACAAGTTTCAGACCTTTTGGCAAATAAAAGTCAAATAAACCTGTATGAGCTCTGGGACTAATCCCAATGTTTACATTACAAATGCATTGTCTTATTTGAATCTCTTTGGAACCATTGCGTTAATTTTTCGATGACAGCAGTGTGTCACGCGCTCTGTGTAAATCGATACGTCAGTTAATATCTTCAGCCAATCCGCTGTCGATGTACAGCGGAGGAATACATTCCACCAAGGAACTACTTATTCATTCATAATTTCCTGCGGGTTCATTCATAAATCTATCCGGCGACTACAGGGACGCTCTTTACGAGCGGCCACAAACGTAGAAATTTGTCATACTGCACCAATTTTAAAAATGTTGAAAATAAAAAAGAATAATAAAAACCAATATTGTTGTCTTTTTATATCAAAATAATTTTTTAATGATTTATGACCATTTCCATGGCCTATAAAGATACAGTGAAAAAAATAGTGAGTCCGAGGACACCACATTTAAATTATGAACAACTGTTTGTTATTCGACTAAATAATTATATTAATAGTAATATCTTACCAAACAGATTATTGTTTAGTGAAAAAAGGAGAAATAGAATTTAATTTTCAAAAGTGTTTTACGGAACTATATTTTACGATCGCCAAGCAACGAGACAAATCAACATGGCTGTTCTCTTTATATGGTTCTACAATAAGAGTTATCTCGCTTTAAGTGTTCCAACCACATTAATACACCGACTTTCGGAAAATTAATAATACCTTTTTGTGGGTAAAAATAATGTAAACATAAGGATTGAATTTCACTTTGAATGCTGTCATCGAGGTATGACTGCATCAGCTCACGTTCAAAGTTAACATGAATCGCTTCACCCAATCAAAAGTAATACATTAATCTATTCACATGTTATATATATAGAGGATCTTGCATGAGTGTTTATGTAATATTGAATTTATTAAACGAGTTGAATAATTTTTTATGCAACGAGCCTTGGCGATTCATGTTAACTTTGAACGTGAGCTGATGCAGTCATACCTCGATGACAGCATTCAAAGTGAAATTCAATCCTTAAGTCAAGAATATTTCACTTATATCGAGACATCATCTGCTATAGGTGAATTAGCAGAACCTTTGTGGTGTGCTAAAGAATAAGCAGGGCAGGAATATGAATATTTTCTGAATGTGCTATGTTAATGGCTAGTCAAGATTCTTCGCTTGTATCAAGACAGACAGTTCATCTATGGCGGAGGAAGCTGGAATCCCCAAAGAAAACCAAAAACCTTATGCAAGCAAACTGACAAACTTTCTCACATTTAGATCTGTCGAGTATGAACCTTGAAGCCTAGACTGTGAGAGGTGCTGTATGCACGCTTATAGATCAAACAACCTCGCTTTCTCTGGGTATTATTCAAGGAGGTAATATAACTTATTATTACCGGTATTGTCACATGGTGTGTATGTCCTTCCTAACTCCTATATCTCTGAGGGTAATATAGGCCTGATATAAGTTTTATCATCATCACTGTCACATGATGTGTTTATATCTATCTTTTCAAAGAATAACGTGATAGGGAGATATATTCAAGGGGTGTATCATCATCATCATAAGTTATTGTTTGTATATACCAGTATATATATACAGGTAAGTACAAAATTTCTATTTTGTCAAACATTTGACTGCTTAAGTTGTCTGTTTTCTTTACCAGTACAGCAATTTTTTTAAATTGTTATGTGTTTTTTCAATGTTTCGTTTTATCAGTAATTATGGGGTTCAGCTTGCCCGTACAAAGTTCAAGCAAGCTTGTTTCATACCCACTGATTTGCGTTTGGTAATAATCCTATGTCATATATTGTCTAGGACATGAGCCTGCTGTGCTATACCCATTGACGTCAATATGATGGTGAGCCAATATCATATCCACTGACTAAGCATTTTGTTCATGGCCATACCTACTGACTTGAGTATGATGCTGAGCCTATGTCCTACCTACTGACTTAAGTATAATGCTGAGCCTATGTCATACCTACTGACTTGAGTATGATGCTGAGCCTATGTCATACCTACTGACTTAAGTATAATGCTAAGCCTATGTCATACCTACTGACTTCAGTATGATGCTGAACCAATCTCATACCTTCTGACTTGAGTATGATGTTGAACCTATGTCATACCCGCTGACTTTAGTATGATGCTGAGCCTATGTCATACCCGCTGACTTGAGTATGATGCTGAAAATATGTCATATCTACTGACTTGAGTATAATGCTGAACCTATGTCATACCCGCTGACTTTAGTATGATGTTGAGCCTATGTCATACCCGCTGACTTTAGTATGATGCTGAAAATATGTCATACCCGCTGACTTAAGTATGATGCTGAGCCTATGTCATACCCGCTGACTTTAGTATGATGCTGAAAATATGTCATATCTACTGACTTGAGTATAATGCTGAACCTATGTCATACCTACTGACTTGAGTATGATACTAAACCTATGTCATCATCCTTAAATGTACACTACAGAAAACCTGTTCTTTCTCCTACATTTACATATATCAAATTCACAGATAAATTGGTTTAAGAAATGACATTCTGATAGTGTAGCGTGTGCCAAATTTGATAAAGGGCAAAGCCCTTCATTTTGAATTTGGCACGCGCCACACTATCTTTCATTACACCTTGAAATACCATGAGCAGAAATGTCATTTCTTATATTTACAATTTACAATTTTTGTTTATTTATTTTTTTGTTGAAATAAGTATCTTGTAGCAATATTTGTTGATCAGATGTTCAAAACTGTTGCAGGTAGTCTAAAATTGATTGTTAGTTTGACTCCGCCTCCGATTTCCGACAGCTGTCAAAGAAAAATATAATCCTAAGTATTTCATGTTAATTTTTTTTTAAAGTGTTATCATTTTACAACAAATATTATATCTTCATGTAAAGATTAAAATTGCAATCATTAAAAGTAGAATAATACTGCAAGTAATACACTGTTTGTAAACAAATTCACGTGGTATGACATGTGCTTTCTGGAACTACTACGCATCAAAGGTCATGACCCCTATTGTCTTTCAACGGGAATTGAAATACAATTGCTACTGCATGTTTCATCGAAGACAAATGAAAAATCATATACAAACCACCAGTATATATGACATATACAGTGTATGTCACCAGCTGAAAAAGAGGGTGTTGCATACTCTTGAAATTTCAATACGTTTTCAGTTTATATGTGGTGTTTCATTGGCCACTCTAATGTTGGTTGGTTGGTTGGTTGGATGTTGCTTAACGTCGCATCAGCAATTTTTCAGCTATTCGCGACGAGAACTATTTAATTAATTTCTATGGATTAATCTATGAACAATTTTGTTTATGCATGTGAAGTGCGAGTGTGTTGTATGGTCTGCCTTGAACTAGCGCGCACTCAGGGCGACTTTACCGTGCTAGCTCACAGAGTCAGTACGCCGCAGACAAGCGTACCACTCCCCAAGTCCATTATACTGATACCAGGTGAATCAGTAAAGGCCAACAGCAAGGGAAATTCACTTTCCCACGTGTGGTCCGAGCATGACTCGAACTTACAGCGGTGAGAGACCCAGGATTTGAAGACCGATGTCTTATCCATTAGGCCACAGCGCCCTCCTCCCACTCTAATGTATTTACATAGGTAGTAATTAAATGATATGTCTTTTTCTCAAAGTGAAAGTAGGTTACCTCGGCAGCCAAGTGGTCTGATATGCATGCTTGTGATCAGTGTCTTTCATTGTCTAGGTTCAAATCACACTTGAGCAGATGCTTGTTTGAGAAAGTTTGTTAATTCAACTGGTAAACGTCAGTGATTTTCTCTGGGTGCTACGGTTTTAGTCGCCATACAATCACTGATCACCTTAAATAAAGCTTAACCTTTTAGAGAGGTGGGTTATTGTACACCAATAATACACTTAAATATATCTTCTAAATGACACATTTTAATAATCACTATATCTAGAATATCTAGAATACAAATATTTAAATTTGCAAGATTTACGTGAATGGAAATATTGGTTAAATAATTACTGTAAAAAAACACAGGACAGCAATCAGAACAAGAATAAAATTTCTGTAACTTAATTTGTATTTTGATGATGACTATGTAAACTCAAACATAGAGTACTTTACTGGAAAACAAAAATTGTGTAAACTCAAACATGGAATATTTTACTGGAAAACAAAAATTGTGTAAACTCAAACATGGAATATTTTACTGGAAAACAAAAATTGTATAAACTCAAACATGGAATATTTTACTGGAAAACAAAGACTCTTTAAATCAATCGAATTTCCTAGAATACTATACAATCTTGAGCAAGATCATAGTGCATTTACTACATTACAAATTGTAAGTGAAACAATTCCTTCATTATCCTTAAAACAGTAACCTTTAATTGAATTGATATTGCTGCCAGTAGTACTGAGGTGCAGTACAGACCTGTCGAAAGTTTAACAGAGATAACAAAAAGAGTCAAAAGTAGTTATACTAGTAATATGTAAAGGTATGATTTTCTTTACTAACTTATCAAGATAGTCGTGCCTAGTTTAAGCTTAGACCTTTACACTTATTGTGTAAATCTCGTATCAGGCAGGGGTAGGGACAGAAATTTATTAATCATTATAAATCGCTTTTAATCTATTTTAAAGTAAAGTTATCACTGGAGAAACAGTGTTCTTGTCCCTACAAGTTGATAATGGTGTTTACCTCCCGATTTTCGTATCTCGTATTTCAAAAGATAACTTGTTCATTTTTCCTTCTGAGGACAAGTTTAGCTGGTACTTGAAAATCAATTTGAATTACCAGGTACTTGGAAAAAAATTTTAAAATATGATCCGAGTCATTCTATATGTCCATTAAATATTAAGCGGAAGTTAAAATTATGTGTTTCTCAAATGGGCATATATAGAGTTGAATTGAGTTGGAGCAATGGTGTTTAACTTCCCAGTCAAGAATACCTCAGTTATATCGAGACTTTTCCAGATATAGGCGAAGTTGCAGAAAGTTTGCCAGTGCGTTGTGGTGATGGCATTATACAGCATGATGTTTTATTGTGTCAAGCATATCATGACAGGGGGCATCGTTTATTGGTAATATAAAGAGAGATGGAACCAATTACGAGTATCAAGTATCGACAAACATTACTAATGTTTACTTTTTCAAGTCAGGGTTTAGAGTGGCTATTCATCTATTTTCTCAAAAGTGGGCCAAGTTGCTGAGTGGTCTAACTTGCACACACACGAATCACAGTGCCTCTGCCCTCCTAGATTTAAATTCCGCATTGACAGTTCTATTTCTGAAGGTTGTTGTTTTTCACTGGTATACGAGTACTCTATTATCATTGTATTAACAGACTGGGGTGTAATACACCATTATTTCACACCACTAAAATTTCTGAAAATTGCAAGCATACTCACACAGTTTATAACTCATTATAAACGTCAACCATTATCTTATATACGAGTAATAGACCGAACATGAACTTAAATCTTTTCAAAATGTTAAAGTCGCCAGTATGTAATATGGGATACTAGTAACTGGCTATTAGTAGCTGGCTACTTGTAGAAGAAAAGTTAGCTACTAGTAGCCAGTTACTTGTGGAAGAAAAAATAGCTACTAGTAGCCAGTTACTTATTAGAAAAGCAGTCGATTACTTTGAAAAAATATCATCTATTTACTACACATAACTACCTACTAACGAATTAGATTTTATGGATAACAATTTCCTCAAAACTACGATTAATTTCTTGTACAACGAATGTAGTCCAGATATTTTTGAATGTTAATAACATTTCAGAAGAGTAGCTGAGTTTTTTTTAAGCTATTCAAAATTCAAATAAACCATGATGTAGTATATTCAATTCTGCATCCATCGATACCAAATATTAAAACATTTAAGCTTTAATACGCTCAAATACGCTTCCACAAAGGAGGGGTGGGGTTGTACGGGGAGGTTTTAATGCAATTTCTATCATTTTTCACATTCAGGACGAGTAGCTGGGTGTTTATTTTTAAGATATTCAACATACAAGCATATCATAATGAAGTATATTCAATTCTGCATCCATTGATACCAAATATTCTAACATATGAGCTTAAATACGCAAAAATACGCTTCCACAAACGGAACGAGGGTATGCAAAAACGAGTAGGTTCAAGTGTAATTTCTATGATTTTTCACATTCAGAACGAGTAGCTGGGTATTTTTTTAAGATATTCAAAATTCAAGCATATCATGATGAAGTATATTCAATTCTGCAACCATTGATACCAACTATTCAAACATTCAAGTTTCAATACGCTCTAATACGCTTCCACAAAGAGGGTTGGCGGTGTACGGGAAGGTTCTAATGCAATTTCTATCATTTTTCATTCAGGACGAGTAGCTGGGTGTTTAGTTTTAAGATATTCAAAATTAAAGCATATCTTGATGAAGTATATTCAATTCTGCATCCATCGATACCAAATATTGAAATATTCAAGATTCAGTACGCTAAGATACACTTCCACAAATGAGGGGTGGGGGTATATTCAATTCTGCATCCATCGATACCAAATATTCAAATATTAAAGTTCAGTACGCAAAGATACACTTCAAACCAATGAGGGGTGGGGGTGTACGGGAAGGTTCTAATGCAATTTCATTTTTCAAATTCAGGACGAGTAGCTGGGTATACGATGACGTATATATTAAAATTGAAATTCTCCATCATGATATGCTTGAATTTTGAATATCTTAAAAATAAACACCCAGCTACTCGTCCTGAATGTAAAATGATAGAAATTGCATTAAAACCTACCCGTAAACCCCCAACCCTCCTTTGTGGAAGCGTATTTGAGCGTATTGAAGCTTGAATGTTTGAATATTTGGTATCAATGGATGCAGAATTAAATAGACTTCATTATGAGTTATGTGATTTTTGAATATCTGAAAAATAAACCCAGCTTCTCGTCCTGAATGTGAAAAATCATAGAAATTACAATTGAACCTACCCGTTTTTGCATACCCCGTTCCGTTTGTGGAGCGTATCCTTGCGTATTGAAGCTCAATGTTAGAAAATTTATTATCAATGGATGTAGAATTGAATATACTTCATCATGATACGCTTCAATTTCGAATATCTTAAAAATAAATACCCAGCTACTCGTCCTGAATGTAAAAATTCATAGAAATTGCATTAAAACCTACCCACACAACCCCACTCCTTTGTGGAAGCGTATTAGATCGTATTGAAGCTTTAATGTTTGAATATTTGGTATCGATGGATGCAAAATTGAATATACTTCATCATGATATCTTTGAATTCTGAATATCTTAAAATAGATACCCAGCTACTCGTCCTAAATGTAAAAAATGATAGAAATTGCATTAGAACCTTCCCGTACAACCCACCCCTCCTTTGTGGAAGAATATTTGAGCTTATAAAGCTTGAATGCTTAAATATTTGGTATCAATGGTTGCAGAATTGAATATACGTCATCATGATATGCTTGAATGTTGAATATCTTAAAAATAAATACTCAGCTACTCGTCCAGAATGTGAAAAATCATAGAAATTACACTTGAACCTACCCGTTTTTGCATACCCTCGTACCGTCTGTGGAAGCGTATCTGTGCGTATTGAAGCTCATATCTTAGAATATTTCGTATCAATGGATGCAGAAAATACTTCATCATGATATTCTTGAATTTTGAATATCTTAAAATGAACACCCATCTACTAGTCTAAAATGTGAAACATGATAGAAATTGCATTAGAACCTTCCCGTACACACAACCCCTCCTTTGTGGAAGAATATTTGAGCGTATTGAAGCTTGAAAGTTTAAATATTTGGTATCAATGGATGCAGAATTAAAAATACTTTATCATGATATCTTTGAATTTTGAATATCTTAAAAAAGATACCCAGCTACTCGTCCTAAATGTGAAAAATGATAGAAATTGCATTAGAATCTTCCCGTACACACCAACCCCTCCTTTCTGAAAGAATATTTGAGCGTATTGAAGCTTGAATGTTTCAATAAATGGTATCAGTGGATGCAGAATTGAATAGAGTTCATTATGATATATTTGAATTTTGAATATCTGAAAAATAAATAACCAGCTACTTGTTCTGAATGTTAAAAATCATAGAAATTACACTTGAACCTACCCGTTTTGGGATAACACCGTTCCGTTTGTGGAAGCGTATCTGTGCGTATTGGAGCTCATATGTTAAAAAATTTGGTATCAATGGATGCAGAATTAAATATACTTCATTATGATATGCTTGAATTTTGAATTTCCTAAAAATAAATACCCAGCTACTCGTCCTAAATGTGAAAAATCATAGAAATTGCATTAAAACCTACCGACACCCCCACCCCTCCTTTTTGGAAGCGTATTATAGCGTATGGAAGCTTGAATGTTTAAATATTTGGTATCGATGGATGCAGAATTGCATATACTTCATCATTATATCTTTGAATTTTGAATATTTTAAAATAGATACTCAGGTATTCGTCGTAAATGTGATGTGAAAAATGATATAAATTGCATTATAACCTTCCCGTACACACCCACCCCTCCTTTTTGGAAGAATATTTGAGCGTATTGAAGCTTGAAGTTTTGAATATTTGGTATCAAGGGATGCAGAATTGAATATACTTCATCATGATATGCTTGAATGTTGAATATCTTAAAAATAAATACCCAGCTATTAGTCCAGAATGTGAAAAATCATAGAAATTACACTTGAACCTACCCGTTTTTGCATACCCTCGTACCGTCTGTGGAAGCGTATCTCTGCGTATTGAAGCTCATATCTTAGAATATTTCGTATCAATGGATGCAGAAAATACTTCATCATGATATTCTTGAATTTTGAATATCTTAAAAATAAACACCCAGCTACTCGTTTCTGAATGTGAAAAATGATAGAAATTGCATTAGAACCTTCCCATACACCCCCACCCCTCCTTTGTGGAAGCGTATTTGAGCGTATTGAAGCTTGAATGTTTAACTTTTGGTATCGATGAATGTAGAATTGAACATACTTTATCATGATATCTTTGAATTTTGAATATCTTAAAATAGATACCCAACTACTCGTCCTAAATGTTAAAAAATAATTGAAATTGCATAATAACCTTCCCGTACCCCCACCCCTTATTTATGGAAGGATATTTGAGCGTATTGAAGCTTGAATGTTTGAATATTTGGTATCAGTGGATGCAGAATGGAATAGAGTTCATTATGATATATTTGAATTTTGAATATCTAAAAAATAAATACCCAGCTACTTGTTCTGAATGTTAAAAATCATAGAAATTAGACTTGAACCTACCCGTTTTTGGATACCCCCGTTCCGTTTGTGGAAGCGTATCTGTGCGTATTGGAGCTCATATGTTAGATAATATTGGTATCAATGGATGCATAATTAAATATACTTCATCATGATATGCTTGAATTTTGAATTTCGTAAAAATAAATACCCAGCTACTCATCCTGAATGTGAAAAAATCATAGAAATTGCATTAAAACCTACCGACACCCCACCCCTCCTTTTTAGAAGCGTATTATAGCGTATGGAAGCTTGAATGTTTAAATGTTTGGAATCGATGGATGCAGAATTATATATACTTCATCATGATATCTTTGAATTTTGAATATCTTAAAATAGATACTCTGCTACTCGTCTTAAATGTGATGTGAAAAATGATTGAAATTGCATTATAACCTTCCTGTACACCCCCACCCCTCCTTTGTGGAAGAATATTTGAGCGTATTAAAGCTTGAATGTTTGAATATTTGGTATTAATGGATGCAGAATTGAATATACTTCATCATGATATCTTTGAATTTTAACATCTTTGAACATCTTAAAAATAAATACCCAGCTACTTGTCCTGGATGTGAAAAATCATAGAAATTACACTTAACCCTACCCGTTTTTGCATACCCCATTCCGTTTGTAGAAGCATGTTTGTGCGTAAAAAAGCTCATATGAGACTATTTGGTATCAATGGATGCAGAATTGAATATACTTCATCATGATCTTGAATTTTGATCCATAGGTATTTATTTATAATATATTCAACATTCAAGCATATGATGATGAAGTATATTCAATTCTGCGTCCATTGATACTAAATATTCAAACATTCAGGAAGAATAACTGTGTATTTATTTTTAAGATATTGAAAATTTAAGCGTATAAGATGAAAAATTTAATTCTGCATCCATTGATACCAAATATTCTAACATATGAGCTTTAATACGCACAGAAACGCTTCTACAAACGGAACGGGGGTATGCAAAAACGGGTAGGTTTAAGTGTAATTTCTATCATTTTTCACATTTAGGACGAGTAGCTGGGTATCTATTTTTAAAATATTCAAAATTCAAAGATAACATTGAAGCTTCAATACTCTCTAATACGCTTCCACAAAGAAGGGGTGAGTGTGTGGGTAAGTTTTAATGCAATTTCTATTATTTTCACATTCAGGACGAGTAGCTGGGTGTTTGTTCTTAAGATATTCAAAATTAAAGCATATAAGATAAAGTATATTTAATTCTGCATTCATTGATACCAAAATATTCTAACATATAAGCTTCAATACGCACAGATACGCTTCAACAAACGGAACGAGGGTATGCAAAAACGGGTAGGTTCAAGTGTAATTTATATAATTTTTTACATTCAGGACGAGTAGCTGGGTATTTGTTTTTAAAATATTCAAAAAACGCTTCCACAAACGGGACGAGGGGATGCAAAAAACGGGTAGGTTGAAGTGCAATTTCCATGATTTTTCACATTCAGGACGAGTAGCTGGGTATTTATTTTTAAGATAATCAACATTCAAGCATATCATGATGAAGTATATTCAATTCAGCGTCCATTGATAACAAATATTCAAATATTTAAGCTTCGATACGCTCAAATACGCTTCCACAAAGGAGGGGTGTGGGTGTACAGGTAGGTTTTAATGCAATTTCTATCATTTTTCACATTCAGGACAAGTAGCTGAATATTTATTTTTAAGATATTTAAAATTCAAGCATATTACGATGAAGTATATTCAATTCTGCATCCATCGATACCGAATATTCAAACATTCAAGCTTCAACACGCTCTAATACGCTTCCACAAAGGAGGGGGGGAGTGTACGGGTAGGTTCTAATGCTATTTCTGTCATTTTTCACATTCAGGACGAGTAACTGGGTGTTTATTTTTTAAATATTCAACATTCAAGCATATCATGATAAAGGCTGGTCAATTCAGCATCCATTGATACCAAATATTCTAACATATGAGCTTCAATACGCACAGATACGCTTTCACAAACGGTACGAAGGTATGCAAAAAAACGGGTAGGTTCAAGTGTAATTTTTATGATTTTTCACATTCAGGAAGAGTAGCTGGGTATTTATTTTGAAGATATTCAAAATTCAAAGATATCATGATAAAGTATATTGAATTCTACATCCTTTGATACCAAATTTTCAAACATTTAAGCTTCAATACGCTCCAATACTCTTCAACAAAGGAGGGTAGGATTGTGTGGTTAGGTTTTAATGCAATTTTTATCATTTTTCACATTCAGGACGAGTAGCTGGGTGTTTATTTTTAAGATGTTCAGCATTCAAGCATATCATGATGAAGTATTTTCAATTCTGCATCCATTGATACCAAATTTTCTAACATTTGAACTTTAATACGCACAGATACGCTTCCATCAACGCTACAGGGGTATGCAAAAATGGGTACGTTCAAGTGTAATTTCTATGATTTTTCACATTCAGGACGAGCAGCTGGGTATTTATATTTAAGATATTCAAAATTCAAACATATTATAATGAAGTTCATTCCATTCTGCATTCATTAATACCAAATATTTAAAGATTCAAGCTTCACTACGCTCAAATATTCTTCCACAAATGAGGGGTGGGGGTGTACGGGAAGGTTCTAATGCCATTTCTATGATTTTTCACATTAAGGACGAGTAGCTGGGTATCTGTTTTAAGATATAAAAATAAATACCCAGCTACTCGTCCTGAATGTGAAAATCATAGAAATTACACTTCAACCTACCCATTTTTGCATCCCCCGTTCCGTTTGTGGAAACGTATCTGTGCGATTTGAAACTCATCTGTTAGAATATGTGGTATCAATGGATGCATAATTAAATATACTTCATCATGATATGCTTGAATTTTGAATTTCTTAAAAATAAATACCCAGCTACTCATCCTGAATGTGAAATCATAGAAATTGCTTTAAAACCTACCGACAACCTCACCCCCCCCCCCCCCCCCCCCAGTTTTAGAAGCGTATTATAGCGTATGGAAGCTTGAGTGTTCAAATGTTTGGAATCGATGGATGCAGAATTGAATATACTTCATCATGATATCTTTGAATTTTGAATATCATAAAATAGGTACTCAGCTACTCGTCCTAAGTATGATGTGAAAAATGTTAGAAATTGCATTATAACCTTCCCGTACACCCCCACCCCTCCTTTGTGGAAGAATATTTGAGCGTATTGAAGCTTGAATGTTTGAATGTTTGGTATCAATGAATGCAGAATTAAATATACTTCATCATGATATCTTTGAATTTTAACATCTTTGAACATCTTAAAAATAAATACCCAGCTACTCGTCCTAAATGTGAAAAATCATAGAAATTACACTTAACCCTACCCGTTTTTGCATACCCCATTCCGTTTGTAAAAGCATGTTTGTGCGTAAAAAAGCTCATATGATAGAATTTTTGGTATCAATGGATGCAGAATTGAACATACTTCATCATGATCTTGAATTTTGATCCATAGGTATTTATTTATAATATATTCAACATTCAAGCATATGATGATGAAGTATATTCAATTCTGCGTCCATTGATACTAAATATTTAAACATTCAGGAAGAATAACTGTGTATTTATTTTTAAGATATTGAAAATTTAAGCGTATAAGATGAAAAATTTAATTCTGCATCCATTGATACCAAATATTCTAACATATGAGCTTTAATACGCACAGAAACGCTTCTACAAACGGAACGGGGGTATGCAAAAACGGGTAGGGTTAAGTGTAATTTCTATGATTTTTCACATTCAGGACGAATAGCTTGGTATTTATTTTGAATATCTTAAAAATAAATACCCAGCTACTCGTCTTGAATGTGAAAAATTATAGAAATTGCATTTAAACCTACCCGTACACCCTTATCCCTCCTTTGTGGAAGCGTATTTGAGCGTATTGAAGCTTGAATGTTTGAATTTTTGGTATCAATGGATGCAGAATTTAATATACTTCATCGTGATATATTTGAATGATGAATATCTTAAAAATATACCCAGCTAGTCGTCTAGAATGTTATTTACCTTCAAAAATATCGGAACTACATTCGTTGTACAAGAAATTGTTCGTAATTTTGCGGAAGTTTTTATCCATAAAATCTAATTCGTTAGTAGGTAGTTATGTGTAGTAAATAGATGATATTTTTTAAAGTAATTAACTGCTTTTCTTATAAGTAACTGGCTACTGGTAGCTAAGTTTTCTTCCACAAGTAACTGGCTACTGGTAGCTAACTTTTCTTCTACAAGTAGCCAGCTACTATTGTGCGTCTTTTATACTTAGAGACAGTCCTTAATTAAAATTGCTAAATTATCATTTGGTGTCTAATAAAATATCCACAATATATGTGTTTAAAAACAAAAATACTAACAAGGAAAAATACACGAAAAATTGAAATCATTACATTTATTTCTGTATATAGAGAAAAAGTCAAGAAATATACAAATATCGCGAACTAAAACACCCGTTATGGACCCCCATGTTCTAAACCATTGATATTCACGCCTGAATCACGCCAGCGTCATAGACTTAATCAGTTTGTCAACTTTCAAATAATGGGATCCTATTGCTTTTTCACAAATAAAAACACTTCAAAACTACATACTTCACGTCATCTGAAATATTTCTTCTCCATGATTTTGTCAAAACTGATGCCAATAATAATTGTGATATATAAGTGATTTACATTGTAATTGTTGACCTTAGTTGAACCTTTTAATATATGCATATGGGGTAATATAGGAAACATACTACAGCTGAATTTTAGCGAAAAATGTAAAAAAATTTCTATGTAGAAGAAACACGGAAAAAGTAAATATAAAACTAAAAATATTTTAGATGCGCTTTTAGTTTTCAAAACAAAATATGATTGTTAGGTTTCGAAAATTTAAAAGGTATAAAAAATATTTATGACAACGACTGTCTCTAAACATTAAAGATGAACAATAGTAGCCAGTTACTTGAAGCTAACCTATCTTTACTCACCATACGTATTTTGACCACTGCGGTAGCTCAGTTGGTAGAGTGCTCGCTCCGTAAGTGGGAAGTTGTGGGTTCGAACACCGAACGGGTTTGACCCAAGACTTGAAATGGGGTAGTGACTATTCTTTCGCCAAGCACTCGGCACTACGAAGTGAATGTCACGGTTTTTTTTGGAAGGGAAGTTAAAATAAATGAGGTCCCGTGTATTGCTGTGCTTGCAACGCTAAAAAACCCTGATGTATAATGCCATCAGCGAAACGCACATGTAAAATCTGCACTTTGCCTAAAGCTGGCGACGTCTAAATTTAAGTCAAATATTCTTGACTGGGACGTTAAAGTTAAACACCATTACTTCAACTCAACTCCTACTAAAAGGTCAAAAGGACAGGTCATTGTTGTTCCCATGTGACGTCACACTGTCCACTTTACAGATAAAGTAGCAGCCATTTTGGTAGGCATTAGAAATTGAGTCTTATTACATTCTTTCTTAAAAAGGGTGTATAAGATTTATTGTCAAATCGTTGTTATGGGAACAAAAATCTTATAAAATATACCAAATCAAAGTAAAAACATTGATGGTTTCATAAATTTAAAAACTTTATTGATTTCCTGATTACTTTTTAAAAAAACGATAGTTTAAAAATTGGAAATCTGGTTACAATAGACAGAAAAATGATATAGATTGCCTAACAAAATGGCGACCACTCTACTGAAAAATTCGTCTGCTAGAGGTCCATGGGAACTGTCTATGTTTATGTTTGACTGTAACGCTACATTTTATTATTCTGTTGATCAGAACCACGATGTTCTCAACACTTTTTTAGATTCATTGATTGGATGGGAATAAACGTTTCTGTCAAGAATATTTCACTTCTATCGAAATGTCACTAGGTATGTAGGCGAATTTGCCGCTGAGAATTTCTCACATTTGCATTGCGACACAGTTTATCGACTTTAAATGTCAGCGTCGAAGAACCAGTGGCATTCATTTAAAGTGTTTGACGAAAGAACGCCCACTACCCATATTTTATTTCGTTGTTTGTTTTATGTAAACCAACGGTAAATGTCAAAATCAGAGGAAACTACACAAACTGATAGGAGCATGATAAAATACGGGGTATATTATTAAATGCACGTACTTCAAATTCACGATGGACGCTATTCATACGTAAATCAAAAACAAACATACCCGTACATGTTTAAATCGCAATCCAAAAATCAAAGCAAACACTTTGAAATCTGGCAGACATCAGTTACAACATTACTGCATTTAAAATATCTCAAATCCAAAATTCCGATTATAATTAAATTGTAATTTTAGCATAATTATAATGAAATAATAATTTAAAGACGACAACACTTATTGCACCCAAAATCCAAAATTCCGATCATAATGTATTTTAAGTATATTTACGAAATAATAATTTAAAGACACAAAACGTATTAGCAAATGAACTTCGAACTACCGGTTGTGAACACAAAGACGTGTAGGTTTTGTAGTGTATCCACTCCCGAAAAATATCTTAATTATGATAAAACGAACTTATTTGTAGTATAAGGTGGTAAACATTGTACATACGTAAGTCGGAGATTATAATTTTATATAATTAATTTGATTAATATAAATTGGGAGAAAATGAATACGAAGTAGAGATTATTATTTGTAGCGGTCTGGGTAGCTCAGTGGTAGAGCACTCGCTTACAGTGCGGGAGTTCGGGGTTTGATCCCCGGTTCGACCTTGTATTTTTTCTTTCCTGTTACATTTGTGGGCTCGTCCGACCCTGGAAGTAGGCGATCAACAGGTTGGTCCCAGGATGAACCTGGTGGTTTCGATTCAAGGGAGTTGAATCGAAAAAAAGGAAGGGAGGAATGTGGTATGGGTAGGTCAGTGGTAGAGCACTCGCTTATAGTGCGGGAGGTCCAGGGTTTGATCCCCCGTCCGACTCTGCATTTTTCTCTTTCCTGTTACATATTTATGCAAATCATTTGATTAACATTTAAAACGGGTATATTCTGGTTATATATGGTGGAATAATTCATACACGTGTCTGAGCTTATTATTACGTATAAAATGATGTAAAAGATTTTTGGGTTGGTGAACAGAAAGTTCCAGTGTATATTGGGCTAGGCAAAATAAATACCGTGAGGAGTCTTATTATAACTTTGACTAGATATCTGATAACAACACAAATTCTGTTGTTGCATTTATTTTCATTATTTGACAGTATAAATTGGGACGTCTAGATACCCCGCCCGGAAAAATCTCTCTTTTAGTAGAATGATGTTTTAAATTTTTTATAGGTTTTTAGTTTGTATCATGATATGATTTTTTAACATGTATGGAAAACAACTTTGACCTGACTGCTTGATCTTTCATTTATTAAATATTTACACGGACCAAGTACATCTATATATAGGGAGCACAGGTGTTTATTTTGTATCCACAAGAATATATAATCGCCTATGCCATGTGATGTATTAACTTGGATCTTAACACTTCCCATGTATATTGGGAGGACCCACCTGTATGAATTATGCTAGTAAGGTCAAGCGGGCAGGTCAATGTTGTTTGTTATATAATAATGTATTGTTTATTTTTTCTGTGAAGGATGGTTCCAGTGATCTTAATACTTCTGTATTTGAGTTTTGGGAGATTGTTACCGGATTCACTTGTGAGAGCAGCCGGACAGAATGCGAGACGTCACTGGTTATCTCCCATTATCTCACAATGTACATCCGGTTTATAAGGCTGTCTATCCGTATAACGGAAAACTATATAAGTATGACGTCAATGATACGTCACGGGCAACGCCTATTCCTATGGACGAGGTTATAACAGCTGACGGTTGGGAGGACCAGCGACTGTTGTTGTCGCCAATAATACCATGCCGGGCCCTCCCTTTATACTTTATGAGGGCCAGAAGATAACCATACACGTCATCAACCATCTACAATCAGATACAGTATCTATACATTGGCATGGACTACCCCAGAAGGGACACCTTACATGGATGGGGTAGGGTTCGTGTCGCAATGTCCTATCCAGCCCGGAGGATCTTTACGTACCAGTTCATAGCAGACCTAAGGGAACTATTGGTACCATTCACATGTAGGCTCTCAAAGAAGTAAGGGTCTATTTGGAGCTTTTATAATAAAATCGCGATCAGAAATGGCGGACGATGTAGAGGACAAAATTATGTCCATTCAAGACTGGAATCATGATTGGGACGCAGATATGGACCACCAGAAAACTTTCGGGATTATTATGACCGGAAAAATACACACCTTCAAGGTCACTAGACGGGTCATATTTCAGTCTGTTTAGTACAGTCGGGTCTGATTAACGGTAGAGGACGCTACTACGATCCATCGACTGGAGTACATAACGGGTCTCCGTTGGAAGTTTTTGAGGTAAAAGAAGGGAGAAAATATCGTTTTCGTATATTGGGACCGGTGCCCTGTATCCATTCCGTATATCTATCGATGGTCATAATATGTCGGTAATAGAATCAGATGGATATAACGTGGAACCTATTACTGCAGACTCCATAATTATCAACCCAGGAGAACGATATGATGTATTGATTCACACGGATAAACCCGTTGGTAATTACTGGATAAGAGGCCGGACATTGGAAATAACCGCAAACATATAGCTGAAGCAATACTTCGGTACAGCGGGGCACCGGAAGCTGAGCCGTAACCATTGAACGAAACTGTACAGAAGACGACCGATGTCTTGTTCTAAACTGTCCATTTACATATTATCCGAAAATGAACACCGATTGTCTACGATTCGACCATTTAAAATCTGAATCGAAAAATGATCCAGCCCCGCCGTATATTGCGGGTAAATTCAAGGAATATTTCCTAAATTTTGCTTTTCCTGGTACAACGTACACTCCAGCTTCTGTGAATGGACGTAAATTTGAGTTTCCGCCCGTTAGTGCAATATCACAACCTGGTGAAATATCAACGTCTTGTGCGGACAAGGACTGTGGTGAACAAAAACTTTCCATTGCTCATTTACTTTGGACATTGAACATGGTGATACTGTACAAATGGTATTTATAAATATGGGGAAAGGCAAAGGTTGGGCTCCACCCCATACACATGCACGGACATTCTTTTATGTTCTCAAAATGGGATATGCTACTTATGATAACATCACGGGTAAAATGATTGACGAAAATATGGACATAGACTGCAGAGGTGGAGTTTTTAGAAATGAAAGTTTTTGTAATGACGCAACATGGAGTGATCCGACCTGGAAAAAACGGTAACATACCGGATGCAGAATTGGAAAGAGCTCCTCGAAAAGACACCATTATTGTCCCTAGCGGCGGATATGTTGTAACAAGAATAAAGGCCGATAACCCTGGCGTATGGATAATGCATTGTCATATAGAGTTACATAGTACGGATGGAATGTCTATGTTACTTAATGAATCGTTTGGGAAGATTCCGTCTGTTCCTAATGGTTTCCCAACTTGCAAAAGTTTTACGTCATCAGAGGAGTCAACTACAGATCCGTTAGAAGGTAAGTGTCACTTTGGTAGCTCAGTTGATAGAGTGGTTGCTTAGTGTGTGGAATGTCGGGGTTCAAAACCCTGACCGGGTTGACCAAGATCTGGAAAAAAGTCGATGCTCTTTTTCCAATTACTGGCATAAAGATATTGAAATGGAAGTAATGCGTCATTCGGATGAGCCTTTCAAAAACAATGTCCTGTGTCACGTTAGGCGTGACGAACTAAAGTACCTTCCCTGCATATGACCCTTAACGCACTGCAAAAGGAAAATTATGGCATATCCCATATAATTGGTGACATCCAGGTATAAGTTTATCATTCTTAACTGAGATGTACACTCCCATTTAATCAATCAATCAAGCTCTGATACGTTTTATATCTATTCATAGATAGAAGCGTTTATATTTGAGGTTTTATAAGCTGACATTTTTTTATTCTTGATTAATGTGTCACTGCCGTAGCTCAGTTGGTAGAGTGCTCGCTTCGTAAGTGGAAGGTCGTGGGTTTGAACCCCGACCGGGTCTGACCCAAGGCTTGAAAGTGGGTAGTGATTGTTCTTTCGCCAAGCACCCGGCATTACGAAATGAAAGCCACGGTTCTATCGGATGGGAACTTAAAATAAACGAGGTCCCGTGTTACAGTGGACTTTACACGATAAATAACCTTGTTGTATAACGCCATCAGCGCAACGCACAGGCAAAACAAATTTATGCACCTTCGCATACAGCTGGCGACGTCTCGATATAAGTGAAATATTATTGACTGGGACGTTAAACACCATTACTCAACTCTTGATTACTGTGAAAACATTTATTTCCGCTGTGTCCAAGTTTGATAGCGAGTTGTCAAACAGCTGCCATGTATAATGAGATATAGGTAACGATGAGTCGGAATGAGCTGCCGGTTCGATACCATATTGCTAGGAATATGTTTCCTTATTTTCTTTTGTTTCTTTATGTTTCTTTGTTTCTTTATTCTTACGAAGCAGAATTTATGCAGAACCTTGTTAAATCTAGAGAGAAAACTGTCGCCAAATCATTCAACTCAACATACAGATACATAGATGACGTTCTGTCTCTTAACAATCCTAAATTTGGAGACTGTAAATGTCATCTATCCCAGTGAGCTTGAAATAAAAGACACGACTGATTCCTCAAGTTCTGCTTCATATTTAGACTTATACCTGAATTATGACGCACAAGAAAGGCTACATTTGAAACTTTATGACAAACGTGATGACTTCAATTTTTCTATCGTCAACTTTCCTTTTTTATGCAGCAATATACCTGCTTCTCCTGCTTATGGTGTATTTGTTTTCCTATTAATACACTATGGTATAGCTTGTTCCCACTACGGGGACTTTGTACAACGAAGTAGGCTGCTTGCAAATAAATTGTTGACTCAGGGATATTGCAAGCCTAGGCTTATCAAGGCCCTCAAAAAGTTTTATGACCGTCATCACAGTACTGTCTCTGTGTCCAGGATTGCCTTGGATATATTTGACGTCTCATATATCCATGTTCCTTTCACACAATTTTGATTACACACGTGACGAGTGTAGCTAGCTAAACAGGAGGTGCTTACCCTTCCGGAGCACCCGGCCTCACTTCCCTGGTGGAAGTTCACGTGTCTAATCTAACTTGTCAGTTCCAAAGTTTTTACTTTGCTTCTGGATTGTGATTCGGAAATGGATAAATATGTTTGTTTTTGATTAGTAGTCCACTTTTGACAGGTCTGTCCTGTATAATGCCTTTATTTGACGTTTCATTGTCACATGCTCATACCATTCTCAATTTTGATTTTACATATTGTATACGCATTTAATTTTGCGTGTATTTATTTTCGAAGTGTATGAAATTTAGACATATCCGCGTAGTTTAATTATCGCGGTTTTTTTAAATGTACTTTTACACATGTCGCATAGTATTATTTTCGCTATGTATCAATTTTCATGCAAAACAAATGATCGCAAAATAAACGAAAATTAGCATACCACGAAAATAAATACGTTTACAGTATGACGTGTGTAGCTTGTTCGACAGGAGGTGTTTACCCTTCCGGGGAACCTGACCTCATTTCCCTGGTCGTCGTTAAAGTATGTTTAACTACATTTGCCAGTTTCCCAAGTTTTTTATTCTGTTTATGGATCATGATTTGAGCATGGACTGGTGTGTTTGTGGTTGATACTACATAAGTAATATGTATATTTATCTACTTTGTTATAGGTACAGTTGATAAGACTACATTTTGGGCAGTTGTGGGAGTGCTTTTTGGATTACTATTTCTTCTTGTTCTAATTTTCTCGATAATCTTATGTATGTGTTTCAAAACTAAGAATGAAGACGAGAACCAATATAGGCTCTTTGGTGGTAAAAGTAACCCATCCTACAGCTAACTACGGAACAAGCAATGCAACACTACAATGTTTTCTATGATGACAACGTAATTCAACCTTCAACTGATTAAACGGCTTTGCAATAACTCCAATACAGAATTGTATGATGACAACGTTATTCAACCTTCAACTGATTAAACGGCTTGCAATGACTCCCAATACAGAATTGTATGATGACAACGTAATTCAACCTTCAACTAATAAAACGGTTATAGTATTTAATCTGTTGCTTTAAGGTATTTAGAACAGGTAATTCGATGGTATTCTGATAAATGCCCCTTTAATTTTTAAGTAAAAATATACTGTATTATAAAACAATAAAAAAACAGAATTTTTGAAAAAATGTATATTTTATTTTATTTTATTGCATGAAATAAAAAAATTGTTTAACTTTTTTTTTGCAATTTTTTTTTATTTTATGACATTAAAATTCATTTTTTTAAATTGTTTATTTTTTTATTGTGTATTATTAATAATAATTAATAATTCAATCATGATTAGTGCTTTTTATCTATGTGATTTGATTTTATCTTACAATAAATAAGTATTTCTATTGAATATTACATTTTCTGATTCCGTATCGGGGTGTCTGATATTATTAGTTACACAGTCTGTTGGTGACCTTATATCAGTAAATTCCATATCGGGCGAGGGCGAAGATCACCCTGAAGACCCACGGTGGATACCTTTAAACAAACATACAGTACACGGATACAAAGACCGGAGAGAAGTTCAGGATGAGACACTGCTGTATGTTTTAGTAACATATAGCTCCAAACAAACCCTTTATATATCATATTATGTCACTAAAACACGTGTAACTATTATATCATACCGATCATATCAATAAATCATTTACAAAACAATTTGAATGGTGGATACAGCGATATGTGAATAGTGACTGAGTTCGAAATACCATCGTTTGACATTCTGTCTGACAAAATATTGAAAATAATAATGAATTTGACTTGCTAGCAGCTTCCGTCAGAAAGAAATCAATTCCACTTTTATCAAATATTTTGTTTCAATTTCACAACACATTTACTATTTCACATCCGAAAAATAGAACGTACTATGTTTAACTTTATTTAATAAACTAATTAGGTTTTTTGCTAAATTTAACAAAATTGTAAGATAAAAATATCATTTATATCAGAGTCTCGACTCTAATACATATCCCGTACATACATAACGTATAAATAATATGTATGTATCATAGATTTCGTGATGTTTGATATCTCTGTGATTTAATAAATCTTATATAATTTATATTTTAGTGTTTCTTTTCATTCATTATATAGTGCAAGATATAAGCAGTTTACCAGGGTAGGTATGGTAATCTCACACTTTAAGGAACCTATTCAGAACTTGTTTATACAACAATCAACCCTATTCCGGGAATGCCAACAAACGAATCATACATTTTTTACCTAACTTTTCAAATGTTGGCATTCCCGGAATGAACCTTGTTTATACACGTTTTATACCTAGATACATAATTGACCGCGTATCGAGCCACTCTTTAATAAATAAGATATTGAATATCAAACATGGCTAGTGAGTTGAGTTGAATAATGGCGTTTAACGTCACAGTCAAGAATATTTCACTTATATCAAAACGTCGCCAGCTATAGACAAAGGTGCAGAAATTTTGTCTGTGCGTTGCGGTGATGGCATTATAATTCCGAAAGAACCGTGACTTTCATTTCGTAAACCCTAGTGCTTGGTGAAAAAATAGTAACTACCCACTTTCAAGTCTTGGGTCAGACCCGGCCGGGGATCGAACCCACGACTTCCCAATTACGGCGCGAGTACTCTACCAACTGAGCAACCGCGGTGGTAAACATGGCTAGTAATGCAAAGGCATGCTTTACGTCTAAAGTTGAGTACCGTGCTGTAATTCGGTACTTGTATTAAATTTCAAAAGTTGAAACGGGTAAAGAGTTAGCCGATGTTTATGGTTCTTCCGCATCATCATATAATCAGGTTAAATACTGGGTAGGGGAATCGGTAAAACGTCTTTTGAAACAAAGCCAGGTCTGGACGCCTCTTAGAATATGATATGTTACAAAGTTCGGGATTTGGTATCTGATAGGCGTATTCGGGTGGAAGAAATATCACAGGCATTAGATATTTTACATGGTATCGTTTTCACAATTTTACATGATCGTTTAGATGTGCAAGTTTTAGCAGCCCCGATTCTCTTACCGATGAACAAATGGCAACCAGAGCATCAGTTTGTAGCGCCTTGTTAAAAGCTGTTTAGGACAAAGATGATTTTCTTTTGCGTCAGGTGACTGCAACCGAGACTTGGGTTTATTATCTTGAGCCAATAAATAAAGCTCAACGTCGGCAGTGGGTTAGACCTGGGACCCCGAGGCCAAATAAGTTCAATACTTTTTCAGTTCTTAACTGAAGGCAACTGATCGCCATTGGCCTATGTGTATCATTACACCGGAAAAGAAGAGGTGGATCTGAACGGGAAATAAGTTAGGCTGGTAACTTATCGATTCGCCCACGTACATACCTGATAAAACCACGCAGTTTGTCATGTGATCATAGTTAAATTAATCAAATAGACCAAATCAACAACAAAATTAAATTACCTTGACTTCACCGCAAATTAATAAATTAACTTGATGAAAGGGATTTTATGACGCTTCTGGTAAAACATGAGCCAATCGCCCACTTAAACTCCCTCCTTTCATTGCCATTTTCCATATATTGCCTTCGAGAAGAAATACATTTTTATCATTATCCTGGTGCGTGGTTGACCTTTGTTCATTTGCAAAAGTTTAAATAACAGTATCTCATTGTCTGTCAATGCATTTTTGTTACATGTTTTTGTCAGCTTTAAACGTCAAAGAACATGTCATTTTGATTGTATATTTGTAGTTTTTGTTTTTTTTTACTATTTTACAGTATTTTATATTGATATCACATGTGTAGCAAACAATCTTGACCTGTTCGTTTGACCTATAATTTAAATATTTATCATGAACGAGTTTATTTGTGTATAGGGAAGGCGCACATGATTATATTTTGTAACGCAATGAGTAACACTAAACACGAACACTGCTCATGTATGGACGGTTAGTCCTAATACTACCCAGGTAATGGGTAGATTCTCCTATATGAATATTTCTAATGAAAGGTCAAGCGGACAGGTCAATGTTGTTTACCTATATACATATGTATAGGTAAACAACATTGACCTGTCTATTTGACCATTCATATAGGAGAATCCACTCAATTCATGGGTAACATTAGGATTCACATTTAATACATATACACATTGCCCGTGATTAGTGTTGACATCATATCTATAGACGAAATATACACGCCTTATCCCTATTACTTAAATTTACTCGTCCATAATGAATACATATATTTAATCAAAGGTCAAGCGGACAGGTCAATGTTGTTTGCCTATATAACATTTATACATCACTTCTATATTTTTCTACATTTTGTATGGTGTTTTACTAAATATATAAAATTTAATAAAAATATATGATTTTTAACTTTTAATTCTTTGCTTTTATGCCTTTTTGTCGTTAAAGCTTGTAATAAAACTACCGTATTTCCACAAATTCAGTGCACATGGAAAATGCAAAAATGGAGTCGTATTTTCCAACAAACTCACAAAAAATTGTCAAAACTTAATACAAAATATACTGACCTAATAGAAAAAGTATTTTTCATTCATGTTAAAGCGAGCATAATTCTGTACATGGAGCAATTTTTGAACTTTTTAACAAAACAACATGACTATATCAAAATTATCCCTTCTGTACCTTCATACTTGGAACAACTATAAACGTTATGTCATAATTGGAATATTCATGATGATCACACCTGGAACAAATCTGAAAAACAATGACCTACCTGACCCTAAATGCCCTAATGTAACTTTGAATGAGGCCCAATTGGTGTATAAATTTGATCAAATTTCCAAAATCTTCGTAAAATTTCTCAATGTACAGGAGAACTGAACAATAATTTTAATAATGTTTTTAATTAAAAATATAATTTGGTTAGGTCGGTGCAATTGAAATGCATTTTATTGATAGTTTAATGGAAACATTTTCAATTAAAAGAAATAAATAATAAAAAAAACATGTGCACCAAATTTATGAAAATACTTAGTAGAACTGTCTCTTGAGAGCCAAATACCCCCATTCCACCCCAACATTTAACGTTTTTCCGCGAGCTCGACCTTTCCGATATACCCTTGTTGCAAGGTCATGACACACCTTTTGACCATGAAGATTAATAATGTGAAGTTTTATGACAGTCGTCCTAAGCAGCTATGATATATTTTACACGGACAGACAGATTTAGTTCACCTAAGCTAACAGAACACAACAAACATGTATGCTTGACAGCATATTCATTTTGAAATGAACTACATGTGTGATAATTTAAATGGAAGGGCTTCGATTCGAGTTTAACAACTAAACTGTTGATGTAAGGATTTTGCAAGCCTAGTTTAATTCATATCATATTTTATGGCCATCATCACAGTATTTTTAATAAGTATGATGTCTCTGATGTCAAAATTACCATGGATATATTTGACGGCCTATAGAGACATGTTCCTTTCATTTCCTAATTTCGATTTCTCACGTTGCGGGTACCGGTGTACCTAGCTTAACAGGGGATGCTTACCCTACCGGAGCAACCGGTCTCAGTTCCCTTGTAGAAGTTTTATCTAAAATTGCCAGTTTCAAACTTTTTAATTTGCGGTTGGACTGCATTGTTGGTGTGATTTTTTACTTGTACTATCGACTAGACTTAGCAAATGTATAGATACTGTTCGTTATAATGAAATGATACAAAAATTGTTCAGTGAAGCCACCGAGTTTTAGAAAGCAATATCTGAGTGACCAAGAAGTGTTTCAACCTTAACATTTAGAGATGTCGTGATCTGTAGGCTGTTGCTCTTTGATGACACTCACAGTTATTTTTGTTTTTGTGAAACGTGACTTTCATTACGTAATGCTGAGTGCTAGGGTCAGACCCGACCGGGGAACGAACCCACCATCTCCCATTTACGGAGTGAGCACTCTACCAACCGAGCTACCGCAGTGGTTACAAAAAAAGAAGAAAAGATACACAGATTCTAAAATATTATGATATTCTGAAATTTTATTTTGTAAAATTTTAGTAATATTTTTCCTGTAGATGCGTTATAAGTAATTCAGTCATAAGGGGACAGTATTGACAAAACTTATATATTCCTTTACACTGGCATGGGGGATATCCCGAATCAAAACTTATTTAAATAATTAAGCTAGGGAAATGAAGTAAGGGAATTGTACCCCATGTCAAGAATCTTAAACTCATATTGAGGTGATCAGTTCAGGAATGATGGAGGGAACCGGAGAACCCAGAGAAACCACAGACCTTCGGCAAGCGAACTGACAAAGTTTCTCGCACTAGGTTCTGTTCCGAGACGGATTCTTGCCAATGTGCTCCGTAAACGTGCGCTTGAGACCGCTCGGTTACCTATATAACAAGTGGGAGTGTCTTTATGTCACATTCATATTTTAGAAATTGGTGTTTTTGTTAATTTTTTAAACACGTTGTTTAATTTTCTGGGTTTATTTATTTATTTTTTTTTTTTATTTTTTTTGCTATTCTTACGCCCTAGGGCCATAAATAGACCACCACCAAAACGAAATTTGTTGTGCATCACTTTTCCGTATATATCAGTTCACAAAAACTCAAAATATGAAATTTTAAATCGCATTCCGTGCCTTTTGTCTTGATTTAGACAAACAATATTCACCTGTCCATTTCTAATAAGTACAATTCATACACGAGGATTCGCCAAAACGGTTCATTCACGTTTATCCAATATTTTAAAAATCTCTATTCACACTTATCCAACATTGGGTTTACGCACCATTGATTTAAGATATTATTTACCTGTGGTGTGATCAGTTAGTTTCCCCTACCAGAATAAAAGTTCCTTTAATTTAACAGTGTGAAATATGTCATAATTTTTGTTCTAAAATGGAGCATATTTTGGATTTAATTTTTTTTCAAATTAGTTATTTTAGAATTATACCCCATTATAATTTTTATATTTTTTTAAAGTAAGTATGTTGGATTTTTTAAAATTTGATTGTAATTTCAAAATTCTCAAAACAAGCAAAAGAAATTTGAGAATTCAAAATAAAACTATTGTTTTCATTTCACCAGGCTCCCAATTTCAAATAATTCCCTAACTAAGATTTTCCTTAACAATTTTTGGTAATCTTTGAAACTTAGAATAAACATTATTTTTGACAGAACTAAATATGTTTTATTTGATCAAAATCACCTTAAATTAAATTATAAATTAAATTCCAGGATATTTTAAAATTTTCCAATATCATTTACGTACATATCAAATTCGCTAGATTTTTAAATAAAGTACCAGTAAAATCTTTCTTGTGGAACTGGGGCAAGATATATTTAATCTTCAAAAAGGTAAAGGTATGAATTTCCATGTTCACAGTACCCAAGCCAACCTATTGATTTCGTTTTCCTTTGATGTCATTTATCCAACAATAAAATTTACCTTTCCCTCTATCAAAATATCAAATGTTGGATATATGTAAAGACACCCGCCAGAACATGCGTAGTTTTATGATGTGTAGTTGCATGGACTTGTACCAATTACCAATACCTTAAGAATAACATTTTAATTTTCCTATCTGTCTTCCACCCACTACCATTGATTCTATATACGGTTGATTGTTGATTTTTTTTAATTTTGGATTAATCAAGATTTTTTAATACCTAGTTATTCAATTTTAAAACAAATAGTCTTTGATCAATATGCATAAGAATGGATAGCATGTTGTAAAAATTCAACAAAACTTAAATACATGTATTATTGTATGTTTAAAAATAATTTTTGTTTCTCAGAATTTTTAAATATTGTAACAGATACCAAATATAGAATTTCACAAACAAAATTACGCGTTGGTTCACACAGATTAACTGTAGAACAGGATAGATATGATGGCAATGCTGTGTCTAATAGAATGTGTAAATTATGTAATATGCAAGTACTTGAAGACGAATACCACTTTGTCATGGTTTATCCAATCTATAGAGATATTACAATAAAATATTTACATAATTATTTTTGTCATTGGCCAAACGTAAACAAATTTTCTATTCTTATGTCGGGTAATTTAAGTAAAAGAAAACTAGTCAGATTTGCTAAATATTAATATATTTCATTTAAAAGGCGTGAAAGTTTATTACAATGTATAATCAACTGTGGTCTTTCCATATTATTTATTGTGCATGTACTACTTTCTATTGTTTCGAAATATCATTGTCATAATGTGTCATGCCATCTATTAATTATTTTTGTATTAATGCTATTAGTATATTGTATACTTTATGCAAATAAAGATACTTACTTACTTACTTACTTACTTACTTACTGTCACGAAAAATCTTGAAATAGCATTTTATCACTATTCTTCACATTCCGTTTACTCACTTACAGTACAGGCCCGTCGAAAGTTTAACACTGTGCTGAGAAAAAAGGAGTCAAAGGTCAGTTGTCGATTAGCCTAAATACGGATATCTGCTGTGGAGAGATAGTAATCGTAGTTGTTGAGTTGAGTATTGGCGTTTAATGTTAAATGGAGAGATAGTACACGTAGCTGTTGAGTTGAGTATTGGCGTTTAATAAATGGAGAGATAGTACACGTAGCTGTTGAGTTGAGTATTGGCGTTTAACGTTAAATGGAGAGATAGAACACGTAGCTGTTGAGTTGAGTATTGGCGTTTAACGTTAAATGGAGAGATAGAACACGTAGCTGTTGAGTTGAGTATTGGCGTTTAACGTTCAAGTGAAGAATTTTTTTACTTACATCGATACGTCGCGAGATGTAGACGAAGGTGCGAAAATTTTGCCTGAGCGTTGTGCTGATGACGTTATACATCAGGGTTCTTTTTCGTGCCACGCTTACCGTGACACGGGACCTCGTTTATTTTAAGTCACCATCCAAAAACAACGACTTTTATTTTCGTAATGCCGAGTGCTTGAAGAAAGAACAGCCCTTCCTCACTTAAAAGTCAAGGTCGGGGTTCGAATTCACGACTCCCACTTACGGAGCGAACACTCAATAAGCTAATGCAGTCTAGCTGTCAAGAAATAGCTATATATTGAGGGCTTGACATGAGCTGCCACTTCAACACTTATTCGTTAGCTTAAGTTTTAAATTTTCGACAGGTCTGTATTTTAACCATGAAAGTTGTTTATTCTATGGCATCTCCTGTCAATTGTACAGTCAAACCTGCCTATAAAAGCCACTCAAGAGAACCAGTATAAATGACCTTTATGGGCAGGTGGCCTTTATATACAGGTTCAAATAATGAAAAAAAAGAACAATTGGGATATAATTCTACTGGCTTTTATAGGCAGGTTGTCCTTATATAGGGGTGGTCTTTAAGGCAGGTTGGACTGTACTAATCTCAGTACATGTCATATTCACTAGAAAGATACGGGTTAAAATGGTTAAGTCGTTATTTTCTCGCCAGTTTAAAATGAAAATAAAAGTAAACATGATGTCCATAATATTTTGAAACCAGAGTGCTTCTCTTCAAGAAAATAGATTAATAGATTCAGCCATTTCAAAAATGAAACATTTGTAGCTGAACAAAGTGTACATTGTAAAAGCCAGTTAAACACGAGGTGTAAATATTGAATAATATACATTATACAAAGGACATAAACACCTTTAAACTGATACCTTGCAATAACACCATGGTTAGCAATTTAAACAACATGTATTTTTGCAACAGCCAAAACAAGAAACAATATGAATTCAAATAAATTGAGAAAAAAAAACAAACATACTGGTCAATTCATGTCCAAATCCTATTCCCAAAGAAAAGTAAGCTCTTTGATACTGGAAAATTAAGTTAAACTCGTTAACTTCCAACAGTGAAATGAGACCGGGTGCTCGAGGAGAGTAAGCACCTCCTGTTTAGCTAACTACACCCGCTACGTGTGTAATCAACATTATAATGAAGAAACACGGAACTATTGGACGTGGAAATATCCATGGTAAAGCACATACTGGGAGAAGAGAGTGGTGTCTTGAATTTTTTAATTTATGAGCATTACGAATGAAATAAGAAACAAAAAAGATCAGAAACTACATAATAACAACTCGGAAAAATTTTCCTTGCAATAGCCCAGGCCCCGGTTTCACAATCATTTCTTAACTTAAGACTTTCCTCAACTTCAATCTGGCAAATTGAAAACTTTTATAATTTTATTGAATTGTTAAGATATTAAGAAATTAAATGTGTCGTTTTAAAGAACAGCCCCTTCTCACTTAAAAGTCAAGGTCGGGGTTCGAATTCACGACTCCCACTTACGGAGCGAACACTCAATAAGCTAATGCAGTGGTCACGTAGCTGTCAAGAAATAGCTATATATTGAGGGAGTGACATGAGCTGCCACTTCAACACTTATTCGTTAGCTTAAGTTTTAAATTTTCTACAGGTCTGTATTTTAACCATGAAAGTTGTTTATTCTATGGCATCTCCTGTCAATTGTACAGTCAAACCCGCCTATAAAGGCCACTCAAGAGAACCAGTATAAATGGCCTTTATGGGCAGGTGGCCTTTATATACAGGTTCAAATATTGAAAAAAAGAACAATTGGGATATAATTCTACTGGCTTTTATAGGCAGGTGGTCCTTATATAGAGGTGGTCTTTAAGGCAGGTTGGACTGTACTAATCTCAGTACATGTCATATTCACGAGAAAGATACGGGTTAAAATGGTTAAGTCGTTATTTTTCTCGCCAGTTTAAAATGAAAATAAAAGTAAACATGATGTCCATAATATTTTGAAACCAGAGTGCTTCTCTTCAAGAAAATAGATTTATAGATTCAGCCATTTCAAAAATGAAACATTTGTAGCTGAACAAAGTGTACATTGTAAAAGCCAGTTAAACACGAGGTGTAAATATTGAATAATATACATTATACAAAGGACATAAAAACCTTTAAACTGATACCTTGCAATAACACCATGGTTAACAATTTAAACAACATGGATTTTTGCAACAGCCAAAACAAGAATCAATATGAATTCAAATAAATTGAGAAAAAAAACAAACATACTGGTCAATTCATGTCCAAATCCTATTCCCAAAGAAAAATAAACTCTTTGATACTGGAAAATTAAGTTAAACTCGTTAACTTCCAACAGTGAAATGAGACCGGGTGCTCGAGGAGAGTAAGCACCTCCTGTTTAGCTAACTACACCCGCTACGTGTGTAATCAACATTATAATGAAGAAACATGGAACTATTGGACGTGGAAATATCCATGGTAAAGCACATACTGGGAGAAGAGAGTGGTGTCTTGAATTTTTTAATTTATGAGCATTACGAATGAAATAAGAAACAAAAAAGATCAGAAACTACATAATAACGACTCGGAAAAATTTTCCTTGCAATAGCCCAGGCCCCGGTTTCACAATCATTTCTTAACTTAAGACTTTCCTCAACTTCAATCTGGCAAATTGAAAACCTTTATAATTTTATTGAATTGTTAAGATATTAAGAAATTAAATGTGTCGTTTTAAAGATTATTTCCAGCTTATGACATCTGCATTTAGTTTTAACAAAAATATTAATTTGTAGTTCCAAAAAGAGCTTGCCAAAATTTGCTAAATTTAAGTAAAGGAAAATCTTAGTTAAGGAATGATTGTGAAACCAGGGCCAGGCATCTAACAGTTCATAAACGTCGCAATGTTGCATATTTAGAACAAAGTGGTCAGAATGTTTTCAAAACAATTATGTTATGCATGTATTTCCATTTTACTTTAAGGAATCAAATTATCAATAACATTTTGTCAATCCACTCAATCATTTCTGGGACTGCTGTGCTTGAACACTTTAGGAATCTCGATGGTAGAGTGGTCTTAACGGCGTGCTTACTTACCAGGCGCCCAGCTTCGAATACAACTCGTGCAGATCCTAGTGCGAAAAAGTTCGTAAGTTTATGGAAGTAGGTGATTGTCTGTGGGTACCCTATGACATGGCTGTCCCGAAATAAGTGACAGAACCACGACTAATGCGTGAATCGAAACACCATAACTCTATTAAACTATTACTGATACTTTTTAAATGGTTTGGATCAGTGTTCACTTTAAATATCACCAGATGTAATAAATTTTGAAAATAATGGTACCGTAAGCTTTTACATCATACATGATGAATCATTTATTGTTTGCTAAGCACCTTCAGTGCTTTGATCACGTTTAGTTCAACGTTATGTAGTCTGCATTTGAATCAAATTTATAATTAAGTTCAAATTAAACATTCAAAAATCAAAATCATTTTAAATTATTCTATGTAAATGTAAAGCTTAACAAACTAAAGTTTGACTACCTTATTTAAGCAATATATAAGTAAATCGGAAGATTCCCCGTAACTTACAAGGTTCCATTGAAATTTCCCGTTTAACACTGACTATAGCGAGGCCAAAAATATAGTCTTGAAGAAACTTCATCGTAACTTACAAGGTTCTATTGAAGTTTCCTTTTAAACACTGAATGACGAGGTCCAATTAAAGTTTTGACGTTTATTTCAACCGTTACACAGATCAGAATATCTATATAACATGGATGTCATCAGTAACCAGGTGCTTAGACAGACCTGTTGAAAGTTTAACAATACGCATTGACTGCTTATCTCAAAGCCTCGTTTATTTCAGCGGCTATACATCTCTTGGCAGGTTTTTGGTCACTAACTATCTATATTTCATCCGCTCGACAGCAGACCTTTGACTCATTTTCGTTAGCTCAGTGTTGAGATTTGGACAGGTTTGTACTATACAAAGCAATAATAATAATAATGAAGAAGAAGAAAAAAGGAATAATTGCACTTATGGCACGGTTAGATTTTTTAATAAACTAAAAAAAAAAGAAAAAATAATAAATATAAACATCGAAAGAGTTTAAAATTCATGAAAAACTTGTACAAAATGTTCACCAAATCACATAGGTTAAGAAATTAGTTTAGTATATTTTACATAATAAAATATAATAATAAGAAAAATCGCCATGGTAAAATAATGATGATAGAAAGAACAATATATAACGCAAAATGACTTATTTTCTTGGTGTCTAAATTTTGTGTATCTAAGAAAACCTTTTCTTTGGGGCAATATAATCGTGATTTGTACTAATGTTTAAGGCAAGTTAATAATTTATTCTTGTAAATAATCGGAGTTGGGATTGTTTCTACGAAAAAGAACATAAAAAAGAAACGGCGGAAATTTGAACAAACAATTAAAAAAGATTCTGAAATACGTTTGATGAACAAGAACCATAGCTAATAATACAAGAACAAGATTTGACAAACTCGGATTTGAACAGTATTTTTCATACAGTCGGTCACTATAGACTGTCTTTTTTCACTTATGACAAGTAAAGGGTATGTGAACGTTTTAAAGAAACTATAACCAACGCCGTGAATGGATGTTTATCTATCAAGGTAAACATGATCCGAATTGTTTACTATGATGCGTTTGTCGGATGAATTGGTTATCAGCTAATCAGGTAACAGGTTAGAAAAACAAATTAAGTGAATTATGATCCCCTTCCAGTAGGTAATTTTTATGATTTGCACTTGTGCTCAAAGGGACATAACTTCCATATATCTCCTCTCAATGATGAAGCACTAACTTTGCAACAAGTTTTGTGAAAAAGTGTTTCATAATATTGGAGAGTTACTCAGGACAAGAATTGTTTTGAAGAACGGAACTCCGAATTAAATATTATTCTTTATTCTCTAGTCTAATTAGTTCATAATGAACACAAAAATGGAAACAGATCTAACACAATAATATGAGACAAAAAGAAACAAAGCTATATCCTGATATATAGATATGGTATGGACAATGAGATCAAATATTGCCTGAATGTAGAAATTCAGATTAAAATAAGATTATTGTCTAGTCTGTTGTCCAACAAAATATTCATTCTCTATGAAACAATTTTCTCTATTTTCTCTTGAAATAATGTAAGAAAAATGTGACACTTTTCTTTAGTATTTTTTAAATACATATATTCATATATTCATTATAATTACTCAAAAACATTTAAAGTTATTTGCAGCATTTAAAATTCAAATTCAAAATGCTTGCATTCCTCTAACAAGATTAATTCATTTCTGTCATCATATCAAAAATCATCAATGTTTTCATTGTTGTCGTCTGCTGATAAAACATTGTGCAACAAAATCTCCATTCCGCTCTAATTCATTGGAGTTTGCGAGTTCCCATCGGAACAATTCTAGAAAGCACTCTCTCTTAATAAAACCTTTTTGAAAAAACAAAAACAATATATTCATAAAGACATCTCAAAAGCATTTAAAGCTATTTTCTGCATATTTCATTCAAAATCAGAATATTCAGTGCAGACAAAAACATCTATCAAGATTCATTCATTTCTGCAATCTCCTTAAACAGATAATCCATGTTTTCATAGTTATAGGGGTAATGCAAAAGAACTGTGACACTCTCCTTTATTTAAATCTTTTTAACAAAACCAAAAACAAAATATATTCCGTATCATTCCCCAAAAACATTTAAAGCTAGTTGCAGCATATTTCATTAAAAATCAAAATTTGTTCATTTCTGCAAGCTCATCAAACAGATTATCCATGTTTTCATAGTTATAGGGGTAATGCAAAAGAATTGTGACACTCTCCTTTATTTAAATCTTTTTAACAAAACCAAAAACAAAATATATTCCGTATAATTCCCCAAAAAGATTTAAAGCTAGTTGCTGCATGTTTCATTCAAAATCAAGATTCATTCATTTCTGCAAGCATATAAAAAAGATCACCAAAATTATCATTGTTGTCTTCTGCTGATAAATCATTGTCTACAAGATGTCCATTATGCTCTAATGCATTCCAATCAGAATTTTGCAAGTGTCTATTTATAGGGATAATACAAAAGAATTGTGACACTTTTCCTTAATGAAACCTTTTTAACAAATTTAGCAGCAATACATTCATTATAATACCTCAAAAACATTTAAGGTAGTTGCCGCATTTGCATTCAAAATCGAATGTTCATTTCGAAAAAACCTATCAAGATTCATTCTTTTCTACAATCATATAAAAAATCAAAAAGATCATCCAAATTATCATTATTGTCGTCTGCTAATAAATCGTTGTTAACAATATGCCCATTCAAATCTAATGCATTCCGATCTGAATTGCAAGTTTCTATAATATAGGATAACGCAAAGAAATTGTGACACTCTCCCAAAATAAAATGTTTCAACAAAACAAAAAGCAATATATTCATTATAATACCACAAAGCATTCAAAGCTAGTTGCTGCATTTTTTCATTCAAAATTCCCTCCATCAAGATTCATTCATTTCTGCAAGCATTTCAAAAAGATCATCCAAATTTTCATTGTTGCCGTCTGCTGATAAATCATTGGTTACATGAACATGAGGAAATAACCCAGTAGAATGGGACTCATTTGTATCTACATGGGGAAGGAATGGTTCATGTTCAAATTTACAAGCACCATGAAGTGATTTATGATCACTAAGTTGATAAGCAGACGGCATTTCATCTTGATGTTGCATTTCTTCTATCGTCTGAAAGTATTCAACTTGTTTGGTATCTTTATCTATCCAATAATGAGGATACTGAGGAGGATTATCATGCATATACGAAACATCACCATGTAGGGGACAAGGTTTTAAATTAGGTTTTGTTCCGTGAACTGGACAATCTGGGGACGGTGTAGTATTTTTACCCTTTAAAGGTTGCGCCACATTTTTCAAAGGATAATATTCAGGTTCATCTACACGTGGATGCTCTGTAGATACACATACGTCTTTTTCAAACTTCTTTTGCAGTTTTGATGACCCAAGCTTTCCAAAACAAGTATTCTGCGATTTATCTTTTAAACACACACAGAATTTGTTAAATTCTTTGGGAAGTCGAAATCTCTTTCTGTCTTTTAAATCCAATGGTATATCAGAAATATTGGAAAATTCGAAACATAGAAGAAATAGCCATTTATAACCTTTACGGTTAGTTTTTCCAAAATTTACTGCATATTCCCAAGCACTTTGAAAATAAGGTTGTATAGGAGTGTGTTTATTTAATCGTCCGTTTTCGTCCTTCCAATCCTCTGGACACACAATGAGTACTAAAGATGCTTGGCTAATCTGTGACTGATACCAGATCTTTGGTGACCCAAGTATCACATCCAGATCAGATACAACCTCATACAGAGGATAGTAAGTCTTTATAAATTTTGTAAGTTTAGCAATACGATCTTTATCTGTTTCATTTCTATTTGAATAAAGAATAAGCAACCTTTTTCTATCAGGATTTGGTTCTGAAAAAGACATGAAAAACCTGTATTGTAAAAAGTCTGTGTTATATTATGCTCTATTTATCAGTAATAGAAAGGATAAAATACAACACTACCAATGTAATACATATGTATATATGTATATTTTAGATATGTTTTGTCCATTAAGATTTTATTTTTTAACCGACAGATGCTACAGAATCAACACAAAGCTATTGTAACCACCATTTTTAACTTAGTAAGTAAAGCCACATACTTATTTAACATCAATGAAAAGCTGCCTTATCTGTCTCCTAAGATATGTACACCTAACATATATCCATATATACCTGTCAAATCTGTTTCTTAAGATATGTACACCCAACATATATCGTCATGTACCTGTCATAGCTGTCTCTTAAGATATGTACACCCAACATATATTGATATATACCTGTCAAATCTGTCTCTTAAGGTATGTAAATCCAACATTTATCATTATGTACCTGTCAAGTCTGTCTAGTAAGTAAAGCCACATACTTATTTAACATCAATGAAAAGCTGTCATATCTGTCTCTTAAGATATGTACACCAAACATTTATCCATATACACCTGTCATATCTGTCTCTTCAGATATATACACCCAACATATATCCATATGTACCTGTCATATCGGTCTCTTAGGATATGTACACCAAACATATATTCTTATATACCTGCCATATCTGTCTCTTAAGATATGTACACCCAACTTATATCGATATATACCTGTCATATGTGTCTCTTAAGATATGTACACCCAGCATATATTGATAAATACCTGTCAAATCTGTCTCTTCAGATATGTACACCCAACTTATATCGATACATACCGGACAACAACGAAATATACTAGGCAACAAAGACATAGTTAAAATATCTAATACCGTACAAGTCATTAATACACATCAATATGGATCCGCCCTGTTTTTTGTCCTCTGTACAATTTTGTGAAGTGTATGCATACCCCGTAAGGAACTTTTGTGGGCTGGCTTTTACAAACATATGTTCAACACGTTTGTTATTTATTTATAGAAGAAAAGGTGGAATGCTTATAATTAGATAAAATATGAACGTTCTTATCTTTAATCCTACTTTTAGATAAAAAACAAAAACAATTATGCTCAGAAAAAAATCACTTTCAGTGACTATTTTATACCCGGTTCATTTCAAGACTTACTGGCTCCTCCCGTTTATCCTACGCAAGTGTTTTAAATAACATAGCGAAGATTTACCTGTGTTCTTGTCTTTGTTTGATTTACATTTCTGATGGTAAAACAATACCCCTAATATTGCTAGAAAAACCAAACCTCCAACTGCACCAATAAATGCAGCGTCAACCTTGCTTTCATCTTTGGGTCGGTTACTTTTTTTTGGTAAATCTGAATGATCTGAAATTCAATAATAATTAATGTTATCTTCAGCCATCTTTGTAGTTAAGATAGAAAAATAAAATACAGTTTTGTTTTAATTGTGTATTTGATTCACAGTTAATACCCAATGGTAGAGCTTGGTACCCATAACAAGCAGCTTACATATACACAGAATATCATTGACTCAAATTTCCAATTTAGGCTCATCAAAGCCCTAAAACATTTAATGATCGTCTTCACAATATTGTTATTAAATATGATGGATATACTTGACGTTTCATTATTCCATGATCATTTTATTATAAATTTTAATTACACACGCGGCGGGTGTAGCTGGATAAACAGGAAGTGCTTACTCTTCAACCTTCCGAAGCACTTAGCCTCACTTCCTTTGAGTTTGAGGAAGTTCATGCGTTTAACTAAATATGCCAGTTTTCAAATATTTACTTTGTTTTCTGGAATGTGATTTTAACATCAACTGGCATGTTTGTTTTTGATTGGTAGGCGATTTAAAAATGCTATAAACGGGAATAAAGTGTAACAAAATTCCTAGATCAAGATTGTGACATTCACAGATAATTGATTTGTTGCACACACATACCGTATTTGTCACATTCAGAAGACGTTATATTAACTTTGTATGCCGTGTATTTACATGTTGAGTTTCCACATATACCACCACCGACAGCAAGCACCTGTAAAAATAAACATGTAGAATTACCACATATACCACCGCCGACAGCAAGCACCTGTAAAAATAAACATGTAGCAATTACCACATATACCACCGCCGACAGCAAGTACCTGTAAACATAAACGTAACAATTACCACATATACCACCAATGACAGCTAGCACCTGTAGAGATAAACATGTAGCAATTACCACATATACCACCGCCGACAGCAAGGCACCTGTAAAAATAAACATGTAGCAATTACCACATATACCACCACCGATAGCAAGTACCTGTAAACATAAACGTAACAATTACCACATATACCACCAATGACAGCTAGCACCTATAAAAATAAACATGAAGAAGTACCATTTCTGAACAGAGCAGTTCTGATCAGGAATTTATTCTGAAACGGTTATCTTTTGCTGCAACATTAAAACAGGTTCCGTTATAATGACTGCAATTATTTCAAATGTTGTTTAAAACCATGTTTCAAAGATTTTTAAACCATTTTGGTGTGTTTATTGGCTGTTTTATCAGAATAGTGTATCGTTTTGTGTTCTTGGTGACATTATAAAACGTTACCACATAAATATTTTTTTTTCATTTTCCAAGTTTATTGTTTCAGTTTCTTAACCTTTTTCATAAACATAATTTCTTGCATTCTCAATATAATGCACTATATACATACCTCAACTTCATATAAATTCCTCTTCAGACCAGTAAATGTGTAGCTATATTTATTATGCGCCTAAAAGAAAGAATGCAAGACATTTCACTATTATAATTGAAGTCTGTTATCCTATCCAACTAGGACCTGTGTTGCTTTACTTGGACATCGTGTATTCTATGTGGTCATGTTTTGTTTATTTTTTAAACATTATTTTATTTAGTGTGCGTTTTGTACAACAAAATTAGTACATTAATAATCCTGTAAAGATTATAGAGTTTTTTTTTATATAAATAGCTATATAGTAAAAATGACTATCTTAAATTTTAAGGCGGAAGTGTAAGAGGTAATATTTAATTTTTACCATCCATATTGCATATCTATCCAATATGACAGTATCAATTATTAATGAATAGAAAACAAAAATGGTTTTACAGGTGTAATTGCAACAAAAAGTAGATTTTATACAATAAGCCATAAATCTTGTCAGAACTTTCGTTTTTCACAATTTATGACGACATCACAAAATTGTTGATAAGTATTATGTCTCTATTTCCAAAATTACTCTGGGTATTTTTACATCCCATAGTTCAACTTATATTTGATTTAGTGGCGGGTGTGCCTAGTATGCAGGACTTGCTTTCCGTACCTTACTTCCCTGGTATACACTCAGTTGTTTAAATAAATTTGCCATATTTTAAAGTTATTATCATGAATTTGAGATTGTGATTGGAAATTGAGAATGAGTTATCATAATTTTTGACGCCTTGGTAGATGAGTGGGTACCACCCGAGTTCCAAACCCACTGAGAAGATCCTAGTGCGAGACATTTCGTCAGTTGGCTTGGCAAAGGTAGGTTGTTTTCTCTGGGCACTTAAGTCTTCCATTATCCTCGTAATAACCGCATCGATATAAGTACAAGAACCTTGACTTGAGCGTGAAATTCCACTATTCTACTCTATTCCTATTTCCACCGAAGGTAGGTTGTTTATCTCCGGATACTTTGGTGTCTCCAACACCCCTGAACTGCCTAGATATATTTTAGTGAAATAATCTTGGCTTTACTTCACTCGTACGCTACAGTATAACTTTATCATTATCTTACCATTTTATGTTCAGTATGATTATGTACCCTGCTGTCTAATTTGTTCAGGTTCAAAAAGTACTCAGTTATACGATAGTTGTCTGGAGCTTGTTCAAACACAACATATATACTACAGAGGTTTGGATATATAGCCGTAACAATAGCTGGTTCCCATCTGTCACCTTGTCCTGTTTGTGATAAATAAACTAAATTACTGCAAAACGGATAAAACATGTTACTGTGTAAATTTAAAATTCTAATGTAAACCTTATGTAAAGGACCCTTACCATAGTAAAACATACGCTGGTACCTGTGCTTTTGTTTACAAAACATAATGATGATATTCATCATTTTAAACAAGGATGTTGCTATTTAAAAAAATGAATAACATTTATTTTTGGGATTCAAACAATGAAATTATCAATTCATTGAATTGTAATGTTTTAGGGATAGAATTATATTTTTGCGTAACGTTAATGCGTATGCGTCTGTACGCAAAATGAAGTCTGGAACAGTGGGGAGTTTCATCAATTCAAATGATCTTATAGTATAAATGTTTTTAATCGTATTAGAAAGAAAATGCCAGTTTTTGAAGAGTTACAGCTTTACTGTCGCACATTGAGGTCTACATGGCGATCCTTGTCTCCTAATTAATTATGACTGTCATTTATACATGTGAAGTTTATAAACCCATAACTATCAAATTCAGCAAACCCCAAGGACACGATATTCTTTGTCACTTTAATACCCTAAGATAGTCGGTCAGACGTAAATATACTGTAAACTTGATAAATATATTTAATTTAAGAATTATGTTAAACACCCGGCTTCAATTCCCTGGTAGAATTTCACACGTTTTAATCTAATTTGTCAGCTTCTAAGTTTTTACTTTGCTTCTAGGTTGTGATTCGGACATAGATTAGTGTGTTTCGTTTTGATATTCCATATCAATTTAAAACAAACTCATATGATATGCCACATCAAATATTAAATAATCTGTATTTTCTCAAAATTTCAAATTTCTAACCAAAAATCAATGACTTAACTTAAATTTTTGATAGTTATGTTACATAAACTTGAAATAATGTTGCATACCAAATTTTAATTTAATGTCTTCTGTAACAAAATCGTAAAAGTTTTTCCCATTTTTACCAAAATTCTATTAATTTTAAACGATTTAGCAAAACTAAATAGGTATGTTCATTGATATTCATGCCAAATTCAAATTAAATATCTTGGTACTTGCGCCATAATGGATTTTCTCAAAATTTGTAAATGTAATCAAAGAGAAATCAAATAATCAGTTTGTCTCCTTTCGTTTTGGTTTAATTGTCGCATCAAGGCCAATAATGCAACAGATCTGAATATCATCCGTTATTTCTGAAATTTTCTGAAATATCGACAATCGATTTTTTTTATTGAATAAATAGCGACTATTGCATGTGAAAACATATATATATATATATATATATTACATCTAAGATATGAATAGCCACTGAAATACAGCCGACACATGTTGAAAATTTTACACTTAGCTAACGAAAAGGAGTCGAAGCTCGACTGCAGAGTATCCGAGCTATGAAAAGCTGCCTTTAAATAGATAGCAGCTAACAAAAAGCTGTGGAATGATAGATACAAACTGTCGAAAAGCTGTCGATACATAGCTAACAGTGGGCCTAGAGAAACTTCGATTGAGAGCCAAATCGTTAGGTAGTATTAATACTTTCGACAGGTCTTCATTGTATATTTTAGCTGCAGCTATAGAAAAAAAAACTTGTATCTAAAATACCTATTTACCTATAGCGTAACAAGTATCTGAAATAGCACCGAAATCTTTTGTATATTCACCAGAAAGGAAAGAAATTTGTGTTAATAATAATATTCTTTTGTTTCAAAAGTATGAGGTCTATTCAACATATTCGCGAGTACAATTTTAATTGGCCTTATAAAGCCAATTTACTGATATTTCGCTAAAACATTTTCATTAGCACAGCGTTTTTGTGTCTAAATCATATAAAGGGAGGTAGTTGTGGCCATAAATAATTAGTGTGCGCCAAAAACGTAAGATCTATTAGATTGTCATTTTAAATGAATATAAAAACATAAATGACAAAACAAGTTAAACTTATTTGTAAAACTGATTATATATAAAATAACTTACTATTAAATGTTGTGATGTAATAATCAAGGCCGTAGATGGATGGTTGTGGTTTGAAGGATATAGATGATAGTTCTAATATATAATACTTCTTATCACTGTTGCATGTATCTAGTCCTGTTATACAGCCATATTGTATTATTCTCTGAAAATATAATGTTGAGCTCCTCTAAAATCATTAAAGTTTTAGGAATCCCAATTTTCATTGCTCCATGAAACTTGTAGTTTCTCAAGTTCTGCTTCATATTTCGATATATACTTGAATTATGACGCCCACGAAAAGCTACATTTGAAACTTTATGACAAATGTGATGACTTCAATTTTTCTATTGTCACTTTCCTTTTTTATACTTACGGTGTATTTGTTTCCCAATTAATACGCTATGGTAGAGCTTGTTCCCACCACAGGGATTTTGTACAACGAAGTAGGCTGCTTGCAAATAAATTGTTGACTCGGGGATATTGCACGCCTACGCTTACAAAGGCCCTCAAAAAGTTTTATGGCCGTATTCACAGTATTGTTGATAAGTTTGATGTCTCTGTGTCCAGGATTGCCCTGGATATATTTGACGTCCCATAGTTTCTTTCGAACAATTTTGATTACACACATGGCGGTGTAGCTAGCTAAACAGGAGGTGCTTATCCTTCCGGAGCACCCGGCCTCACTTCCTTGGTGGAGGTTCACGGGTCTAACCTAACTTGTTAGTTCCAAAGTTTTTACTGTGCTTCTGGATTGTGATTCGGACATGGAGTAGTATGTTTGTTTTTGATTGGTAATATAATATTCCAACAAACAATCGGTATACCAAGGGGTACAAACCGTGCACCATTGCTTGTGATTAGTTTCGTTATTCTTATGAAGCAGAACTTATTCTGAACCTTGTTAATTAAGGAGAGAAGATTGTTGCAATATCATTCAACTCCACACACACACACACACACACACACACACACACACACACATATATATATATATATATATATATATATATATATATATATATATATATATATATATATGATAACGTTATGTCTCTTAACAATCCTAAATTTTGAGACAATGTGAATGTCATCTATCGTAGTGAGCTTGAAATAAAAGTTACAGATGTGATGGTATAAATTTTTCTATTGTCAATATGTTTGTGTTTGATTGTCACCATAGTAATTTATTGGGTTATTTATGTTGACAATGTGTCGCCGTCGTGATAACGTATTATTACTCTACCTGTTGATTAGACATTAGACATTGTCACGTGATCTTATATCTCGGAAAAATAAATCCACATGATGATTTTTACATTACGTGTCGTAATTCTGAACATACCGGCTGTTCTTTATCTTTTGAAGTTCCTTCATAATTTCGGAAATCAAACAATCTATAATAACCGTTTCTGTATCTTTCTGAGGTAGAGTAAATCATGTCATCATAATAGACATCCTCGTTCTTTATCCCAGACCAGACCATCCTTACAGCTTTCACTAAGAAATGCGTCGGTTCTCCTATAAAATTAAAATAGACACAAAGAAAAATATAGCATTTATTTTTGGCCTGGTTGTTCAAGTTCAGTTAGCTTAATTAAAAGGTTAATGAATATCCAAAATATTATTAAATTAAAAACATTTTATAAAAATTATGTTTTGGCTCTACTTGCTTCTGTTTTGGTAATAACAATTGTGTGCAAGAACTTTTGAACAGAAATAAAAATTATTGCTTCAAACGCAAAATACAAATTTTGACTAATCAATCTGTTTAGCTAATTACATATTATACTAGTTTTAGTTTTACAACACTAACGGCTGTTTTAGAATTCAATTCCTCATCAGGAGTGTTCAGACAAAATTTTCTAAAGATGTTGAAAAGATACCCATATGACCAAAATATATTTTACCAAATTGAGCTAAGGAAATACTTTCCATTAGCCTAGGGTACATATATAAATGTTTATTGACTAAAGGCCTCCGGTCCGGTTTAAACGACAAAATATAAATAATACATAACATTTTCATACTAAATACAGTATTTGTAGACATTTCTCATAATGAATTATATATATACATGCATTTTTACAACAGTAATATTTTTTTAAGATATAAGAATAATATATTTCTGATAAGTAGGATTTTTGAAACCTTTTAAATACCTTATATTTGAGGAATTTCAAATTTTAGCTAATACAGCTTTGAACAACCTGGGCCTGGCCTTAGTATCATGTAGATGAAGAAAATTACCTTTATAAAATAGTTTTGACATATTGACCCGTCATTATTATTGAACTTTATAGAAATGACGTTTTTAGGACTAGTATTGATAATTCCCCTGCCGTGCTAAACATTCTAAATAACGCGTGTTAGTTTTCTTTGCACGGTTGTGGAAGATATAACTTTATAAACGCCATCCCTAGATAGTTCAATGATTATGTTTACATTTCTCGATTCAACCGATTTAAATTTGCTGTTCTTCGCCTTTTAAAAATTCTAAGACGCTGCCGCTTATGACATATGTGCCTAGTCAGTCGGATAATTGAATGCACGTGTATAGGCATAACATTGCACGTGATCTATGGTATTAATAACTCATACAAAAGCAATTACTCTTAAACAAAAAACATTGCAAATTTAAATATTTTTCTTTGTTATAGAAATAAAAAAACTGAAACCCATATCCACTTAATATTTTATTGTACTTTGTCTCCATGACAACATTCAGTCTGGCACGAGCTGTATTTACAGATGTATTCGGATATTTTAAACCTCAAGATATTTATGATTACCTTTTATGATAATAACATATTTTGAGCTGTTTTAACCATATTTATTCCTTTTGTGACAGAAATGAAATATAACCCTTTCTTGTGTAAGAACTGCTTTATATGCAAAGAATACTCAAATACCAACCAATCACATCAAAATTTGATTTGGAGTCATGTTAGAGCAGGAATAGAAAATAACTTTTAGTACAAAAGTACAAATTAAGCTTCAAATCAAACTTAAACATACATACAAGTCCATGCCTAATCCACAAACCCAAAAAACAAAGTAAAAGTTTTAAAAAGTTACAACAAAAGAATAAATCGCTGATCTAGTAATATACCCCCTTCGAAAACTTTGTTTGGAGGGTTAGTAGTATTTAAGAATTACTATATCTGTCTGTTCAAGTGAAATTGTGACCGCTCTGTAACATTAAAATTACTAAATTGATTTTGATCAAACTTGAAGTGACAACTCAGACATGTAGGTCAAATGTCAATACCACAAGGCCTAATCTTAGTTGGAGCGGCACGGGGTATTTGACTCTCAAGGGACAGTTCTAGGCTATTTCATTTTGGTCTATGACGTATATAACCATTTGTGCCCCAGCCAGGATTTCAAAAGAAGAGCCAGCCAGGATTTCAAAAGAAGAGCCAGCCAGGATTTCAAAAGGGGAGCCAGCCAGGATTTTAAAAGAAAAGCCAGCCAGGATTTCGAAAGGGGAGCCAGCCAGGATTTTTCAAATGGGGAGCCAGCAAGGATTTCAAAAAGACAGGGTTCTGGTGAGACACAGAACAATTCTAAACAGGGTTTTCTCAACTTTTGAATATCTTTTTTTAAAAAAAAGTCCATGTATAATGTACCTACCATTGTCCGTGATCTGGTACGGTATAGTGTAATTGAACCTCAAAGCGGGAATGCTCTGTCCCTTAAATTCTCTCAGATACCACTCAATGTAGGTGATTACTGGTTGATGTAAGACAGTGGATGCATTAACAATGGTATTGAATGGCCCTATATTTCTCTCAAATTTTTCCCAATCTGAAATAAAAACATACTTGGTTACCTACCATTGTCCGTGATCTGGTACGGTATAGTGTAATTGAACCTCAAAGCGGGAATGCTCTGTCCCTTAAATTCTCTCAGATACCACTCAATGTAGGTGATTATTGGTGGATGTAAGACAGTGGATGCATTAACAATGGTATTGAATGGCCCTATATTTCTTTCAAATTTTTCCCAATCTGAAATAAAAACATACTTGGTAATATTGGTTATATTGTTACAGTTCATCGAAAGCATGAATTTATGATAAAATCGCTGTAATTTAACATTATATGCATTCGAATATTTGTAGTATCGGCAGAAAATTGGTTCATCAGGATTTCGAACCGTAGTCAGTGTCATTTAGCATCATTTGAAATCGAATGAAAATGAAATTATTTTCATATATTGACAATACATGTATACAACTGCTGAGTGAGAGTGGAATGGAAATGGAATTATATATTTTCAACTGGATTTGATTAGAGTGAAAATGACCTAATTTACATATAATACCAGTGTTGATTTTACAGAACTAGACTTGGACCAAAATTGTGAGACCAATCTTTATTCAAAGGGTTGAAAAATATTCCGAGGGCCAAAACATAATTAACCAAATTTAGCAAACTAAATACTTTACATTAGGAAGTATAGATTTTGAGAATTTTCATATTTTGCCTAGCAGCAAATTTAGACAATAGTATAAAAGTATTGCCTTCTGAGTTTTTGATATCATCGCGGAAACACACAGGCTCAGTGGGTAAAATAGGTATTATACAAGTTTTAATTTAACAGCACTAGACGGCCGTTTCGGAATACAACTCATCAGTATTGCTTAGACCAAACTTGTAAAACCAAAATTTATTCGAGGGGTTGAAAAAAATATCCAAAGGACCAAATTATAATTAAAGTATAAACAGAAATGGATTACATTCAGTTATTTGTCTCTAAAAAATTTATTACTGAAACTATTTTATTTTTTCTTAATTAAATATATTAATAATCAACCGGCCTAATATGCACTTTAGGCTTCCATAATGTATAATTTTCTATAATCCAGCTTTACTGAGAAAAATTTCACAATTTCTGCAATGATGAAAAATTAATAAAGTCTATTTACTCCGTCTTTTTCCCATGTAAGGCATAATGATAGTTCATGACCTTTTTTCATCATATAACCAGTTTATGCAAGGAAGACTAATCAACCATGTGCTCTGCCCTGTATAAAGGCCAAACCAAATCAAGTTCTGTTTAATGTTTGTTTTACCACAATGCATTCTAAAGAAATTTCCGCTATGATTCGGATGGGAAACTGCTAATATGAGCAAGTAGAGGGAAGTTAGGTATGTATCTGGAATTCATTTTTTAATTCTCAGAAATATACATGTATAAATTGCATTCACTTAAAATGTAAGTCATTTTGCAAATTACTTGACAGTTGTTGGATCCATGTTACTCTTTCCATAACCTTTTACACAGGTGTTTATTTTCCTTTGGCCTCATTTTGGTGTCATCAAGCTGTTGTCCAGTCTATAAGTCAATCACCTGTGACACCTTTTAAACGTTGAATGAAAATCATAGTAAAAAGGGTTGGGTTTATCATAAGAGATGGAGTCTAAAAATTAGATTTTTTTCAGCTTGAACATTTTTGACAAAAATTTACACTATACAGAGGCAAAGTCTCAAGCAATAAAAAACTCAAACCATTATGATAAATTAGGCCGAGTCTTGTTATATAAACAGCCGAATTTCTGTTTCTCATCTTCCACTGGTTTTTGAGAAAAATCCATAAAACTTAGTGTAATCCATTTCTGATTATACATTAATTAAAGTAAGCTAAGGAAATACTTTGCACGAGGGAGTATACTTTATTATTATTATCATTTTACTAGACATTTCAGATTTTGACTAGCAGCAATATTAGATAATAGTAAAGTTTTGACAATACAAATGTATTGCCTAATGAATTTGTGATATTTTTGGAAATTAATTTCTCATATTAACATTATATTATAATAATCATATAATCCAAGTGCATGTTTAATAGGTCTTGTAAACGCAACAGTCAGAACGACCGTCAAGATATATATGCGTCTGGCCGCAAATACGGTACATATTTTCAAGGGTCATTAATATTTCATTAATAAAACTCAAGAAGCGAGACTCATATGGGTATCTGCTTCCACACAACCAATAAAATCTAGTGGTCACAAGTGTAATTTTTTTATTTTTTTTATCTTTATTGTTCATTAGATGATACTTACATAATCGTATCACTTGATATATTGTTGATTTATTGTTTTTATTCATTTTACCCCCAAAGACAACGTGTCCCACCCAGGTAAATATCACTGTGCACTTCAACTACACGGCTTAGATTCTAGTAGTAGTAGTAATTTTTAAATTTTACATTTGTTCCTTATATGATAAAATTACATAATCGTATCACTTGATATGTTTTTAATTTGTTTTTTTTTTTCATTTTACCTACAAAGAAAACGTGTCTCATCCAGGTAAATAATACTGTGCACTTGAACTACACGGCTTAAAAATCGAGTAGTAGGTGTAATTTTTTATTTTTCCTTAGATGATAAACTTACATAATCATGTCACTTGATATATTTTTAATTTATTCTTTTTCATGTTACTAACAACAAAAAACATGTTTCACCTGGGTAAATAACACTTTGCACTTAACTGCAAAGCTAAAAATCTAGTGGTAGGTGTAATTTTTACATTTTTATCTGTATCTGTTCCTTATAATTATGATACTCTTACATGATCGTATCACTTGGTATATTTTAAATTCATTGGTTTTTTTTTATTTTACCCACCCTGAGTAAATATCACTGTGCACTTCAACTACACGGCTTAAAAATCGAGTAGTAGGTGTAATTTTTAAGTTTTTATTTATGCCTTAGATGATAAACGTATATAAGCATATCGCTTGATATATTGTAAATTGATTGTTCTTTTTTCAGTTTACCTACAAACTAATTTATAGTTTTTATTTTGTTTCATGTTACCAATAAGGAACATGTCCCGCCCGCGTAAATATCACTGTGTATTTTAACTACACTGCTAAAACAATTCTAATGATAGGAGTTATTATTATTTTTAATTTGTTCCTTGCATGACAATAAATTCGCATGATGTTTTCATATAATATCAAAAACAAACAGACTTATCAATCTATTGCTTATTTATTGTTTTTCGTTTTACCTACAAATCAAATGTGTCCTCTCTGGGTAAGTATCAGTGTGCACTTCAACTACAAAGCTAAAAAATCTAGTGGTAGGTGTAAATTCTTAATTTTTTTATCTGTTCCTTAGATTATACAATCATAATCATATCGCTTGATATATTGTTTATTTATTATTTTGCATTTTACAAAGAAATCATATCTCATCCAAGTAAATATCACTATGCACTTGCCTTACACCCTGTCATAGTGTTCACTGATCATAACCCTCTCATGTTTATTCATAAGATAAAAAAATCAAAATTTAAGATTGTTGAGATGATGTTTAATGTTACAAGAATATAACTTAGAAAGGAAGCATATTAAAAGTACCTGATGCTTAAACAAGGGCGTTTTAAAATGCATTTCTTTTGAATATATAGTTATAACAGTTTATAGAATTTTTCACACAGCTACAAAACTCTAGTGGTAGGTGTACTTTTTAAATTTGTATCTGTTTCTTAGATAATGATAAACTTGCATAATGTTATCATATGATATACTGTTTATTAATGGCTTTTCATTCATCCTACAAACAAATGTAATCACTGATGTATAGCAGGCTGAAACGTGTTATTCTTCAAATTTATCTCAATGTTAATAGGACATGAAATAATTGGGCGTGTTTTTAAAAACATAACATGCAATGACAAGAAAAAATTTAGTTTTTAACAACACAACCATTTCCAATTATTTGTTTGTGTTTGTTAAAGACACTTGTAGACAGCATAATTTTATAAAATGTTATCATTAAGATATTATGTTGTACATATCTCAGTTGCCATGAAGTTCTTTTTGGGTTAATACATAAAAATTAAAACACCCTGTAAATATTGTATAGATGTGACATAGTCATGCTAAATTAGCGCGTCTCGTAACTATAGAAACAACATACACTTATCACAACCTTCTGTAAAAAGTTTATAGACATATGTAGATATATTAAATGCGCTGCAAAACATTTAAACATTTTTGTTATTAATTTATCTTAAAATATAAACGTAAACGACTTACGTTGCCTACGCCCAATCGTGCAATTGAACAGTGCATCACCAGGAAAACGCTGCTTCTGTGAAGAAAAAATATATACAAACATATATAGGACATACAGAAGAAAAGAAATACAAAATTCTGACCACAAGATACTTGTATTTTCACCTTGCTCAAGGTCGCAGGCTTTCTGACAACAAATTTAAAATATATCTCGTGTTTCACAGTCATTTTCTAGATATTCTTTTTCTAAAATGTCTAAAATGCACCAAATGTTAGTATAATCTTTTTCTTTTGGAACTACTAATAGATGCTTTTGACAAACCTATATACAAACGTCTTAAACTTGAAGTGAAAAAATGACAGGTTGAATGTCTGAATATCTTCAAACTCAAGAAAATTATAAAGATTTGATTTTGTCAAGATTAAAGGAAAACTTAGTTCCGTATATTCATTGCAACATAAATAAGGATTTGCGTTACTTCCTGACCACTTGGTCACAACAAGTTCGTTCGTTCGTTCGTTCGGAAAGGTTCCTTGGTTTTCTGACCCCCATATTAATATTACTTTGTGGAAGGCTTCTATAAGCTTTACGACTGTTTGGCTACCATCAGATTAAAATGCATATGTACGGCCATTACACCTCCAGGAATATTTCAGGACTTTTTGACAAAACTCATCATAATATTCGTTACACCTGAATGAATTTTTTAAAGTTTTTTGGTCACCAGGTAAAAGTTAAAATCAAATTATTCATTACACATTGCTTTCAGACCACTAGGCGGAGATCAAAATGTTCCTTAAACCTTCAGGTAGGTTTACAATCACTGATTTCTCTTACATAAACTTATTGACAGGAATACGTCAAGCTCTCGTCAAGTCTGATTCTGGTTCGAAGTGTTGAAACTGTGACGTCAAAGAAGGCGAGGCTAAATCCTCTGAAGGGATGAAATGATGTCAAAGTAGGTACATGCTCTGAAGGGATGTATGGTGTTGTTGTCAAAACCAGCGGGTAAAAGATGAAAACAAGTATTTTTTAATACCAAAATGATTGGTCTTTTGCAAAGTTTAAGAAGAAAGGTATACAATCAATTTTGCAAAAAAAAAAAAAAAAAAAAAAAAAAAAAAAAAAAAAAAAAAGAAAGAACGTTTAATTTGTTGTGGTTTACGCAATATTAACAAGATTTTGAAAATGGCAATTCTATCATAAATTGCTTCGCAACTATTTAAGAATTCTATCATAAATTGCTCCACAATTATACAAGAATTGATATTTACAAAAAAAAGTTTATACCCCGTGAACCACAACGGAGTGACATTTATATCTAAACTAACCATCAAAGTAATATCTGAATGTTTATTACAACATGAAGAAGATTCGCGGTTTTCTGACGTCTTGGTTTATGATCAAGATCTGGCGACATTTTGACCACGAATGTCTATTTCGGGACCATCATGTTAATATCGGAGTCCATCACATAGGAATGTATCAAATGTTATCAAATAATACACTGTATATTAATGTTTTTTCATTCCACCTACAGACGAATGCAGTCACTGATGTATTGCAGAATGATTTTTTTCTTCAAATTTATCTTCGTCAGTATAATACTGCAATGATAAGACTAATTTAAGTTCTTAAGAAAACCCATTTATTTAGATCAAGGCATCATGGTTAAATTAAATTTCATGTTTAAAGATTTTATTAAATCTTAAGGGTGGTTTCACAGTTTTCTGGTCACCAAGCTAACGAAAGTTTGTCGACTTTCATTGGTATCAGGTTACAATGATCAGAATGCTCGTTGTACTTACGGACGCAAGAGGGCTTCTGGAACCAGTTGAACAATGCTAAATTAGTTAACTATAATAAGCACGACACCCTAAATATACTTGACATCCCATTGCTCCATTGTCGTTCTAACCTTTTTGATTACACACGTGGCGGATGTAGCTAGCTAAACAGGATGTCCATATCCTTCCGGAGAACCCGGCCTCACTTATTTAGTGAAAGTGCACGTGTCAAACTTAAATTGTCCGTCTCAAAGTTTTCTTTTACTTTGCTTTGGGATTGTGATTTGGACATGGATTGGTGCGTTTGTTTTTGATTGATTGCTCATTATGGTTTAATTAATGATTAACTTTTAAATGAAACTTTGTGTAACTAGGACCCTCAGATGCAAATGAGTGTGTCCATTGCATCCTTGAAAAGATACTGTGGCGTTTGGCCATCTGATAAGATCAGAATGGCCATTGGTCATTAAGGAAGTTTATGTCGCTTTTTAATATATAATCTACCTTAAAGAGGGTCTCGTCTCTTTTGTCTACCAACTAAAAAGCAGGATGATCAGTACAACTTAAGGAGTGTTCACGGTGGGCTTTTTGATCACCAATGGTCAATGAATGGAAATTTATGTAAGGTTTGACAGCTTTCTGACCACCGTGATAACAGTAGAATGCAAACGTGTCGGTATAATTTGACAGCTGGCGTGGTATGCTTGTCTGTAATGCACTAACTCTATGAGCTAGAGTCTAAAACGTTCATCTGTTTTGTCTCTATGAATAGAACAATATCTAAACACATCAACAGGGTAGATGACGATTATTTAATTATTGTTTATCAAGTTTCATACCAAGAAGATATTGTGTTGTTGCTTACTGAAATGTGTTAGTGCGTAATTTTAAGAAAGATCTATATCTATGTTGTTGCTTACTTTTGAGAAAGGATAACATTGTGTTGTTGCTTTAAGAAAGGTTAGGATTGCGTTACTACTTTAAATAATAGCTAAGGTTGGGCTGTTGCTTACTTTCTTAAGAACAGCTAAAGATGTATTATTGCTTACTTTTAATAAAAACTAAGTTTGCGTTGTTGCTTACTTAGCAGTCTTGTTTCTTACTTTTGATAAACAAAAAGGTAAAGTTTGTGTTGTACATTATTTTTGAGAAAGGCTCATGGTGTGTTATTGCTATTTTAAAGAAATGTTACAAAGCTGTGATGTTGCAATTATTTTCTGTTTAGAAATGCAAATGGTATGGTGATGCTTACCTTTGATAAAGGCAAGATTGTGTTGGTTCTTTCTTTGAGGAAATGCTAAGATTGTTCTTAGCTTGCTTAAGAAAAGGTATGTTGCTGTTTACTTTAAAGAAATGAGAGGAGTAATGAAGCTTTACGCCATTGTCAAAATTATTTCACTTATATCGAGGCGGTCAGTTCTGGAGCGGTTAAGTAAACTGGAGAAAGCCGCAAACCTTCGGCAGGAAAACTGAAAACTTTTTTACATTTGAATTTACCCAAGTGAAATTCAAGCATAGGCGCCGAGTAGTAGTTAAGCGTACTTTAGACCACTCGGACATCAAGGTTCCTCCTTGAAGAAAGGGTAAGAGTTTTTCGTTGCTTACTTTGAAAAAAATAAGCAGTACCTTTTAGATAACTATGTAAAAGGGTTATGAAATGTCTGTTTGTTTGCTATCATGATTCAGGCTTAATTCAACATTCAAATATTCAAACAATAGACTGACATCTTTTTGATCGAGTAAAACTAAATTAGGGTAAAAGAAAGAGAATAAAGAGATAAATTTCTTATTCTTTTAAAAAGTTTTTTAAAACTCAAAATATAAAGCAACTTAGTATAAACTTGTTACTATTGGAAAAGTTTATTCTACTTAAATCATCAATGGTATGTAAAATTCATCGATTTTCTCAAGTTTAAGGTAGTTAAGAAGTAACATGCGTAAAAATTGACAGTTCGGTCCTTAAAATGTCAAGCACGCAACCACTAGTATATAATATTATATGCTGTCAAGCGCATACAAGAAACCATAGACGAGTGGAACTGTCACTTGCTAAATCGAAGTCAATGATTGTGAGATGTTCTGAGATATTTTCATCTCCTGCTACAAGAGGTCTTTATTCAGTAGTATTTCAGATGAGACTCAAACCGAGGTCCCGTTTCCTGGTGCACGCAAACGACACCTCTGTAGAGTTACTCTTTTTACATTTACTCTTAAAAACCCTAAAGGTGTATGCCTCCTTAAATCTGTCACTGTATATAATTCTTAAAGAGGGATTTCGGTGGCCACGTGGTCCTAAGCGTGCACTTACGGATCACAATGCCTCGATTCATCGTATAGGTTCGAATGTCTAGTGTCAGAAAGTTTGTCCGTTCGGTCGGTTGTTTTCTCCGGGCACTCTGGTTTTCTCCACCACTCATTAATTTAACTACATAACTACCTCGACATAAGTAAAAACATCTTGACTGGGACGTAAAACTCCATATCTCCACCCTACATGGTCTACTAACTATATAGTACTCTATGAATGATAAGGATAAACAAATGTACAGGTCTGAATATACTTACGTTCTGTGAACAGTCTGTATTTTCACACTCATTGTCCTCTCCGATATTGAGCGATTTACAACCTTCCGAGTAAACACGAACGCACATTGACAGGTACAGGAACACAAACAAGTTGACCACCACGGTCATTGTCCCGAACCCCCTCACACTACTCCGGGATACTCCTTGGTGATTTCGGTGTCCATATTACAATCAATTTTACGATGTGACATATTTCAACTGTTTAGTTTCATACCAGGAAGTCATTCGGTATCTCTGGATTTCTACCAATCATAATCGACAACAGGTAAATTACCAGGTAGCGTCGTTTAAATAAATACAGGTCAAACCATGTTTTTCACAGAACTGCAATAAAGAATTATCTCCCTTTGACTATTGATCACATACATCCGTGTAGCGCATGGAATAAAAAAGATAATAGCTATTATATTGCTTTGTTCCAAGTCTAAGTTCATTAAATATATCAGAATATATAGGATATGTTCTATAGTGCGTCAAGTTTGACCTGGTCTTTTGACCTTTAATTTGAATGGTTGTCTGTATGATTTAGATAAGGCAGCATGATTTATTACCATAAACACCTTGTATCCAGTATTAATATCATAAGTATACCCTTATAATATCAAATTTATACAGACCCCAAATTACACAATAGATATGTTCAAATTAAAGGTCATACGGCCAGGTCAAACTTGACGCATTGTACCACCTTAAACAATCTATGCATTTGTAGGCAAACAACTTTGACCTGTCCGCTTGGCCTTTTATTTAAATATTTATCACAGACCAAGCACATCTGTGTATAGGGGACACAGGTGTTTATTCTATATACATCATGAGATATAATCATTTCTTACAGTAAACCTGTGCACTGTGTATGTATTAACTTGGATTTTAACACTACCCATTTCCTGGATGGACCATCCTATATGACTGTTCCTAATGAAAGGTCAAACGGACAGGTCACTGTTGTTTATTTGTTTATTTAATTCATTTATTTGTTTTCTTAATTTATTTATTTATTTATTTATTTATTTATTTAATTTATTTATTTATTGTTAATTTGTTGTATTTTTATATAATAAAAAATCAACTTTATATGTTTTTATTATTTGCTTACTTACTTAATTCATTTATTTCTTTACTTATTTTGGTTTTTTAATTAATTTATTTATTTATTTGTAAATTTATATACTGTCGCATTCTTATTAATAAAAATATCAATTTTCGCGTGTTGAACTTTGTCTGTCAGTTTTCAAAGTTTTTTAGTACTAGTTCCCTCCCTTTGATTGTTCCCGATAAATCTCCCACAATACAATGAGTGACCATATCCTTAACATAGCAAAAAACGAGTATGAAAACTTTATGAGTGAAATAGATGTATTGTGGGAGATTTATCGGGAACAATCAAAGGGAGGGAACCAGTACTAAAAGTTTTTCTAAGCTTTTGGGATTGTATGAGATATCATTATGTTACATTCAGTGTTACCTTGACAACCTCTAAACTATGTAAAAACTGGTGAAATGGCAACGAGTTATGGCCTGATGATTGATCAAGTCTTTAATTTTGTATTGGGTGGATTTTTATCGGTCAACAAGCTTATAAGACGGGCATTCTATAAACGATTATTCAGTTTTGTTATATACCAAATGGTTTCATTTTAAAGGAATTTATGTTATAAATACAAATAATATCATACCTTTGAGAAAGAGCGACAAGTTGCATGTATTATGGCTTAAGTAACTTGATTGATTGAATGGGTTTAACGTCCCAGTCAAGAATACTTCACTTATTTTGAGACGTCACCAGCTATCATGAGAGAGTTTAACCTTTGCAATGCGCTCGGGGCAAAGGGATGGTACTTTAACGTGCCACGCCTGCCGTGACACACGATATCTGTTTTTAAGGTATCTTCCGAAGGACCCCCGTGAACCCACGACCTCCCACATACGAAGCAATCACTCTAACAATTAAGCTACCGTAGTGGTCTAATTGTATGTAAAAAGTTTCTTGACAATTGTGAGAAACGGACACGTCAGACATAAGTACTACAACTAATTCTGTTTTTTTTTTTTACTAAATGCGTTCACAATAAGGGGAATTAATTAATTAAATAAAATAGTCTCATTGCTAAAATTATAATATTTTCTTTTTCGTTCATTTTATGCATCAAAAACTTTATACGTTGCTAAAAGCTAACAAAACCTCTAACTACCGGGTAGCAGTGAACTAATAGTCTGGTAGAGGACTTTGAAAAAAACCGCTTATTTTTCGATGTAGGGAGGACAACGTGTTCAAAGGTGGCAAAATATGTCATAACCTTCTTTGAACTTTACTTTGGTAGAATCGGCTTGTTGCCAAGCAAGATTTTACCCAGGGGCCATTGTGGGCCAGCTAAAGGTCAATGGGTGCAAAGTTTATGTGAAAACGCCCATATTGACCTACACAAATTCAAAGTGGCTTATAGAAGTTTTTCTTTGTAAATTTTGTCTTCTAAATATGTAAGTGGTATCTTCAAATTAATAGAAAGTCATATTCAACTAATTCAGTCACTTATTTTAAAGTTTTCCATGAAAAATAAGATTAGACGCTTGCACAAATTTGACCTTTACAAATATGATTAATTGTGGCAAAAAAATACTAGTATAAACACATTTGTGCATTTGAAATTGTTTAACAAAACTTTAGACTTCGGTTAAAATAATTTTACTGAATCATATTGCCCGTATTTATATAAGTATTCACTTTTTAGAAAAAGAAATCAAAGTACGGGTGGTACTGAAAGATTTGATTAGCTATAATGACTGTATCTGTATAATACTATCAAGTGTGTTCTCTTTTTCTTGTGGAAATATTAGTGAACTGTTGAAACACGAACTATTTCCAATGTCGCCTATACCTGATACATCAGGACCCTTGTTATCTGCAGCCGACGAGTCGGATCTTCAAAATATCCCCGAGGAAGAAGTTTGCATGGAGACATTACTACCAAAATAATTAATGGTCAAACTTTAGTTGTAGCACTGGGAAAACGGAAAGGCATCAATACATTCGGCGAGTTAGGAAACGCACAAACTGTTTTTATCCACGCAAAAGATAAATGTATTAAAATTGATGTCATTATGATAGATATGACAACTAATCCATATAAGGTGAAACCAACTAGAGATAAAGAGGATCAGGTCCCCCGTTCTGTTAGAAGAATTATTGATAATTAAAATGTCTCTCTGTCATCAAATTGTTAAGATTTTATCAGTCACAAAGAAAACAAATAGGATCTCGTAGTAATCCAACACTTCTTTTTTTAGCTGAGGGTATCAGGGGTCCAACAGACAGCATGTTTAATTCATACAGAGGAAGGAGTGTAACCGTTCTTAAAGCTTTACACATGGAAGCCGATACTAGAATTGTTCCCCATGGTGTTGATGCTTACATGCAAGGCTATAAAAACAGTTGTTGTCTGTCGTGATATAGCCTTCAATAAAGACCCTACAAAGGCTTATTTTCAATCGGACATTTATGTTGCCTTGTACGGGCCTTCATCTGAACCCCCTCTTTCTTCGTAGATTCTTCCCGGGTGTAAAAAAAACCTAGCAAAAACTAAGTTTTTCTGTAGTTAAAATTAATTTGAAACCCAAATCAAACATAGTTTTAAAGGAAAATATCTTTTCTATCGATTGACATCATTCATTTCCTCCAACCATGTCAATTTGCCTTAAAAAAATGCCTCGTTAAGCTACTCCCATCAACTTTCAACTTAATTCATAATAAACAGTGATTACTGCGCATGCTTGGTGTGTTATTCAACTTTGAGCGCGGGAAATATTAAAAAACCAAATTACGCAAACGTCTCGTCATTAGTTCGGTAATGCTTATTATAACACGTATAAAGTACACAATTATGTATACATTATACATGCATGATCTCCTTAAGTTTTTATTAAACAATACTGTCATAAACAGTTTCGTTTCTTTCGCATTTTTTTCGATCTGTACTATTAGCTCGACCTTTTTCTCGTTCAATGCGCATGTGCAAATTAAATAGTGTCAGGATGAATTCACAACCAATTACAACAGAGAACTAACAGGATATATTTAAATATGAGGAGGTTACTGGGTTAATAAGAGATCACCGATCGAAAGCTAAGGTATTTATGAATCCAATTAAACAGTTGCAGTTTTTTGCCAGTGGAATTTGATTAATTACGACGCCGATTTCAAAATCACTCTGTCGGACAACTGGTTTTCTACGATGATGGCTACGGATAAAAACTGGTCTCTGAAGAGGCAAAAAATGTCCGAATATTGAATATCGCCTCTTTAAGACTAGGGATGGTCTAGTCGTGATACTGATGACCTTATTCTTTGTTGCTTTTAAATGAGGAAGTATGATTCCAGACCGGGACATCTAAAGTTCGTCCCTGTTTATAGCATAAAATTATCACCTCTGAAGAGGAATAAGCTCCCAGTATTCCATGCAATTACAGACTGTAAGACTGTCAATTAACTTTCTGGACATTCTAAATACAGCATTCCGTGTTTCCAGGGAAAACACAGGTCTTCTTCCCACTCTTGCAAGAGGGAACTTTTCTGAACTTGTGAGTGCAGATGCCTTCATTGAATGTACCTAGCGAGGATTTCTCATCTACGATGTAAACTGTTCCTCTCAGGGGAAAAGTACAATTGAAAATTTGCATCCAACATCATATGCAACCGACCTATATATTCAATGTGCACACTATTAAACTGCTGTTTGGCTGCATTTAGTTATACCTGGTATTTATTCCGGATCTCCCGTCACCTATAGGACACGGATGGTGCTAATCTCACTAACTTGCATACTGTATGCCTTTAACTCCCAGTGGAGGTTAGTTCATCGACAAAATCCCTCAAACTGGCTCTATTTTGCGCAATTTTACCACCTCTGTTTCAATTCCAGAAACTTGTCTCAAGATGTCTTTTATTCTTGTGTGTTCCATTTTAAAGTTTTGTGATGTTGTTGGCAGTGTCTTGATGGTGTGACCTATCCATCCCCAATGTCGCTTTTGTGTTTGTGTTTCAAAACGACCTTGTTTTGTGATCCGCCATAAACTTTTTGTTACTAATTTTGTCTTTTTATCTGGCAACAGGACCACGAACAATACTAGTTTTTACACTTAAATCTGAGTTTTTTTCACAAATTAAACTTATTATTTATTTATTTATTTGTTTTGCTTAAATTTAACTTATCTAAGACAATTACAGGTCAAAGGATCATGAACAAAACTTAACTTTTTGGACTTAAGTTAAGTATTTTCCTGATGTTCACGATTATTTTCGGACAGTTAAGTCAGTGCGAGTCTGAATGTGACTTAAAAACAGTTTTAATGAGAAAATTATAAATTGATTGGTTGCATGGGGTTTTACGGGCTTTTACGTATTTCAGTCATATCAAGACGTCACCAGCTATAAGTGAAGTGGCAGAAATTTTTACCTTTGCAGTGAACTTAGGGAAATGTGCAGGAAAAGTTCCTTAACATGTTACACCCGCCTTGGCGCGGGGCATCGGTTTTTAAGACCTCTCTCAAAGGATCTCATGACTTTCGTTTCTAAATACCGAGTGTTTGGCAAAAGAACAGTCATTACCTTATTTTAAGTCTTAAACAAACTCAACTAGGGTTCGAACCCAGGACTCACCACATACGGGGAGTGAGCGCTATACCAATTGAGTTACAGTAGGGGGTTTTTAATGAGAAAATAACCTTTACTAAAATCATGTCATGCATTGCTGAAATGTAAATATAAATCATGTTGCACTACAAGATGTACATGTAGGGCATACAACTTAAAATGGGTGGCTGTATGCACTTGCAATGGGACCGTTGATTGGTTGAACCCTTTGAATGATAATGCCACAGATTGATATTGATGAATGAAAAGAAATAGTTAGATGTGACTGATATATTCCAGAGATTCTCGTGACTATGCCTTGCTGATTACAATACTTGCAGTGCTTTGATTTTAATAAATTTCAAATTATCAGCTGGGTTTAAACAATATATTTGTTTTAATCACAGTCATGTATTTACAAAAGAATTATATTTTAGCAATTTGATTCGTGCTTTAATGTTGAATGTATACTTTTATTTTATTATATCTTGAAGCTTGTGTCACAATTTTGAAAAATAACATTGAAATATTTAAATTTTATCCTAAACAGTCTCAATTAGCTTCCTAGTCAATGTTAAAATACATGAAATGCTATGATTGCATGAAAACAGATTTATTTGATTTATTTAAATCTCAGAAAGTATATATTTGGACAGCTATAAACTAATAAAGATTAATTTTTGAGGAAAAACACTATCTGATCTTTGACCTAAAATCTACTAAACCAAAGGTCGATCAGCTTGGCTTGACCTCTAGATCTAACCTATGATGATACATTTATAAGACAGCTATGTTGCGAGCTTTGAACACTCATGTCCCCCTATTGTTAAATTTCAATTTTTTCCACCAGACTATAACTGCAATCTGTGCCAATGAGTTTTCTGAAATCATTACCATCGAACAATATTTGTAATTGTATATCAGGATCTTTCTTTAAAATTTTGTTGTTCATGTCATATTAATAAATCAGCGTAATCATAATGCTTAAAGAATCATTAACACAGATTATGAGTACCAACCAGGTAATCCGGGATTATCGCGATTAAACAGTGTTAACGGATAAATATACAGTATACTTCTTTATAATGTCCTCCATAACTTTGCCAATTCACTTATTAACAGTGCAATAAAACCTTGTTATTATGCCCTTCCATAAACCATTATGATGCCCCCAATAACCAGTAAAATCTTGTTATCCTTAATGACTATCGCCAAAGTAAAAACAAAATGTAACCAAAGTTGTGATTTGTAAACAGTAAAACCTCGTTATAATGTCTGACTAAACAATTTGTGACAACGAAACGGGGTTTTACTGTAATTATATAAAATCACTAACATGATAGTTTCATTATGTCTCTCTCTCTCTCTCTCTCTCTCTCTCTCTCTCTCTCTCACACACACACACACACACACACACACACACACACACGCATAGAACACAATATCCCTACTTTCCTTTTTCTACTTTAAAAAGCAGTTCACTCTACCATCCCTACTCCTACGGGTTGTGTGAAAATAAAACACTGGTTTTCGTTACTTTCGATCTTGCTTCTTGATTTACTGGCCTTTCGATCTCTCGGCCCTAATTTAATTCACTTTCGGTCTCGCTTCTTTTTTTTTTTTTTTTTTTTTTTTTTTTTTTTTTGCTTTTTTCCGATGTAAGTTACATTTTACCAAACACATGTAGCTCTGTTTGTAGAGTATTTGCTGCGTATGTAGGAAATCGGGATTCGAACCCTGAAAATAGGTAGTGACTGTTCATTCGTCAAGCGCTCGACCTTTAGAATGAAAGAATGCATTCAGGTCGTTATGAAGACTTTAAAAATGCTGCCCCGTTACATGGATAGGATTGACACGTTAAGAACCACCCCTTAACATTGCCTTGATAAGCTCGCTGCAAAGTAAAAAAAAACTCACTTATAGCTCGTAACGTCTCGATACATTCTTAACTGGGACGTAAAACCCCATTCAAAAAATATTATAAATTCCCTTTCTTAAAATACCAATTTCTTTTTATTCTGTTGTTTAATTTCTATTTTAGCAGTATTATAATCAATTTGTCATAAATTTATATTTTGAACCAAAATGACCTAGTTTATATTTAAAAACGATTTTAGCAGTAAAACACCGTTACATTCACACTTACATACCATTGTAAATACCATTGTCAAGCTTAATTGAATCACAACAATTTGTGTGCCTTTTTAGATTTTTTCTAATTATTGATCATAATTGATATCAAAGTAAAGGCTGATCTGCTCATTTTAAAAGACGTGTTTACAAATACACAAGTAAATACCCAACATGTCATTCGGAAAGCGAGCTGGAATAAGCCCTTACAATTTCCAACCCGTACTAATATTGACAATCGACACTCAATCAAGCATTACTTATCAAAACGACTCGTGTAATTTAAAGTTTGCATATAAAGGGGGTTTTATAAAAAGTTTAAATTCACTTTGTAAACTTTTCTTTCTACACGGTTGTACTACACCATATTTTGTAGTTTAGTTTGTAGAGCACTTATTCATGATTACAGCATTTATCTCAACACTCGAGTCCCCCAGGGACGTTTGTACGCCTCCTAAAAAACTACACACCAATACGGAATATAAGTGCTAAAGTCTTATTATTTTCCTATAGACAATTGTGTGGAATTATGCCAAAGAGATTATGGAAAGTTAATATGAAGATCAATTGCAACAATGGAAAAACGGGGTACAAACTGGTTTAAACACATTCAAATATATACATGACCAGTTCGTGAAATAATATTACTTTGAACCTATTAAATAGGTTTTGTAATTTAAGAAGTCTTAACAGGACAATGAATATTTGATTTGATTGGGACACACCAATACACACAGTTTTGGTATTTTATTTTTGATTCGATATTGGGATACATTGTGTAAGTGCAATTTTTGATATTTTCCATTTTTGGGATTATATTTTATATGGCACAGACGAAGTGGAACGGGATTGATTATAAACTGTTTGATATGTGTGACGGACATTTCCTTATGGACATGACGAGTTAAATCATTCAAATCCTGATATACACAACGAAGTAAAGTTTTCACGAACTTCCAAACTGTACATATGTGTGACGGATATTTCTGGACCAACACAGCGAGGTAAATAAATTCTTCACGGTCTTCCAAAACCTTGATATACAAAGCGAAGTGGCGTTATCACGAACTTCAAAACTGTACATGACAGATACAGCGAGGCAATTAAATTCTTCACGGACTCCAAAACCCTGGTGGACTCGGCGAGACAAATGCTTTAAGAACTTCGATCCAAACCTCACATAACGATAAGTTTTTACGTTTATGTTGAAAAATAGACATTTCCCGGTGATCACAGCGAGGTAAATACAGAAAAAACTTTCCAAACTGTATATATAACAATATGTTTTATGTACGTATATGAATGTTTTAGTATTAATTATGTGGGAAAATAGATATTTTTATTGTCAATTCATCGCGTTATCAGCTAATACCAAAAATGTCGATATAGCAATAATATAAGCCTCATAGGTCACATAACCCTAAAAACGAATAATTGGCTAGCCTTATAATGCATATCTTAGCTCGAAACAATGCTGATGCCAGACATCATTTACCGTTACCTCCAAGCTATGCACACAGGCCATCGTCGGTAGAAATTCATAAAGGGCATAGAAGAAATACATCGCTGATTCAAGAGCATTGTTTAAGCTTGTTACTGATAGCGGAAATCTGTTACCGAACAGTAGAGAACCGTCACATTACAGTGATGAGTCCGAGGAGGAATTGTTTGAAAATGGACATGAATTTATAGAACTAAAGGATTTAGCAGACGACCATGTTTGTTCTGCAGAAGGGTGCAAGAGGATTGTTATTAACGTAAGCGGTCTCAAATTTGAAACTCAGTTAAGAACATTGGACCGTCTACCACATACTTTACTTGGAGATCCAGAAAAACGAAGGGAATATTGGGACAGTAAGAAAAAAGAATATTTCTTCGACAGACACCGTCCTAGTTTTTCAGCGATACTTTATTACTATCAAAGTGGTGGCCGCTTACGTCGTCCAATAGAAGTGCCTCATGATATATTTTTAAACGAATTGCAGTTTTTCGAACTTGGTAAGCATATTATTAATGGCTATTTACAATCTGAAGGCTTCTTAGTTGAAAAGGAAGTTTTTCTCCCTGAAAAGCCATGGATGAGGACAATATGGCAGTTGTTTGAAGATCCGACAAGTTCCTTTTGGGCCAAAGTGTTAGCTGTGATTTCCGTCATCTTTATCGTCACTTCCGTTGTGACTTTCTGCATTGAGACACTTCCAGAGTTTCATGGTTCAAACTGTGTCAATGCTTCAGGACCAGTAAATTCATCAAATCAAGAAATCAAGTTGGTACTGAACACATTGAATCCTCTGTTTATTATAGAGAGTGTTTGTATAGCTTTCTTTCTTGTTGAGTTAATATTGAGGACAATATGTTGTCCATCTAAGATCAGGTTCGTTAAGAGCATGATCAACTGGATTGACCTTGCCGCCATTATGCCTACATAGTATTTTTAGCTATGTACTTGATATCCGGGGATTGTAGTGACTCTCAGAAGGGTGGATTTGTATCAGTACTTCGGGTACTTAGAGTAACTAGAATTCTCAAGTTAAGTAAACACTCGGAAGGATTAAAAATTCTCGGAAAAACGCTCCAAGTAAGCATGAAAGAATTAACAATGTTTCTGACATTTTTAGGAATTGCCATTGTTATATTTTCGGGTGCTGTATTTTATGCAGAACTTCCTTCCGGTTCTACACAATACAAAAGTATTCCTGATGCATTTTGGTGGGCTGTTGTTTCCATGACAACGGTAGGTTATGGTGACGTATATCCGGTGACGGTTCCTGGTAAGATTATAGGAAGTTTTACAGTTATATGTGGCATTTTAGCTATCGCCTTGCCGGTTCCAATAGTTGTAACAAATTTTAATAATTTCTACAGAGCTTCCACGGGTCGTGGAAAAGAATAACTCTTACCTTGTTGGCACAAAGAGTTTTGACTTTTATTGATTTTTCAATATCTGGTCAAGGGGAAAAAAGGTGATATTATTATTGGCCAAAATGTTTTCAATATTTTCCTTGTTTGGTTTTGATTTGAAAAAGTGTTTTTGTTCTGCCTTTCACCGTTTTACTACTAATAGTAAGGTCAATATTGACGGTACATGTGTATTATACCGATAACTGTTTTCGTCCAAAAAAGTCAGTAATGTACGTTAGCTGCTAAATATAACCGACGACAGGAAAAAGTTGAACATTGGCGTTACAATTGTCATGTACTGATTTTGAATTTTTATTAAAATGTTATTCAAAATCAGCACATAACACAATAACTGTTTTCGTCCAATAAGCCCACGAGTGTCATATAGAAGTACCATTATTTTAAATTTTATTATTAAATACGTTCAAATGTCAAATACCATTTTCTGAAAGCATTTGATGATAAAATTGCAAAAAAGGTATTTGACACAAAAAATGTTCAGCTTTAAACGAACATCGAGAAACAAGAAGACTGAACATTGTCTTTATTGGCAAAATTGTTATTTATGTATTTGTTTATTTATTTATTAGTTTATTTATTTATTAGTTTATTTGTATACTTTATACATTACACGTGTATTTTGACTTTTCTTATTTGTTTTCTCACGGCAACGTTGTTGAGCATTTTACAAATAAATTATATTTATTGAATACTCGTGCGTAAATCTTAGTTTTCTTAACTACATGTAGGTCTGTGTAAACTCTTTTAGATAACATAATAGTCCAAATGTCGAAATGTGCAGTACAGACCTGTCGAAAATTTAACACTCGACTAACGAAAAGGAATCGAAGATGACTGCAGACTGGCCGATATATGGATAGCTAGTTGGCCGATAAGCTGGTGAAGTGCCAAAAAGCTGTCCAGTATAGATAACCAGGACCCAGTTGTTCCAAGCTTGATTAGCTTAATCAATGATTAACACAGATTCAAAGGTGTCTTCCGGGAATGCCAACATTATGAAAAATCATATTCCGGGAATGCCAACATGCAAAGTACAATAGGTGTTGTGATAGTATTCAAAACGTCAATAAAAAGCAACACACCATAATCAAATCCATAGATTTATAACCATGTGTTTTAGTTTGTTGAAATTCTATTCACTTACGACATTTTCAACATTAATTTCACAACAGATTTGAAATTATTCATTATTTAAATTTTGACTAATCCGTTGATTAAACTAACCACGCTTCGAACAAATGGGCCCAGGAGCCGAGATAAACTGCTGATTCGGCAATAATTCGGTAGCTTATATCAGTGTTAAACTTTCGACAGGTCTGTACTGTATACGTATGGCGTCAAATCTTAAAAAAAGCCGGTCGTATATCACATAATTGGGCATTTAATAAATTGTTTATTGAAAAATAAGTAAACGTCGCATTATATAAGTATTTATTGTTGTTTATGGATTGGTATGTTTGTTTATTACATAAATCACAAAAATGACATAAGTAGTATCTATATACCTTAGTACTTAACCGACAATTAATGTTTTTTTTTCAAAATCTCCCCATTCTGCGAATTCTAACCCGCTTTAAAATGAACGACATTAACATTATATAATAGCATTAAAATTTGTCTTAATATAATGTTTTCGTTCTTTAAAATGATAAACGTTAATGTCATAAGTTTGACTGAACGAACAATATCAACATTATTTGATAGAACTCAAAACTGTCTTTATGTTATGCTTTCGTTCTTTAGAAATGATAAACGTCATGTCGTTTGTATATCTTTTTTCAAATCCCACTTAAAATAAAAATCTGCGAATTCCAACCCGCTTTGAAACGAACAACATTGACATTATATAATAGGACTCAAAACTGTCTTTATGTTATGCTTTCGTTCTTTAGAAATGATAAACGTCATGTCATTTGTATATCTTTTTCAAATCCCACTTATTCTGCGAATTCTAACCCGCTTTGAAACGAACAATATCAGCATTTAATTTATTTAATAAAACTCAAAATTGCCTTTATATTATGTTTTAGTTCTTTAGAAATGATAAAAGTTATGATGTTATCAATTTCTTTTTTGTTGGTTATTCCAAAGGCGGTTATATTTTTCAATTTTTGCATTCATTTTGGAATGACCTAATGAGCATTCATACATTTAATTTACTCAATGCATTTGTGGTAAAAAAAATCCAAAGTTAAACACTTCTCAATGCATTTGTGGTAAAAAAATCTAGAAAAAGTTTACACTATAGATAAATGTATATATCTTCTTTTTCTTTGAGTCATGTTTTAGAATTCTAAATGTCGCTTCTTATGTGGTCTGGCTCCAGTTTCACATACATTTCTTAAATAAGATTTTTTTCCTTAACTTAAATCCGGCAAAGAGGTATGGCGGGTTTGATGAAATTTTGTCCTAAATGGACTGTTTTGGTTTTTGAAAAATAAAAGTCTAAATATTCTTGCACTTAAAAATTAAAGCAGCAGTATTCTATGTGGACTTTCAGATGTTGGCTCATACAACGGTATATTTTATTGGTATTTTTCTTAATAAGCCCATCTTTTTGCTCATTTTTGCATCATTTTTCCCGTCTTTGATAATTATTATCAAAGTGTTCTCGGAAGACCATTTTTTACGTTATTGTTTCTGAAAATATTTTCAAAATGCAATCATTACGAGTTTTCAAAGAATTGGTCCTCTTGGTAGAAAATGGTCATTTTTTGAAAATTAGGGAAAATTAAAACTGACCACTGCACATATAAGTGATGTTGCATTTTAACACGGCTTGCACCAACTGCTGTGGTTAGCTCAGTGGGTAGTGAGGATGCTTTGCAACCTGTACGACATGGGTTCGAATCCCATCCGGGATATCTTTTTATTTATTCTTCTTCTTATTTTTTTTTATTTTTATCTTTATAAAATACTATTGTAAAAAATTTCCTTTACAAATATTAGTTTTTAAAAATGAGCGTTATCTTCTTTCAAAACACTACTAGCAGATCAAGCCAGGTTACATTTTTAGTGATTAATCTACACACATCACCCGTGAATTCTTAAGTGAAGCGTGATGTAAGTTTCTGTTTATTGTATAAAGATGAAGAATGAAGATTATGGATGTAAAGGTTTGTTCAATATCTTCGGCTCTTCAAGGAAAAACAAGTTTACACAAACGAAGCGCTTGTTTTTCATAGACCTGGTCTAATAATAGAACTCGAAATCCTCAGGTGTTTAAAAATACACCATTACGTCATTCATTCATTCAAGCAGGGGGCAATGTGAAAAGCGCCTATCAAACCCGCCATACCTCTTTAAAGACTAAATAATTTTGTTAATTTTCGAGATATTCACGAATAATCAGGTGTCATTTTGTAGAGGAAGATAAGCTTAATACCTCTATATTCTAATTTTGTTGAGACTTTTTATTTGTAGTACTGTCAAGTTGTCATATTATAAATTTTTTAATATTTCATTCAGAAAATTCAAAAATTTATATGGCAGTACCATAACATAGGGTCAATATTTGTCGGATTTAAGTTAAGGGATAATCTTAGTTAAAGAATGATTGTGATACTGGGACCTGATGTAGGCACTTGTAACATAAGAAAATCCGTTTACATTCGTTCTGGTTATGTGTATAAACGATAATGGCTTGCATATTGGCAAACACGGTGGTGATCTCTAATCAAACTGGAGATACGGGCTTTTGGTGGTCATATTTAGAACTTCACTGAGCTTATAATCAGAAGGTTTTAAGTTGCACCAGATCTAAGCTACGCTATATCAATCAGTAAAAGCCTTAACTATGGTCAGTTACTTTTTTATATTGCTTCCCTTGTAACAATGGTACGGTAGTTAAAACATCAAAAAGCATGTTATGGTGAATCGTAAAGGAAGACAGTTCAGTCTAACCTTTGACTAGAACAATAATTACAAGATTCATATTACCGGTACTCCTTATTAGTAACTATCTTCTACACAACAATAAGTAAATGCATGTATGTCTTAAAATAGCCAATACTGCAAAACACCGTTCGGAAACGTTCTACGAAGTATGTGACAGAAAAGACAAACATGTATCGAAGTAGTAGTAGTTGTAATGGTGTTTAACATCCCAGTCAAGAATATTTCACTTATATCGAGACGTCGCCAGCTATAGGCGAAGGTGCAGAAATTTTGCCTGTGCGTTGCGCTGATGGCATTATTAGTCAGGGGGCAGATCTCAAAAAGTAGCCTCTTTATTGACCCCCCTAAACTTTTTTGTTAAAAGCAGGAAACATGGTGGATCTAATTGCCCTATATATACTGAGTTAGGCTAGGTATGTTTCCACCTTGACTTTCTCCGTTTAATGGAAATATGGCTGCCAATCCAAGATGGCCGCCAAAAAAGATTATTTAAGTATAAAAATTCAATATCAAATTAACCACTTAAACTTTTAAGTTTAAATTTGGTATTTAATCAATTAAATATTTATACTAATTTTCCATGAATAATTATTGATTGTAAAATTCAATATGGCTGCCTTTTTCAAGATGGCCGACGTATAATCATCGTGCAATTTAAATCAAAAACAACAAAGGATGTCATTATTTTATGACATTAAACCAATGCATTGTATTTATCATATACGTATTTAGTTAGGCTAAGCATGTTTCCACCTTGACTTTTCCGTTAAATGAAAATATGGCTGCCAAATCCAAGATGGCCACCAAAACAGATCATTTTAAAATATAAAATTAAATTACAAATCAACCGCTTAACCTTTTGAGTTGAAATTTGGTATTTGATCAATTAAATATTTATACTAATTTTCCATGAATAATTATTGATTGTAAAATTCAATATGGCTGCCTTTTTCAAGATGGCCGACGTATAATCATCGTGCATTTTAAATCAAAAACAACAAAGGATGTCATTATTTTATGACATTAAACCAATGCATTGTATTTATCATATACGTATTTAGTTAGGCTAAGCATGTTTCCACCTTGACTTTTCCGTTAAATGAAAATATGGCTGCCAAATCCAAGATGGCCACCAAAACAGATCATTTTAAAATATAAAATTAAATTACAAATCAACCGCTTAACCTTTTGAGTTGAAATTTGGTATTTGATCAATTAAATATTTATTCTAATTTTCCATGAATAATTATTGGTTGTAAAATTCAATATGGCTGCCATTTTCAAGATGGCCGACGTATAATAACCACGCTGGATTGTTTTAATACAATAAACCGATATATTGAATTTATATATATGTATACTTGTTAACTGACTCCTTTTAAAGCTTTTTACACCAGCATGATTCACATCCACAAACAGCAGTGCAGTAGAATGTGTTTTTCAGAATAATGAAGCTGCACAAACATCACAAAGATTCAACAATTCCACATTCATAAATATTGAAGGTCAATTTCCCGATTACTAAAAAGAGTTAATGGTAGTTTTTACTGAGAAAATAAACATAAATTCCGAACCATTTCCTGATAATTAATATGACCGGAACATAACTTGTAAAGTGGAAATGACGGACGAATGACTGTGAAGCCATGAAGGTTTTTGTTGAGGGTTGGTAGCTTGAAATAGATTACAAACAAAAGAATCTACACTTGATAATATTTACAATCGCAATACTTTTCCTTATATGAAACAGGTCTTCCTGACTATCTCCATAACTTCATGGAGAGTCGCGCACGCTACCAAATTCTGACTGGCGTATGAATACATAACTCCCAATACACATTACAATACACATAGCTCACAAATTTTAAATCCGCAGTTGGGTTTTTCGTTGACTTCCATTCAGCCATCAATGCTTACAAATTCAACATTTAATAGTTGTTCGTTTAATTTTAATATGAAAATGTGACTCTTACCATTGATTATCTTTTAAGTGAAATAAAATATTTACGATAAGCTGAGGGATTATGTTTATTTTTCCGTCACCTGGAGACGGGTACGGGCGGAGCTTCACGTCAAGCTACGTCAGAGTGGGCGGAGCTTCACGTCAATCAAGTCAAGTTACGTCAGAGTGGGCGGAGCTTCACGTCAATCAAGTCAAGTTACGTCAGAGTGGACAAGTTACAGATTATTGCTGTTCTATCAAATGATGTGCATCCAGCCATGGAGAGTTGGTAAACAAGTAAATTTAAGTGTTATCCAGAAAAACACTTGTGTTTTTCGTATATTTTTGAAAGATTGTAAATATAAGAAATGGAATTTTACTTTTTTTCTACCATGAGGTCATGGAGAGAACGAGAATGGCGCAAATTTAACATGAAGTGCTTCGCACTACATTAAATTTGCGCCATTCTCGTTCTCTCCATGACCTCATGGTAGAAAAAAAAGTAAAATTCCATTTCTTAAATAGCATTACCGACTTTATCATATATTCATAAGCTTTCAGTTCAGTTTTCAAACTCTGTAATTGTTTGAACACTTCCTGTGCTGGAAGCGCAATCACTGTCTGTTGATCAAATACCAACAGATCTAAATGTTTTTCTTCTGATATTTGTTATTAACTCCTGGAAACTTCAGTTTCTCTTTTGTTATAGTACTCACTTCAACCTTGCTGTTTAGTTGTGAAACAAAACCAAGAGAATAAAAACATCTGTTATCCGTTATTCTATCCATCTTACTCGGTATAAGGAACAAGTCTTGATTCTGCCTATTTATGGTTTGCACTCGCCCTGTACTCGAGAATGTAGTATTTGCATTCGCAACCCTCCACTAACCACTGACTGCCTTGTACTTCCTTGCAGAACTCATTGGAAATAAAACCAGTCAGTTAAGCCTAATTCTCTCCCGTTTTTATAAAATTGTTCAAATTATCAGGCGACATGGAATTCCATCTCTCTTCTGTATTCTTTAAATCTGTTTATACAACGGTGCCAACTGCTAACAAATGAATTGTTGATGTAGGGATAGTGCAATCCTTGGCTTATGAAGGTCCTCATAAAGTTTTATGGCTGTCATCACAATATAGTATGGTAATACTGTATCCGAAAATACCATGGATATGTGGCGTCCCAAAGTTCAATGTTCCTTTCATTCTAAAAAGTGTGGGGTGCTCAATTACCCTTCTAGGTCGCTCGTTCGCACTTTCCTGGTGGATGTTCCTGTGTTAAACTTAATTTGAAAGTTTCAGGATTTTTTTGTGATTTGGACATGGATTGGTATGTTTGATTTAAATTTATTCTTTTTGCCTGGTTTAAGCCTTTATAAAAGCAAACAATCTACCAAACAATCTACTATAACACTATTTTCTAAAATGATACTTTGTGGTTGCTGCGAGACAATCTTCAAAGTGCATATTGTGGTTTTCCAATGCTGGTAATCAATGTCGCACCATATATTATCGTACAGGTCTTTATATTTTTCGGTAAAATTATGGAGTTTCAAAAATCAAAACAATATTAGCTAAATAATATCATTGTGCCAGTGAAAGCAGAAAGAGTTAATGGAGATAGTAATACACTGGACAAAAAGAAGTAACTGTATTCTAAGTAACATTATCAGGCAGTTTACGACCAATCAACAAACATCTGATGAAGTCACAGGTTGATGATGTCATCCAGAAATATTCTGAAAAATGGTATAAAGATTTGTATCATGATAGAGAGTATGACATTGGTTAGAAGCATTGGGAAAGCACCAATGCACAAACCTTTGACAACTTTGTAGATTTGCAGATAGCAAAGTGTCATTTCAGGAATAGTGATAGAGTAGATGTTTTGTTTGATTGATATTTTGAGCATTTTATAAAGTCTGACAAGAAAAAATAATAAATCAAAAACAAACACAAACACAACAATCCATCCACAAATCACAATCATAGAGCATTAAAGCAGTAAGAACTGGTAAGAATAATTCGATTTAGAGAATAATACATGTACTGCAGAATAGAGTTAGAATGTTGAAAATTGGAATAATTCAATATACATATGGACAAGAATAAAGAATAAATCTGATTTTTTTGTTAAAAAAGAGATAAACAAAAAGGGTGTATGGCAAGCAGTTGATGGTAAGGTTAGTTTTTTATGCAAATACTCCATTCTCGAGGACAGGGCGAAGTAAATCAGGTCTCTGGGCAAACTATAAAGAGGCAGGCACAAGAATTGTGCCAAAGGAGCCAAAGAAACAGATAATGGTCAGACGCTTATCCCTTGTAGGGATGCAGATGTTTTTTATGGTCTTGGTTTTTGTTGTACAATTAATGCTTTGGAAATAAAAGATTGTTATTCAATTTATTTATAGCTGTTGAATTTTTGAACCGGGGAAAATATGTTATATCCTGAGCATACTTATATAATAAGTATAAGGGGTATACGTATATAATATATTGCTGCAAGGTGCCCGTGGATGTTAATCATGTTGCTGTTGTTTGAATGAGAGATGACTATTTTTTATTGCAGACGTCAAAAGTCATAGCTATTAAATTGATTCAAATGATCTTTATTGAAAACTTGAAAAATATATATATTTAATGCAATCCTTTGTTGTATTTGATTTAAAATGCAGCACGATGATTATAAATCGGCCATCTTGAAAATGGCGGCCATATTGAATTTAACAACCACAGTTTGTTCATGAAAAAAATAGTATAAATATTTAATTGATTAAATACCAAACACCAAATTTCAACTCAAAAGGTTAAGCGGTTGATTTGTTATTGAATTTTAATTTTAAAATTATCTATTTTGGTGGCCATCTTGGATTTGACAGCCATATTTTCATTAAACGGAAAATGTCAAGGTGGAAACATACTTAGCCTAACTAAATACATATATATTAAATACAATACATTGGTTTAATGTCATAAAATAATGACATCCTATGTTGTATTTGATTTATAATGCAGCACGGTGATTATACGTCGGCCATCTTAAAAATGGCAGCCATATTGAATTCTACAACTAATATTTATCCATGAAAAATTAGTACAAATATTTAAATGATTAAATACCAAATTTCAACTAAAAAGGTCGAGTGGTTAATTTGATATTGAATTTTTATACTTTAATGATCTTTTTTGGCGGCCATCTTGGATTGGCAGCCATATTTCCATTAAACGGAAAAAGTCAAGGTGGAAACATACCTAGCCTAACTCAGTACATATAGGGCAATAAGATCCACCGTGTTTCCTGCTTTTAACAAAAAAGTTTAGGGGGTGTCACATTTTTGGGATCTGCCCCCTGACTATATACAGCAGGGTTCTTTATCGTGCCAAGCCTACCAAGACACGGGACCTCGTTATTTTTACAAACATATATCGAGACGACTGATGTATCGTCGACATAACCTGTTGGTACGCCGTTTTGGTATTTTTAAAATGTTCAGTTGTAGTGACCATTTGGTCTTACGTCTAAAGCTTCCAAGAGCCATACAACACAGCCTATTCAATACTGTTAACCTCCAATGTCGAGGTGAATACATCTTCAGCATTTAACTTTTGTTTCGATGTGGTCTTTTTTGTTAATGCACTAAGATAGAGCTTGTTCGAGCCAAGGAACTTTAAACAAATCTGCTTACAAATGTTAACTCGGAGATATTTAATGTCTAGAGCTTATCCATACCCTAAAAACGTTTTGTGGTCATCATCACAACAGTGTTGGTAGGTATGTTGTCTATGTATGTAGTTATCCTAGAAATATCTATGATATTTGACATCCAATAATACTATGTTCACTTCATTATCAATTTCGGCGAGTGTGGCTGGCTACTTCGCTTCCGGGGTTGCAAATAATTTTAACATGAATCTGTATGTTTGTGTTTGATTGTCATTATTGCCGGTAACCAAGTAAATGATGTTTCTGTTCAAGCTAGCTGAATGAATTTAATGTTCTCTATGGTGTCAACCGTATTTTAATACTAATTATTACAAACGTATGCGACCACTATGATGTTAAAGTTTAAAGAGCAATAGAAAATGTACGATAATTATTTCAATTTCAAAAGTTATCACACAAAACTAAATGCGCCAGGAAGTCTGGCGGGTAGCTCCGAATCCGTCGTATTATTTACTCAAACAAAAAACATGATATTAAACGTGATAATTCTATGTATAATTAAATATTATTACTATAATTTTAGGAAGAACAATTTAATTGGAAAATCAAATGTCAAATTTCGCTTTAGAGCAACCTGGACCATAGAACACACCTGCCGAAAGTTTAACACTGAAACTCAACCCGGCACCCTTGTTATCTTAAGCTCGACAGCTTTTTGACAACACTGGAAATAAAACTTTTACACAAAACTAGATTTCAATTGCAATAGGTTTAAGGCTATCTTCAAAATGACATAATAAATTTCTGAATATCTTGACAATCAAGATAATTGGGATTTCGAATAATCCTAACCAAATGTAAGTTTAGGAATGATTGTGAAACTAGGGGAATGCCAATTATAACAAATCTTCAAAAATTGCATATTCGATAATACTGATATGTACGTGCCCTTAAGAAGTTTGTTGAAAGCTGTTTTACATCCCATCAGAAAGTTTTCTCCACTAGACATTTTTTCTTATTGATCTGAATGATATATCAAAAGATGGTGACTTAGAGGGGCATGTCCTCCTTATGATACTGATAATAAATAATGTTTATGTCTCAATCAAGATTTTTTCATATGGAGATGGTAAGTTCAGAAATGATGGAGGAAACTAGAGTAAGAAACAACAACCTTCGGAAAGTGAACTTCTTACATCAAGATCAGTGACTAGTGGGGTTCGAACTTAGGCAGTGATAGGCACTTTGGATGACACATTATTGTGAATAAATGACTTGTACAGAAAGTTGCATTGTTGACACCTATAATTTTCTTTTTAAATAATGAAAGCAGTTCCAGGCAATAACTATTTGAAGAACTCAGTCCCCTGCCTGCAAATGGAAAGCTAAATATAGCTTACATTCACCTTTAAAAGAGAGTTTGAAAAAAGAATACCAAGAATATATATAATATTTATTATATTAATTTACTTCTTACCCCTCTTTCAATTGCAGCATGTGATTAGTGGACTGTAACAGAACTTGATTTGATCTATAACACATGAGGGTAGAATCTATACTATACCAAATACAAGTTGCATATTTGCAAACATTCAGAACAATCTAAAATTCAATGGACAAGTAGGAAACTAAATTGATCTTGATTCATAATTCATGATTTTAGGTAAACACAAAATATTACTTCAAAATCTGCATGCATTTAGAGGCATGTTTCTCTAACCAACAGCATCAGGGGGACAAAATGACTGAGTGCCAATGTATAGCTCCCTTCAGTGGTAGTAGTAGTGTAGAAATGAAGTCAACATTCTTTCACTTATATTAAGGCAGCCACTTCATGGATGATGGAGGAAACCAGAGTGCCTGGAGAAAATCACAAAACTTTCAGTAAGCGAACTGACAAGCTTTCTTGCACATGTAACTGTCCCGAGTGGAATCAGGGGTTCAAATTATGTTTTGTAATGGAAGGTCCAGGACCTTTTGCCTTTATTTTTGGCAGGTCTCACATAAAGTTTTGAAAGTCCAATATCAACATTGAAAGATCCATGTGCAATTATGTAATTATATTGAAAAAGTAGAATTATTCTGGTATAAATGGCAGGTTCAGCGGACTTTTACAATTTAAATATTAATGGTCCCAAGGTAAAATCAATAGGTCCCGGACCTCGGACCCAGGGAATTTTGAACCCCTGGGAATTCTATCCTAGGTGGTGAAAAGTGCTGTGATCCATAAGCACACACTTTAGACCACTTAGCCACTGTGATTCCCTCCCTTTGATGGTGCTACTAGGAGACTAAATAAAATACATGTACTATATATATTAACACAAATAACATTTATAACAATTTTTAAAAAAAAACATTTTGTATGTGAATAATTTTTTTAATATAAATGTATATAGATATGTAATGATTTTAATTTAAGTAAACACATTTTTACTACAGCAACTTTAGTTCTGCGCTTTGATTTTGCGTATAAATTGCACGTAATATTTCAAGACTTCATCTGGTACCTCCCACTGTGATAATGACCAATATCTGACTGCAGTACTGTGATACTGGGATTGGGAACAGTTTTCCTGTAACAAATTATATTTTAAGTTATAATTGAAATGGGATGTCATTTCAAAAGTGGCCCCAAAAACGAACCTTACCTGGGAAACCATGTGCATGATCAAAATATGGACAGCTAATGTCACATTAAATCCACCCAAGATTGTACCTGTGAAGTTTCATAAAAATCTGTTTAAAAAAGTTTTCTAGCCGCAGACAAATTGTTGGCGGAAAAATTAAGTAAACACTATTTGTTGTTTGTGGGACATAATAAATAATTAAAACTACAATTACATGTAGATAATATAAATAGGCCAAACAATTTCGATTCATGCATTCTGTAGAGGATGCATTTAACGGCCTAGTGGTTCAAGAGGAATAACTCTTACTCATTTACTGACTATAAAGCATTTCTGGGTTGTGTTATTCAGTCTTTTTAGCTTAACCAATTGGTTAGTGAAAAATGTAAATGTTAATAAAACTAAAAATTATTATTATATATAGATAAAATGTTTTGACGTAATTGACTGTATCTGATAATAAATTGAAAACCAATTAATTTTAAAATCATTGCCCAATATACTGATTTTCATTTTTGCTAACCAACTAATTTAAGCTTATGAAATTTAGAACATATGGGGCGGGCCTGGAATACAATGGATAACTAACTCCACAAGAGTGAAGTGAATAATTTTTAAAGCCTTTGTCAAAATTCTTTTAGTTATATCGAGACGATCAGCTCTGGGATGGTGAAAGAAACCGGATCAAGTATCAGGAGAAAAACCAACAATCTTTGGAAAGTGAACTAACATGGTGGTAATGAATCAAAAAATTACTGTACATAGAATTTCACATGAGGTATGATTAATAGAATCTATCACAACTTGTGGTGTCAGATAGGGAAATCTCAACCCGAGTTCTAATATATTTGGTCCAGAACGAGGCTTGTCGAGTTCTGGACCAAATATATTAGAACGAGGGTTAAGATTTCCTTATCTGGCACTACAAGTAGTGATTGATTCTATTTCTTGCATCAGAAAGTACAATTTTTCAATTTAAAATAAATTTCAACTTCCGATACACCTTTGATTTTGTTGATAAAATTTTGCGGGAAAAACGGTGTGTAGGCTATCTTGCACAGGGGGGTACAAGATGGAGATATCTTGCACCTCTCTTTTTATGGATTTTTCTATCTAAGGTGCAAGAAAAATACATCAAGTACTTACTTGTAATGTTCTACAAACACTACTGGATTGACAGGATCATTTGGTCCATATATCATGTGTACTGAAATATACAATATATAGTGATGAAGTTAATATCTGAAAAAGACAGTAAGTTTCAAAGCTCATAGTTTTCTTTAAAAAACTGGGGACTGTAATTTTTAAAATTTTTATATTTAACCATTTTAAAATGAAACAATACTTGCTTTAACCATCAGACAAACTAATATATCAGTCAATTCTGAGGGATGGCAAATGAAACATGATATGATGGCGACCTCCCACACTATAGCCTACTGCTCAACCAACTGCGCTACTAAGCTTGTGCTTGGCAGGACATATATGGATAGAATGTTCCAGAATGGAAAAAGTTGGGAAAGCAACTGTGCTACTAAGCTTGCGCTTGACAGGACATATATGGCTAGAATGTTCCAGAATGGAAAAAGATGGGAAAGCAACATAATGCACACTAGTGATATTTAAGAAATGACATTCTTTTTTTCGTTATCGATGCAAGTTTGAATCACAATAGGCCAGTCCAAATTGCATGACGGCGAAACTGTTCATGTATAATTTGTATAATAAGTTAACGTCAGAAGGTACTTTTTGATTGTAGTGTATTCAAACACTGTGATTTGACGTAACAAGTTAATGACGTATTTACATGATGGCATCAGATATTATCTATAACACTATGACATACAATTGCTCAAAATGTGTCATAGAAGAATAAACAATGACAATTGTAAATATATAAGAAATAACATTTTATTTGAGTGTGTATTACATCAAATATGTTAATTATCTAAGTACAAAGTTTATGATAAATTTCCTATTCCTGACCGATTAATAACATTGATTTTGTTTGCTTGCAATTACTACCAAATTATCCCCTGCGGAAAATGACTAAGATTTCCAAATTTCACAACCTAAGTTCCCAAAAAACAACAGTTAACATTTTAAATTGATTTCAGTTGCTCAATACATGTACTGTTCTGACAGATATTGTCACTATAGAATTTTTTTGCAATAAGGATGCCAGCTAATGCAAGCAAGCCAGGATATAGTTTGCTATTTATTTCCGAAATTTCATTTAAACTAGTGCAAATTTTCCAAATCTTTAAGGCGGTAACTAGTTTTGAATAAATTAAAAAATGTCACTGCATAATGCTAATTAATAGAATGTTATTTCATATATTTACAATCATAATATTCTTACCATGACACAAATTTAAAACTATCGATACAGTACCGTATATTTCCGTATATACTTCGCCCCAGTAGATACGTCGCACCCCCACCCGAGGCCATCAAACCCAGTATTTTCTAAAAGTTGTCTACATAGGTCGCAGCCAAAAATTTGCCAAAGAAAATTCAAGAATCCCTCAGCAAGAGCCATTTATTTTCAATTCCTTGAATAAAGAAACAAACACTTTTATTGATGTTATTTATTATTTTTCTCTTTAATAAATATTGTATGAATAGTGGATGTAAGGTAAACATTATGTAGATATTATTTTTTACATGTATGGATACAAACGATGAAGATAGCTTGAATAAAACATTGGACCATGAAGATATTCATGTGAAGTTTTATAACAGTTGTCCAAAGCAATTACTAGTATGAAATATGGCCTGGACATAATTTTGCATGGACAGACAGACATGGTGATTCCTATATATTTCTCAAACTAGTTGGGGGGTATAAATATTTTGTGTTTAAATTACCTGGAATTTTTGTCTTCTGTAAAGCACCAACCCATCTCTCTTTATAAACTGACCTCTCTTCTATATAGCGTATTAACCTGAATAGAAAACAAGTAAATTCAGTGAACTAGGATCCCTAGCCATCAGGTTTTTTTTTTTTTTTTTTTGTTATTTGCACTAATGTTCAAAGAACCATAACTCCGAGGAAAATGAGCAAAATAACTCGGGTTAACTATATGTGCATCTCCCATCTATGATGATACTTTGCACCAAGTTTCGTGAAATACTGATTCATAGTTTTTGTTTTCATACACATCCAAAGATATTGAAAACCCATGGTGGTAGGCAGGGGTGTCCATCCATAACTGAAGCTCAAGTTTATTTTTATTAATTCAATTTTTTCTTTATTTTTGAAGATAAAAAAATTTCATGGTAAAAGCAACCAGTTGCATAGAAATTCTGAAAATCTTCTATTGCTGGACAGATTGACAGACAGGCAAAGAGAGAGAGAGAGAGAGTATTTAGATCTATATCTAAACTTAAAATCATCATAGTGTGACTGGAGAGAATTTAGATACCTTGACGTAACTGATCCTTTATGACAAATAGCTGCAAAGAAATCCTTAAAATCTTCTTCTGTTGGCTGTGTGTTGGGTCCAAATACTTCACCAAATCTGTCATCACAGAAAGAAATTATTATGTTAGAAATCACATGATTAAATCTGTTTTTAAATTTATTTACCAAACAATCTAAACAAAGTATTACTCAGTTTTACAAAAACTATGAGCCTGGTTGTTTAGATGAGGACAATGGGACATAGTTAAAAATTAAGAAAAAAATGTCAGAATTTTTCATTTTAGTGTTTTTATTTGATCAAAGTTTAATCAAAGTCACCTTAGCTCAGCAATAGTATTAGATGCATATTTTGTTTGTTGTTTTCAGTGCAATGTATATTGCTGCATTGGAAATCCCTGAACTGCATTCTGCTCTTTTACCATGTTTACTGGAATTCACTATCAAAGTCTTCAAAGAAATAAGGAAAAGAAAATCATTTTGTAATTTCTGATTTGCAGACATAAATAAGTGTATAAATTATACTGGCTCTGCTGATGCATTATCTTAAAAAACTAAATTTGCGACATTGTAACCACAAATATACATCTGCAAATAAATACACACTCTAACAAATCAAGTATTCTGTGTTCAGTAATGTCTGTTACATAAAGCAATACTTACCCTCTCCTAAAAGCTCTGTAAAAAAACAACCGAGACATCAATGCTCCAAGGTAGGGTATAGCTAACAGCTGAAATTAGTAATTTATGAAATAAACTAGTAATCAGATAAGAAGCATTTGGTGTGAAATGATAAAAGGATTGGATCATTTAATCGGGTTCGCAACTGTACCACTTGAATCAATACCTCTTAACGTTTATGTGAAACGTTTTGGAAAACGTCGTTACAGATTCCCGGAATGACGCCATTTTGGCAGGAAAGTGTCCTCTCATGTGATTCCATATCCATTAGAAATAAGTGTTCCTCACAAGCATTAGAGGGCATCATGCGGTACAGTGGCGAACCCCATTACCAAGGTACTGTAAACATATTTATGTCCGCAGTGTACACATTTTCGCTTATTTTGTAGTTGTTTATATTGAGGGAAAATGAATACCAAGCAAAATATTATATCATGTGTAATGTGCTATAGTGCATGTTTAAAAAAACGCGGACATTTAACTACTCGGATGTCTAAATTTCATATACCTCGAAAATAAACACACAAGAAATTAAATATGTTTACAGTAATCAAAAATATTTTAGTAAGAAAGGACATTTTGATGTAATGATGTCATAATTTCTGCAGTTTCTTTGAGGAAACATAAGATGAATTCATTGGCAACTCAATGATCCCATCCTGAGATTGATTTGCACCAAATGTTCTTCCATTCATTCAAGTCATTGAAAACCCGTTTAACAATAATTTTTTTTAACAAAACCTCTGCAAGGTGGTGCATTGTACATTCCTGATATGTATGAGCATTTGAAGATTTCATTTTGTATTAAATCAATTAAATATTGTGTTCTTACTGTGTCTACAAGCAATAATTTCACTGTAGTGTTGGTGATTGAACCACTATAAAGTGGACACTGAAATATGACCTTGATCTTTGACCCACACCTCCATGCACTGTGTTATGCATACGTTTTCAAACTGACAAACATTCATGGTAAGTTTGATCAAAATCTTTCATATTGTTTAAGAGTTTAAACGGACATAAAAGTGTTGACAAAAACCCCATATTTTAATTTTCTGAAAATAATAAACATTTATGGCATATTTCACTAAAGTCCTTCCTACTTTATTTGAGCATAATAAATAAGTTACCCATATGCACCGGTACACTGGTACAGTATGTATAAAAAATGGATTGTACATAAATTGAGGCAATAGAAGTAACATGTAGAGGATCTATTATTAATATTATTTATTTTTTAAGATGTTGATAAATTCAGAATATGCAGCAAATTAGGAACAGTTTGAAAATACACATAGAGTAGGTTTTCACTATGTAAATAAATGTATTTCACTAGTGTCATGGTAAAAAATAAAGTCTGTAAGACATTCTTGATTATAGTTAAAACTGGTTGAAGACAAGTTTGCCATTACCAAAGTATGGTAGGGAGATGAACATAATGTTATCAAATATTACAAATAACTTACTTTCTGTGATGGTCTTGGGAAATTTGTTTCTGGAAACACCCCTATAAGAATAAATATTTATGAAAAGCTTTACATCAGCAAAGCTATTTGAATCTACGGTAATTAATTTGAATTTAATATTCTTATCATATGTAACAAATTATAAGAACAAATGTATACAGGGAATATTTTTCATAAAATTATATATACATGTAAATGTATTTCAAACTGACATACTTTAACAATATTTACAATTGCAACTGCTTCATTCTATGTAAACATTGTTACAATTTCGTCATTTATTTCCCCATAAAGTCTGTACAGAACGTGCAGAAATGTGACGTCAAGAACAATTAGCGTAGGAATACATGACACAGAAATAGAGACGACCTTTGAACTTTCTATTTTTACAAACGCACATGTCCTTGTTTATATTATGAGAATGCAATGTTTACATACTGTAAAATAACGTTTCACAGTTAAGATAAACAAACTGAGGTACTTATTTCAGAATTTCTTATATATAAAATAAGAACTATTTTGTTTGTTTAAACAAATGTAGGCCCCAAAACAGGACATGTATAATGATTGAAAAACATTGAAATAGGTCACGATGAAACATCAACAATGTGTATTGCAACGTGAAAGCACCGTGTTTGATGAATTACAGTATCTGATGTTTTGTTAAAATTGTAAATATAAGAATTGACATAGTGTTTTGTGTCGTTTATCACCTCATAAACGACACAAAACACTATGTCAATTCTTAATTATACTAATTAGTTTGTTTATTGGTTGTGTAGTTAAAACCCAAGTCAAGCTTATTTCACTTATATTAAAGTGATCTGTTCATGATTGGTGGAGGAAACTGGAGTGTCCAGAGAAAACAACTGATCTTTAAGAAGTGGAGATGCTTTCTCATACTAGAATCTGTCCAGGGTTGGATTCAAACTTTTACAGTGAAAGTTTCCATGAAGTCAGTACTTAAAACCACTAACTAGTAAGCCTTCAAACACACAACATGTTTTTACATTTAACAATATTGCATGCACATTCTGATTTCTAATATACTACACTCTTAAGAGTCATCTGAATTTTGTCTGATTCAGAATGAATTCAGAATTTTCAGATAAAATTCAGAATACAGATAAAAGTGTTTAGAAGAATTTTTTAACACTAATTTTTGGCGCAAGATAGATTCAGAATACATTCAGCTATTTTCAAAAATATTCGATAAAATTTGAATTTTTTTTCATGAGGGTGAACCTTTGATATGTTTGTTTTACCTCCATTTGTTAAACATAGTGACTTCATCTGCATTTGTTCTTGATCTTTACCGCCATGACTGTTGTATCTAGGATTTTAAGCATCAAATTAATAATCATTAACCCTGAATAAATTAATCTAGTATTCAACTTTAAGACTTAGAGTCAAAATATCTATAAGTACTTTAATATCTATCTACAAATCTAGCAAGATTTTTTAATTTGAATTTCACACACCAGGATGCAAGACATAAATTGAAAGTCTATCACACTGTAACATTATTTCCTATGACAATTTGTACCCCATGTCATTTGAAACATAGCCTGACAGTCTCCCAATGATGTCAAATTTTAGCGACAATTTTATTTTAGCCGTAAGGTCTTGACGCCAATTGTGCTAAAATAATATTGCCACTATTTTTTTTTTCTAGATTTACAGTTTATAACACAGATAAGTCAAATACAACAGAACAAAAACAAGATCCAAGTCAAGAAAAGTAGAGTAGAATGATGGTTTTTATGCCCCAATATTTACAATTCTATTATTTTTCCTTATATGAAACACATTATCAAAACTATCTCCATAACCTCATGGAGATGCTCACGCAATGTGGCAGAGTTTGTCGTCATAAAAACACAATTTTTTGACATGTCAATGGATGTGGGCGAAGCTTCATGTGACTTGGTCGAGTTTGACATCACAAACGCAACCTTTTCCGAAGTGTCAACAGATGTGGGCGAAGCTTCTTGTCTGCCACAACAAATATGATTGGATAAGAGGAGCCTCAAGCCTGTCAAAATCAAAGCTGTTCCAACAAAATGGTTTCCCCAACCACTAGTAGAAGTTAAGCAAGTAATTTGAATGTCATCCTGACAGAAAAATGCTAAAACTTTTTGTGTCTTTGGAAGATTGTTAATATAAGAAATGGAATTTTACTTTTGTTCTACCATGAGGTTATGGAAAGGCTGAGAATGGCACAAATTTAACATGTAGCGCTTCATTAAATTTGCCCCATTCTCAGCATTGCACTTCATTAAATTTGAGCCATTCTCAGCCTCTCCATAACCTCATGGTAGAACAAAAGTAAAATTCCATTTCTTAAATCAAGAATCTTTCACTTATATCATGGTGGCCAGTTCATAGATTGTGGAGGAAACCAAAGTGTCCAGATGGATCAGGAGGGCCCTACCAATCTTGGTTTAAAATTGAAAACTTACTTAATACATGTAATAGTAAAATTATAAGTTACCTAGCTAGTAATTCTAGAGCGACTGTATCACCGTAGTCATGTGACAGGACATGAACTTGTTTAACTCCTACTTCCTCTAGTATAACCTCGGCTATATCAGCTTGTTCCATTATGGAGTAGGTATGATCAGACTACAAAAAACACAAGACTCTCGTACATTCATTCTAATAATTACTGTTTTAACAACATCAACAATATGAATTTCCTTTTTTTTTTGTATTTCATTTACATATACATGTAATTTCTTATACATTTCAAGACATGTACTTCAGAAAAGAAAATTTAAAGATGGGTTTAAATAAGCTAGCGCTTGTTCCTGAATCCAGTTTAAAGTTTGTTATGAATTATACTATTTGTATCTAACGATGAATAAATATTGTTTACACTAAAAGAAAATTTTAAAAAAAAAGAATTAAACAAAGTATGATAATGTTAATACTGGATTTGACACTACAGGCAAGCATATTTCACTTATCATGCTTATATTACCATGTCATCAGTTATTTGTGGAATTCTTTAGCTTTTTTTAATCTAAAGATCCTATAAATTTTGAAAATAATAACAAAATTAAAATTTTTCAGGTTTACAGCAATCTTTTTTTCAATACAGTTTACTCTCGTTATCTCGAACTCGACGGTAGTTCCAGATATCCGAGTTCGAGATAACAAGATTCAACTGTATATCCAAAGTACATTATATCAAATACTTACTGGTTTGTCAGTAAAGCCAAATCCCAGCATATCATACAATATAACTCTATCAAACTTAGCCTTCAAGCCATCTAAAATCTAAACATAAATAATAATTAAACAACTCTATCAATAAAATAATGATAAACAAATTCATGAATTAAGAGATGTTAAGAGTAAACTCTGAGTTTAGTAGAGTAAAGACGTTTTACTCCTCAGTAAAGATAATTGCTTATAACTAATTGGCAGCTATCAATCCAGGATGGTAGAGGAAACCAGAGTTCCCAGATAAAACCAAAGATCTTCTGCAAGTGAACCAACAAACTTCAACACACTAGGATCTGTCCAGGTGGGAATCAAATTAAACCTAGACAGTGACAGACAATGTGATCTGCACTGAATATTGAGTCCTGGGTGAAAGAACAGTCAATACCTATTTTCAAGTCTTGGTCAGAACCGGTCAGGATTTGAACACCAAACTTACACATACCAGTGAGCACTCTACCAACTGAGCTACCATTAGTGGTTAACATGCACTTACTTTGCTCAGTCTGTTTAAATCACTTTTTAGTTGTGTCCTCTGTAGTGGCTACAGGTGGCCTATTCTTTTTTTATCTCTACAAAGGTGTCATTAGCTTGCACTGAGATACAGAACCTCGGTTTTGAGTCTAATCTGAAAGACTTTACTAGTATTTAGTTTTTTTACAACTTTTTATGGGCAGGATCAGAAAATTTCCAAGTCTTGAAAGAGGTTTCAAACCCATAACCCTTGACTTTGGGAGACAAGTGACAGTACCACTCGGTCATGTCCACCCATTATTTAGTATAGTATAGTACATCTAGTTAGTGATAGTATTTACCTTACTATAATCATAACTAGAAGTAGGAAATCCATGGATACATAACACCACCCCACCATCTGCATTGTTTCCTTTCTCATCTAAAAATAGAAAACAGCCAAAATAAATGTTGGGTAAAGTTTATTTTTACACAAAATGAGATAAACATTCAAAAGTCAACATTCTGTTCATACACAATCCTTAGATTGATCCTTAGAGATAACTAAACTTGCTCTTCCTGCAAATACATAGTTCTCATGGACCTCTAGCAGACAAATTTTTCAGTAGACTAGAGTGGTCGCCATCTTGATAGGCAATCTATATAATTTATCCAACTATTTTAACCAAATTTTTTCATTTTTAAATTGTTGTTTTTAAAAAAGTAATTGCGATATCAATATTAAAGTTTTTAAATCTATGAAATCGCCAATGTTTTTACTTTAATTTGATTTATTTTATAAGATTTTTGTCCCCGTTACAACAATGCGACAATAAATTTTATACACCCTATTTTAGAAAGAACTAATAAGACTCAATTTCTAATGCCTACCAAAATGGCTGCTACTTTACCTGGAAAGTGTGCAGTGTGACGTCACATAGGAACTATCTATACCTGAAAATTGCTGATGTGATGTTAAACAACATTACATAATACAACCAACCAATAAACATGTCTGTAGTGTTAAAAGTTTACAAATTAATACATAACCTTCTAGTGTAATATCAACTTACCAATATAAAATATGTCAAAGTCTTTATAAGTTAGAAATTTGCCTTTCTTCATCCATTTCTTCAGATTAGGTGTTAGGGGTGGGTTAGGGTAATATATTACTCCCAGAATTATACCCAGAAATACCACACCAAATGCTCCAAAATATGCATTCATTTTAATACCAATAACTTCTGAAAGATGTGCATTCCTCCCACATCCACTTTCTGACCCGAGCGTTATATATTTACATCAAGATACGGAAAATTCTACTTTTTGACCCCAAGGGGAATTCCGATAATTTTAAGTTATCTACCCGATTAAAAAATGCGAATAAATGGACGCATCCATGGTAATGTTATAATCTGTGAGCTTTATCGAGATATTTTTCCCTCAAAATTTGAATGGACAAGGTCTATGTGTCAAAATTTTGTCAACAATCCAAGCTTGAGATAAACAAGTCTACTTGCTATTTAAAACCGGACATGGGTGCCCGCGAATTTATCGACGCAAGCGCACACACGATCACGCAGGGTTACGGAAGAAAACAAGATGTCTGCTGTCAGCACGTCTAGACCAAAGAAAGTTGATGTAAGTGGTGTTTTTGTCTATTCTGTTTCTTCTGTAATCGTCAAATTTATTCAAAGAGTTAAACTATGCATTTTGTTTTATATTTCAAGCCTCTTTCAAAGAAGACGCCGACAAATCATAAATATGACCACGTGAAATCAGTTTTGGACACAGGTATGCATTCCTTTCAAATTCACTTTTGAAACTAAAATGTTCTGAAATGACAAAACGGTTTTAAACTGAAGGCAAAGTAACTACAAGAGTGCCGTGTGAAAGTCAGAACAAACACTACTAATTTAATTGTTGTGGTGAAAGGGGGAGGGTGGATGGACAGGTGAGAATTTCAGTGTCCTAACCAAAGGATAAGACACTTTCTTCTCAGAACAGGTGAGCACTCTGTCAGTTATGATACTACTAGATGTGGCGATAAATCACTATGCACAATGGCTAACTGAGTTCTGTCACCTGATTTCCATTTGTCCTCTACGAAATAGTACATAAACATGATAAAGTTATTAAATCCTTCATGTGTAACCAGTGCAAGGAAAACATGACCAAGGGCAAGGGAAAAGCAAAAGAACTTGAAGATGTTTTGATCCTTACTGAATGGTTCGACTGAGGATTGACAGGGATGAAGCTTAACTATTTTGAGTTACTGCCTGGGACCCAGCTCCCTTTTGAAGAGAAGTTGCAATAGCAATACATAACGAAAATCTTTAAATCTTTTTTCTGGGGGCCATGGGATACTGGGCCCCTGTTAATCTCAATCCCTGATTGATGTTTACAATCAGAATAATATCCTGAGCCCACGTTTCCCATCCCCAGCATCATTGATAGCATTCACAGTGCAGGGTAAGAATAAATGGCTTCTGGGCAATATGTGATAAACACAACATTAAAATGACAAATTTGAAGGGTGTTTTGAAAATACTGCCATGCATCATATTAATTTTTGCCAGTGCATATATTCAAAACTATAAATATTGCTCCCATTACAATGTACAAATGTTTGTCAGTGGCATGTATAATGGTGATGGTGGAGGTACCATGAGATACCCTATAACATTTGTGCAATTTTTTTTCCATTTGGATATATGGAATTGAATAAGATGGTGTTTTCTCTGTGTTGTCATGAAAATAACTTTATTCTAGTTATTGTGACATACAGAAACATGCAGGATGTGTTCAGACATTTTATAAAAGTCTTCTTTGTTTCATATATAGAGGATCTTAGACGAGTGGGGGTTTAATATGAAATTTATTAAACGAGTTTAATAATTAAATATATTTTTATTGAACGAGTTTAATAAATTTCATATTAAACCATCACGAGTCTAAGATTCTATATATCACATAACTCAAAATACCGATGCCATATAGAAACAGACGATTTCTATCTAGGTCAGACAAATCACCTCCAAATTAACTGTGCAAGTAAAAATATAGTTCTATTTAGTTAAAGTAAAAGTAAATTAATCGCCTAGAAAAAAAAAAGACATAATTAGTATGTAAGTTTTAATCATAATATTTTTCCGAATGCATCAAAATTATTTTTCAAAGAATCGGAAAGTCTTCAAAAGTCTAAAAATAAACAACAGACTGACACAGTTTTATATGATGTCATTAGGCACGACCACTACGTAAATCAGAAGTGTGATAACTGATTACGTCACAATCAAGTGATATTACATGGGTGCCTGTGTAATACGAAAAATATTACACCGCTTTATTCCATCAATAAACAGGAGGGTTATGTGATATAAAACCATATATCTTTAAAAAATTCTCAAAAAATTATTTCTTGGTTTTATATGAAATAAAGAAGGATTTACAAAGTATCTGAATACTTCTTGCATGTTTCTGTATATACATTTTCCAAACAAACTTTACAGAGTATTGATCATGCATGTAGTACACTGACAAACCCCGTTCTAGGGGCTAAAGATTCTCTAGGTCTGAGATCCTGGGCCCTTTGATTTTGCATTGAGACCCTTGATATTTAAACTGTAAAAATCTGATGAAGCGGCATTTGCACTTCAGTCGTTTAGGCTACGTCATAATTTCATATTTGATAAATAACAATGAGAAATATTTTAAATTTGTATGTATAACAAATCCAATGAAGAAATTATTAAAAATTTTAGTGCACACTTTTGCATAAAATTGAAGATTTTCAATAATTTTATTTTGGTCGATTGTACTTAAATTTAGAAAACAAAACTTATCAAACTGCTGATTGTCTCTTGTTAATGGTTAATTACTGATAATGTTACTCAATCGCAGTAACACCATTCATTCCAGAGCTCTTAATGAATTGATCTGTTGACATCTGAATGATAAATGTTCAGATAAATGACACTTGTATATGTAAATTTATAATAGGTGTAAATAACAAAACTAAATGTTACACATTTATAGATTGCCAGAGTTTTTAGTTGCTGTCTCCAGTTTCACAACTATTTCTTAACTAAGATTTTCTTTAACTTTAATCTGGTAATTTTGAAATCAGAATAATTTTGTAAGTTTTTAAGATATTAATAAATTTAGGGTGTCATTTTGAAGATCGCTCTAAGCAGCAAGCTTATGAATTCTATGTTCCAATATTGTTGAAATCTTTTAGCTGATGTACCATAAAATAAATTGTCAAATTTTGCTTGATTTGTTTGAATGAAAATCTTAGTTTATAACATGAAATGATTGTGAAACTGGAGCCTGGGAACAAATAAAATTTACCAAACTTAAGATTACCAAACATACAATCTGAATGGTGATGGCAGATGCTATGTATTAGTGTTGGGTACCACGAAAAATTTTGTACCGCGGTATACCACGGTATTTTAACAAGTACCGCGGTATGTACCACAGTATACCACAGTATTGTTGATGGGAAATTCTTACTTCAAATGGAGCATAAAATATGAACCAATTTGACCAGATCGGTTACAACACAAATAATTATTATATTCTTTTACTATTTGTGATTTGAACATGGATTAGTATGTTTGGTGTGGCTACTTTAATTGCAGATAGATGACAGTTTGAATTTGTTATAGCAACTCATTTGCTATTAATCATCAATTGTGAAGACGAAGTCGTGAACAGGAAATAAAACTACTGCAATCTTGTAACAAAAGCTTTAATGAAATCTGGAACAAAGCACATTACAGTCATGTTGCGTGTCGCAAATGTCATAAAAGTTAAAACATAAACCATGCTCATCACCACTGAAATTGTCCGAATAGAATATAGACTTGACTAAAAATTCACCACACTAAAAACCGAAATGTTTCTAAATGGCAGATTTCCCCAGAGTTTTTTATAATGTCAATTCTTCGGTTGCCATGTTGACATCTGCCATAAAACAGTCGTATGTAATAACGACATCGTGTACGATATCAGTTGATTAATAACTTTTAGAAATTTTACTTACCGGTAATCTGTATTTTTATCGTATATTAAAATCATTAAATGCATGTAAATTAATTTAAAATGATTCTAAATGATTTAACTTTATCGAAAATCGTTGTTTTATAAGATCGTCAATTACCGTAGATTCGTGTTTACGGAAATTGCCCGGAAGTAATCAGTATTTCAAAAGTGGTACGCGGTTTACCGGTTTACTTAAATGGACCGTTTACCGGTATACCGGTAATACCGCACACCTCTACTATGTATATTGACTATGAGCCATGTTGAATCAATATTTTCCATTAAATTAAAAGCTATTAAATATTAAATCTGAATAATAAAAATCACATTTTTATGATAATGTTAGAAAATGCTGTTAATTTTTCAGTCCTATTTATAGCTAACTGGAGTATACCATTTCTAAAACTTGTCTATGATATTAATACACACTTAATACACATAGAAGGGTCCTAGGTAAGGTGGTTCAGTGATCAAAAGGCCCTCTTACAGATTGCAGTACCTTTCATCGTATAGGTTGGAATCCTAAATGGGACAACCTCTGCTGTTGCTCAGTTGGTAGAGTGCTCACTTCATAAGTTGGAGGTCATGGGTTTGAACCCCAACCGGGTCTGACCCAAGACATGAAAGTGGGTAGTGATTGTTCTTTCTCCAAGTACCGGTACTCAGCATTACAATAATAGAATTCATGGTTCTTATGGATGGGAACTTAAAATAAACTAGGTCCCATGTCACGGAAGGCGTGGCACGATAAAGAACTCTACTATATGATACATGTACCATCAGTGCAAAGTGCAGTCAAAATTTCTGCATCTTCCCATATAGCTGGTGATGTCTCACTATAAGTGAAATATTCTTGACTGGGACGTTAAGCACCATTACTCAACTCAACTCCTAAATTATGGGACAGATCCTTGTGTAGGGAAGTTTGTCAGTTAATTGCTTGTCAATGGTAGATAAATTTCTCTGGCACTCTGGTTTTCTTCACCATTCCTTAACTGACTGACTAATCAATATAAGTGGAAGAATCTTTATTGGAGTACCTACCTATCTACCTATCCTCTTCGCTCCAAGTGGAGCATAAGGTCAATACAACTTACAAGATTTCGCCGTTCTTTGCCTTTGTCTCAACCTCTCCCCAAGTCAGCTGCAGATCTTTCAGTTCATCTTCCACAGTCCGTCGGCATGTTGTTTATGGCCTTCCGCAAGGTATTTTCCTTTGGGGTGTCCATCTTAATGCTTCTTTAGTTATGCATTTCCCCTCCATTCTAAGAACATGCCCAAGCCATCTAAACCTTCTTTAAGTGATCTCCTCAATGATACATTTTGAATCTGTTATTTTCAATAAGTTTGAATTTGATATGGTGTTCGACCAGAATATTTTACAGATTTGATGGAAACTAGATAGAGATCTCATATCTGCTTTGGTAACCCTCCAGCATTCACTTCCATACAACAATACTGATTTTAGATTGCTGTTATAGAGTTTGACTTTGGTCTTTCTGCTGTATTGTTTTGATCTCCATATATGTTGTAATTTGTGTATGCTGTTTCTTGCCTTGGATAGTCTTTACTGAAGTATAATCACTTTATTACTCCAATCCACTCCACTCCATTATGGACCCAACCACTGCGGTAGCTCAGTCGGTAGAGTGCTCGCTCCGTAATGGGAGGTTGTCGGTTCGAACCCCAACCGGGTCTGACCCAAGATTTGAAAGTTGGGTAGTGACTGTTCTTTTGCCAAGCACTCGGCATTACGAAATGAAAGTCACGGATCTTTCAGATGGGAACTTTAAATAAACGAGGTCCCGTGTCACGGTGGGCTTGGCACGCTAAAGAACCCTGCTGTATAATGCCATCAGCGCAATGCACAGGCAAAATTTCTGCACTTTCGCCTATAGCTGGCGACGTCTGGATATAAGTGAAATATTCTTGACTTGGACGTTAAACACCATTACTCACTCACTCACTCCATTATAGACCCCCACTCCATTATGGACCCTGTCCTATCAATAGCTAACATTACAGTAGTTCAGTTAGTAGAGAGCTCAATTCATATGTAGAAGATCAGGTTTCTAAACCTGGCCCAGGTCTGGCAAGACTTGAAAATAGGTAGTGACTGTTTTTTCACCAATCAATCCGTATTTCAAAATGAAAATCACTAAGCCCTTCAGAAAAAACCATAATTACATATGCCCTGGCTGTGTTACCGCAGTCATGGCACACTAAAGAACCCCCCCACCCCCCTGCACATTGCACTGGTAAAATATTCTGCAATTTTGCCTATAACTGGTGACATCTCAATATCAGTGAAATAGTCTTGAATGGGATCTAAAACCTTATTCAATCAACCTACCAATCAATCAATAAATAAATCAATCAATCAATCATTAATGGCTATAAACTTTAATGTACTATTTCTAAAATTTGATAAATTTTATCATGCACATAGCAATGATATCAATTAAAGTTCATTTAGATATCTTCACTTATTCCTTTTAAAATTTTTGTTGCAAAGAGGAGTAACAGAAAAAATATGGATCATTAACAAATTGTGTCATAAAAAATAAATAAAAATGTCTCCCCTCAATCACATATATGTAGATCATAAAATTTGTCATAAAACAACTGGTGTTTACAAAAAATATTAATATTATATGAATTTTAATATCTGTATGCTTAAACTAGTACCTTTTTAGCAGTGTTAGCACAGTTTGCTTGGTTACTGTAATCTTGGATAAATATTTAAGTTTTCTGCTACATAAACTTAGTTATGGTTCACAGGGCCAGTTTCATTTAAAGTTGTTTTTTTTTTTTTTTTAAATACTCCATACTTACATCAGGAAAAATTACAAGAATTTTTTTGCATTTTCCATGTAAATATTTTTAATAAATTTAAAAACTTTGTCTAAAATCTGATTGTCACTCAGTTTATAGAATACTTACCTGAAAACAAAATGACACCAAGATCACGATGATAGGAAGTCATTTTGAATTTTGTGAAGTGAAAAAAGAGGTATGACAGGTTTGATAGGATTTTGTCCTAAATGGACCATTTTGGTTTTTTAAAAAATAAAAGTCTAAATATTCTTGCACTTTAATAATAAAGCAGCAGTATGTTATGTGGACTTTTAGATTTTGGCTTAAACAAAGGTCTATTTTACTGGTATTTTTCTTAATAAGTTCATCTTTGTGCTATATTATGCTTAAATATGAAAATTAGGGGGTTTTCCCGTCTTTGATAATTATTTTCAGTGTTCTCCTCGGAAGACCATTTTCTATGTTATTGTTTCTGAAAATATTTTTAAAATGCAATCATTACGATTTTTCAAAAATTGGTCCTCTTAGGAGAAAATGGTCAATTTTTGAAAATGAGGGAAAATTTAAATGACCACTGCACATATCCTGATGTTGCATTTTAACACGGCTGCACTAATTGCTGTGGTTAGCTCATGGGTAGCGAGGACTCTTTGCAACTTATACGCATGGGTTCAAATCTTTTTATTTATTCTTCTTCTTTTATTTTTTTTATTTTATCTTTATAAATACTATTGTTAAATTTTTCCTATATTAGTTTTTTAAAAATGAGCATTTTCTTCCCCAAAACACTACTAGCACATCAGCCAGGTTACATTTTTATAAATCTACACACATCACCCGTGAATTCTTAGTAAAGCGTGATGAAAGTAAATACTTTATTGTTCTAGCTTTTCTGTTTATTGTATAAGATGAAAATGAAGATTATGGATGTTAGGTTTGTTCAATATTTTCGGCTCTTCAAGGAAAAACAAGTTTACAAAACGAAGCGCTTGTTTTTCATAGACCTGGTCTAATTATAGAACGCGAAATCCTCAGGTGTTTAAAATACATCGTTACGTCATTCATCTGCTCACAGGGACAATGTAAAAAGCACCTATCAACCCGCCATACCTCTTTGGCTCGTTGTTTCCCTTTACTCTTTTTTATATGTACACTTTAATATAATATTTTTTAAATTTTATTTTGAAACTGACCCCTGTGTTATGGTTTATTTAAATGCTGTCCAAATGTGAAATAGACCTGTAAAACATTGGAGTTGTCTCCCTTTGTCTGTTAATCTATCTGTACATGTATTTATTAATATATAATGTCTTGTTTTATTTCAGGTTCAAGTGTCACAAAGTACCTAGAAAATCTAGAATACATCAAATCAAGTAAGTAGCTAGAACTGTACAGTAGAACCTGTCTAAACTGAACTCTGAGTAAACTGAAAGCCTGTATAAACTTGACCCTGAGTCAACTGAAAACCTGTATAAACTTGACCCTGAGTCAACTGAAAACCTGTATGAACCGAACCCTGTGTAAACTGAAAACCTGTATTAACTTAACCTCCAGTCAACTGAAAACCTTATAAACTGAACCCTGAGTAAACTGAAAACGGGTATAAACTGAACTTTTTCAAGAGTCAATAGAAAATCTTTACAAACAGTACTCCTAAGTCAACTGAAAACCTGTCTAACTGGGCTATTTTATTAAAAAATTCCATTGTTCAGTCTAGAAATGCGGTTGCCAGGGTAATCATGGCCCAAACCTTGAAAAAATAGGAACTCATATTTTCAAATAATTGGGTTGACATAATATATATTGCTGGTAATAACATAACTTGATGCATTTCTCAGTCAAAAAAGTATAGAGGAGAAAGAGGTGTAATTAAATTGATTACAAACTTAACTGAGAGTAAACCTCTGCAGTAGCTCAGTTGGTACAGTGCTCGCTCCGTAAGTGGGAGGTCGCAGGTTCAATCCCCGGCCAGTCTGACCCAAGACTTGAACATGGGTAGTGACTGTTCTTTCACCAGGCTGTTGGCATTACGAAATAAACCAGACCTCATGTCATGGTGGGCTTGGCACGATAAAGAACACTAATGTATAATGCAATCAACGCAACACAGGCAAAATTTCTGCATCTTCGCCTATAACTGGTGACATCTCGATATAAATGAAATATTCTTGACTGGGACGTTAAACACCATGACTCAACTCAACAAAGAGTAAAAAGAAGAGCTAGGGTTGACCCAAAAATAGTATATTACTCATTAGGTATTGTTTAGTAATTACATGTATCGGATCTTGTGTAACTGAATTAATACATGTATATGAAAATGTGATGACTTAAATTTTTCTGTTATCAACTTTCCTTTTTCAATGCAGCAATGTACCTCTTCTCCTGCTTATGGTGTATTTGTTTCACATTTCATACCCAATGGTAGAACTTGTTGCCACTACAGGAACTACATACAACAAAGCTTGCTGTTTGCAAATAAGTTGTTTAATTAGGGATATTGCGGGCCTAGCCTCTCTGAACCTAAAGCAAGTTTTCAGTTTCATTGGTGTTCAGTTTAGACAAACTGCTCCTAAAATGTTGAAAATGTTGTAGTTTGCAGTACACAAATATTGTTTGTTGTTAATTGCATTATTTATACCCCTGTAAACTAAGGTTAACGGGTAGATATGTAAGAATTAACATATTGTATTGTGTCGTTTATGAGGTGATAAATGACAATGAAGCACAATTTTTTGCGTGCTTCACTGTCATTTATCACTTCATAAACGACACAAAACACTATGTCGATTCTCGACAAAACATCAGATACAGTAATTCATAAATTCCATTGTTTTCAGGTTGCCATGGATATTGTTGATGTTTCATTGTGACCTATTTGAACAATGTTTATTGACCACTGTACATGTGCTTTTTCAAGGCCTGTATTTGATCAGACAAACAAAATATAAACAGTATCATGAGGCGAGAACACATGTTGAAAGGTCAAAATCCGTCTATATTTTATCAGACGTATTCCTGGGCTACTTGTTGTTGACGTCACAAACCTGCAGGTTCTATACTGACATTATTTGCAAATCTGCTCGTTCTGTACTGGCGTTATTGGCAAATAAACAACGAAATTGCTGCAATGCTTACATAGACCAAAGCAGTTGCAATTGTAAATATATAGTAATCACCCTACCTCTCTGTCTGACAATCTGTCCCAATATCTTGTCCACTCCACAACTTCAACATAAATGGATGTAGTTTGATCTTTCCTGACACAAATGTAAACAAACATTTGATGCTGTGTCACATACCCAATTTAGGTGGTAAGTCAAAGTTCAAGGACATGATATCAAATAAGATTAGCCTGTGTTGATGATGTTGGGGATTGGTATTTGTGAGGTCTTTTAAAAGACTGCTATAGATGTAGTTTTGGCCACCCACCCAAGGAAACCAGTAAAAGTAGCATTTATGGGCAGGTGGCCTTTATAAACAGGTTCAAATAATATAAATAAAGAATAATTGGGATACAATTCTACTGGCCTGTATAAGCAGGTGACCCTTATATAGAGGTGGTCTTTAAGGCAAGTTGGACTGTGTATCTTATGAAAAACGCCTAAATCTCCAGTATTTATCGTAAACATTGATTGCCTGGCTGAGCTGTACAAGACTATGTGTATCATTTAGCTTTCCCAAACCAGCAGTATGGGTTGTATATAGCCTGATTTGATTGCCCAGCTGAGCAGTATGGGAAAATTTGTCATAGAAGTCTGAATATACCACTGCGGTAGCTCAATGCCATCAGCCCAATGCACAGGCAAATATTACCACACATTCGCCTGTAGCTGGCGACATTTTGATATAAGTGAAATAATCTTGACTTGGACGTTAAACACCATTACTCAACTTAACTCAACTCTGAATATAGTGAGTGCTCTAATGTATCATATTACTCACCCACTTGAGTGGTATTGGTTTGTGTTTTTGGGCCTCACTTTATTATAAAGAGGGAGGGGGGGTATACTGGTTTACCACTGTCCAAAACAAAAATTTCGTATTTCCATAACAGTTTTCTCAGCTTCTACTGAACACAGCCACTTAAAATTTTGTATTTGAGTTCAGTATGAGCTAGGTTCCATGCCACATTTACCGATTTCAAGTCTGCCAGACATCGACTTTCTGTTTACTGATTTAATTTGTTTTTTTGACATTAATGGTCAATGGTTGAAGATGAAACTAGGGGCATACTTAGTGAGCAGTAGCTTACAGATTTGCTGTTGCCCATGTTGGCAGTATAGGTTGAGTTACTTTGCCCAACTTAAATGCATTTGTGATCAGAATTGGTTGTGTCATTTTTGCCTGATTTTAATGCAAAGATAAGCATTTAAATTGTATTATTTGACCTGACTTTATTGTCCAAGTGAGCAGTATGGATTATGTTATTTTGTCCAACTTGAATGCCCAGATTAGCAGTATCATGAGTATGGTTTGTATTATTTCACCTGACTTAATTGATTGTCTGAGCTAGCTGTATGGGTTTGAGCGGTTTGGTCTGAGCAATAATGGTAGTACATTCTTCATTTGACTTGAGCAAAATGTGGCAGATTTTAATTTGAGCTTCAACCTTTTACTGCTTGTTTCTAACCAAAAACAATCGTACCAAGCGTCTTGTTGCCCAATCATTTCAAAAGTGTTTGCCTGTGCTGAATTGAATATCAATGTATCGTCTAGGCAGTGCAAAATCTAAGTTCACGAAAATCATATGATGTCCAACTTAAGAGAAAGCAAAAGCAAATGTTTTGTAGATTTAAAGGGATGGGTATAAATTTAGAATTCATTTCACACACACACACACATATATATATATATTGCTAAATAAATTATTTCAATTGGACTTATCTTCTTTAATGGACAAAAATGTATTTTGGTTGTTGTTTAGAATGGTAAAAAAATTGACGAAATGGCGGTGCCTTTTAGGTGACTTAATGGTGATGGAAGAATTTACTATTTTTGTAGTTGTGTAAGGGGTACAGTGAAGGGTGGTTAAAAGCTCGGGTTGAGTTTGAAAGTTTTTAACAAAGAGTAGAGCGAGTTGAAGAGTGTAGATTCCTGGAGTCAACTGGGAAAATGTGATAACAAGTTTATAATATGACCATTTTGATATCACACCTCTATTGGCTCTAATCAGGACTCTCAGGCTGATAAGAGGTGTGATATCAAAAATGGTCATATAATAATCTCCAAGTATTGTTTAGCCTGAATTGCATGTGATATCACCTCTGAAATATTATGAACACTGTCATTAAAATACATTCAACATTATCCAGACATCAAATACCCATTGACTAGATACCAACTATTTTACAGTCCAACCAACCTTAAAGGTCACCTCTATATAAGGGCCACCTGCTTATAAAAGCTAGTAGAATTGTATCCCAATTGTTCTTTATTCATATTATTTGAACCTGTATATAAAAGCCACCTGCCCATAAAGGCCACTTTATTGGTTCCCTTGGGTGGCCTTTATAGACAGGTTTGATTGTATATACATATAATAATAGGTCATCTTTTCAAGAATTATCATAATCTTACATAAAGAATGTGATTCATACTGTTTTATGTTCACTATGGAAGAAATTTAAATTTTGATACATGTTAAATTTGTCAGTTTAATCTAGTGTAAGTTAGCTTTTGTACCTGCAGAGAATAGAATAAAGTATTTTTGATTGTTTTGATCACAAATTGTTACCTTGACAAATAGGTTACTACACATTCTGCAGATGTAGCTACATTAACATAAGAGAGTTTCTCTTCCAGAGCACCAGCTCTCACTTCCCTTGTGCAAGTTAATGTGTTTAACTTAATTTGCCAGTTTTCAATGTTTAATATGCTTTGCTTTTGGGAGTGTGATTTGGACATGAATTGGTATGTTTGTGTTTGATTATAAACAAATCATTAAAGTAAACCCTTAGATTCATTTGTTCATTCTTACTTTAAAGTTGACAACGATATTTATGGTTTGTCAATAAATCAAAAAGAACTAAGTTAAAAAAAAAACCCAGAAAATAAATAGACTTCAGGAATTTAATATATTATGGTGATAAGTGAGGTTATAAAGTTATCGAGGGGCAGTATAAAAAGTTGTTACTGAATGCATACTTGTAAAATTCTGTAATTAAAAATTTTTTAAATGAATCTAATTGTCTGATTGGTTGAAATATTTAGTCTATGATTGTAATTTTTAATCTATCTATGGGGGTCATAGATAAAATTATTTGGTGCACGCGGCATAAAACCGCGAAGCATAAAACTTTATTGCATGAACATTTTCTGCACAATATGACGTCAGCTAATAAAGGGTTCGTACAGGCCTGGAAAAGTCCTTAAATTTTGAGGTTTGCCCTAAAAAGACCCTAAAAACAAGTCTGACCCTAAAAAGCCCTTGAATTTAACCTGAAGGCCCTAAAAAGCCCTTGAATTTTGTTGATTAGGTGTTGATATTAAATGGTTGTAAATAGACTGATCAAAATAAATAAATAAGTTACATTGAAAGAGCAATTTAAAGGTACCTGACCTCAACACACACACACATCAGAAACCAAATGATGTTATCCTGATTCAAATGAAAACATAATAAATTTTTAAAAGTCTACAGCATTTTTTCATTATAAGGGAACAGAATACAATTTGACTTCATTCTTTTAGTAAAATCATTATAACAATTAACTAAACAGTTCTGTCTACACCGAAATAAAAAAAATGTTTCGTGGTTAATTAATTTCTTTAAATTAATTTAAAAAATTGACTCTAAAAAATTCTGTCAATACGGACATCAATTTTTGTGTGTGGATGTTTTGTCATATATCTGGCTTCCATTCATAAATAATATGTTTGATGTTGCTTCAGAATCTATAAAAGTATCCATTTGTTTGTCTTTGTGTATATATATATATACAGGTTTATTTATTTTCTATTGTTCAGAGGAGTCTAAAAGTCATTGATTCGTGATTTTAAACATATTTGTAACTTTTATCATGAACTTCCCCTCCTAATTATTAACCCCAGTCCCAGTCAGATTTTCTAATGTTAAAAATTTAAATCAAAAAGTTTTAAATAGAAAATATTAAAATCATACATACATGTATTATATACATTTGTATATAATATATATATGGTAATTATTCTGGTGGTATGTGGATCTGCATATTAAGTATGTACCGGTTAGCAGCAGGGATTTGAGGGGATTTATAGTAGATTATCTGTTTATATACTAATACCTAGTTAAGTAACATTTAAATCTATACTTTAAAACCTTTTACATCCGTATAAATCCGATATGTATTCCATTGATTTGTTGAACATTATTGTTGATATTACAGTCGGTGTTTAAATATAACCTGAGTTGTTACAACAGGCACTGGGTCGGTCAACAGTAGATTATGGGAACTTTTTACATTTCTAAACATTTCTTAACATTTCTTATTGACGTAAGCCTTTCCATTATACAGTTAAAAGAACACTTTCCTTACTGCTTCCCTAGATACAGGAGAATCAAACAAGGGAGATAACTCGGGGGTTATTGTAATGGTGGATTTTGATAACAGTGTTTAGTGCGTTTTATGAATGATGATTTATTTCTAGTATGTTCTTATATTTAAATCTGAAATCAATATTTGCGCAGGAGATAAACTTGTAGAAATTTTATAAGGATGCCTAAAAAGGGGAACCCGGATTATTATTTTAGTTCATTTTTACCAGAAAAGCCTCCTAAGAGGCCTCAGTTATTTAAAGAAAATAGACTTGAGTTACATACAATACTAAAAGGAGATGGGGATAAGGGTAAGTTTTATAATTAGGGACTTTCGTTCCAGTCAATATATACTGTATTTGTAGAAATATGTGTGTAGTGTATCAGGGCTCTCGCTGGTCATTTTTTGGGACTGATATTCTGCCCCATTCACAATTCAAATCATTTTTTTTTATTCTCACTTTGCAAACTTTCATGATTTTCCATTTTGGAATATTTCAGCTTTAAAAACAATATTTTGGAGTTTTTTTGTCAAACTTTTTTATTTACAGTTTTTACCACTATCATTTAATTTTTACAATTGCACGGACTCCATTCATAAAAGAATGTCATAGAGAATCTTTGTATTAAAGTTTGTGTTTTTCGCGGCTGTCATTTAACTGTGAAAGTAAATACATGACAAAATAAAATTTTATCACATATTTTATAAATGAAATTTTTCAACACATCAAAAAAATTAAACATATCACATATTATGTAATAAAATTGATCATATGCATACCAATGTTTCATAAAAAATTCTTGTGCTGCTGAAAATGAAATTTTAATCTTAATACCTCAGTATGGGTTTTAATGATGGTAGCGTAGTTACTGAAACATGTCACCCAGACAATTAATTCTACCAAAAGTTTCAACTAGTGTTGAAATCCATTTATTTAGGAATTTCAATAATTAACCATAATATGGAACTAAGACTATTGATTACCAACAGTATCCACCTGCAGAAATGTGATCACATTCTGTACCTTAGTGGTGTTGATTTAATCTCCAATCCAATACAGATCAGTTTAACTGAGCTAAAGAAAAGGAGCCGAAAGCTCAGGTGTAAAGTGAGAGAGCTAGTGGCATAAAAATTGTCAAGAGAGAGATAACAACTGCTGAAAATATAGGTAATAAGAGTCCGCACTAATTCTTTACGATATTGTTAAAATTTCGACCGAACCTATACTATAATACCATGGACTATTTCTTTGTATACAGTAATTCTATGGACCAAAATGAAAAATACAGACTGTGTTGAGTCTTTATTTTTGCCCTCAAACTTTATAGTAAGACCTGAGTCTGTAATCGTTTTATTTATTTATTTTATAAAGTACTGGTACGTTCTAGAATACTATCATTAAACACAACAAACCTAGAACACTTCACCCGAATGAAAATACAGACTTTTGAGTTTTTATTTTCGCCCTCAAACTTTATAGTAAGACCTTAGCCTGTAATTGTTTTATTTTATGAAGTACTGGTACATGTACAATCTAGAATACTATCATTAAACACAAAAAACCTAGAACACTTCACCCGAATGAAAATACAGACTTTTGAGTTTTTATTTTCGCCCTCAAACTTTATAGTAAGACCTTAGCCTGTAATTGTTTTATTTTATGAAGTACTGGTACATGTACAATCTAGAATACTATCATTAAACACAAAAAACCTAGAACACTTCACCCGAATGAAAATACAGACTTTTGAGTTTTAATTTTCGTCCTCAAACTATATAGTGTGACCTGAGTCTGTATTTTTTTTTTTTAGAAAGTACTAGTATCTGTTACATTCTACGATACTGTCGTTAAACACAAAAACAAAAAAAACCAGAACACTTCATCGTTTATGTATGAAGATAATTATCATGCAAGACCAGTCAAAGCTAAAGAATTACATAGAATATTCAGTTCTAAGGTCAATCAAAGCGTGACAAATTCCAGTTTTTAATGGACAACAAAGAATTTCATTAATTATTAAACATTTGATAGAGAATACACTTTTCATTACCAGCAAATCAATTTCCTGGTGATACCTAACAACTTTGTCACTGAATAACAGAAACATTTCTCTTCAGGTGAGATATTTGATGATGTTCTCAACAAAAATAACCACTGCCGTTGTTTATTTGGTAAAATGTTTGTGTAAGTGAGAGGCCATAGGTTTAAACCCCTGACAGGGTCTGACCCAAGACTTGAAAGTGGGTAGTGACTGTTCTTTTGCCAAGCACTCAGCATTATCAAATGAAAGTCACAGTTTTTTTTCAGAATGGAACATAAAATAAAAGGGATCCCATGTCAGGGTAGGTGTGGCACACTAAAAATCCCTGCTTTATAATTTCATCAGCTCAACACACAGGCAAAATTTCTGCACTTTTGCTTATCGCTGGCAAGGTCTTGATATAAGTAAAATAGTTTTGACTGGGACATTAAACACCATTTCTCAACTTGACTCTCAACAAAAATATGTCATGGTATGAATTGTAATCAGCCATATACTGTATAACAAGATATATTCGTGGGTGAAGACTTTTGCAGTTTAACATTCAGAAATGTGTTTGGGTTAACTTACTTTCATGGTTGACAAGCTAGTAGGTTAGTCCATTTGTATTTTGAACATGTAGAACATTTAATTAGTGTACTTATTTTCACGATTACCGGTAAGACTAGACTGTGAAAACCGAGAATTTTAATACATCGCGAGAAATGATTACCGGTAAGACTAGACAGTGAAAACCGAGAATTTTAATACATCGCGAGAAATGATTACAGGTAAGACTTGACTGAAAACCGAGAATTTTAATACATCGTGAGAAATGATTACCTGTACGTAAGACTAGACTGTGAAAACCGAGAATTTTAATACATCGCGAGAAATGATTACAGGTAAGACCAGACTGTGAAAACCGAGAATTTTAATACATCGCGAGAAATGATTACCGATAAGACTAGACTGTGAAAACCGAGAATTTTAATACATCGCGAGAAATGATTACCGATAAGACTAGACTGTGAAAACCGAGAATTTTAATACATCGCGAGAAATGATTACTGGTAAGACTAGACTGTGAAAACCGAGAATTTTAATACATCGCGAGAAATGATTACCGGTAAGACTAGACTGTGAAACCGAGAATTTTAATACACCGCGAGAAATGATTACCGGTAAGACTAGACTGTGAAAACCGAGAATTTTAATACATCGCGAGAAATGATTACCGGTAAGACTAGACTGTGAAAACCGGGAATTTTAATACATCGCGAGAAATGATTACCGGTAAGACTAGACTGAAAACCGAGAATTTTAATACATCGCGAGAAATGATTACCGGTAAGACTAGACTGTGAAAACCGAGAATTTTAATACATCGCGAGAAATGATTACCGGTAAGACTAGACTGTGAAAACCGAGAATTTTAATACATCGCGAGAAATGATTACCGGTAAGACCAGACTGTGAAAACCGAGAATATAATACATCACGAGAAATGATTACCGGTAAGACTAGACTGTGAAAACCGAGAATTTTAATACATCGCGAGAAATGATTACCGGTAAGACTAGACTGTGAAAACCGAGAATTTTAATACATCGCGAGAAATGATTACCGGTAAGACTAGACTGTGAAAACCGAGAATTTTAATACATCGCGAGAAATGATTACCGGTAAGACCAGACTGTGAAAACCGAGAATATAATACATCACGAGAAATGATTACCGGTAAGACTAGACTGTGAAAACCGAGAATTTTAATACATCGCGAGAAATGATTACCGGTAAGACTAGACTGTGAAAACCGAGAATTTTAATACATCGCGAGAAATGATTACCGGTAAGACTAGACTGTGAAAACCGAGAATTTTAATACATCGCGAGAAATGATTACCGGTAAGACCAGACTGTGAAAACCGAGAATATAATACATCACGAGAAATGATTACCGGTAAAACTAGACTGTGAAAACCGAGAATTTTAATACATCGCGAGAAATGATTACCGGTAAGACTAGACTGAAAACCGAGAATTTTAATACATCGCGAGAAATGATTACTGGTAAGACTAGACTGTGAAAACCGAGAATTTTAATACACCGCGAGAAATGATTACCGGTAAGACTAGACTGTGAAAACCGAGAATTTTAATACATCGCGAGAAATGATTACAGGTAAGACTAGACTGTGAAAACCGAGAATTTTAATACATCGCGAGAAATGATTACCGGTAAGACTAGACTGTGAAAACCGAGAATTTTAATACACCGCGAGAAATGATTACCGGTAAGACTAGACTGTGAAAACCGAGAATTTTAATACATCGCGAGAAATGATTACCGGTAAGACTAGACTGTGAAAACCGAGAATTTTAATACATCGCGAGAAATGATACCGGTAAGACCAGACTGTGAAAACCGAGAATATAATACATCACGAGAAATGATTACCGGTAAAACTAGACTGTGAAAACCGAGAATTTTAATACATCGCGAGAAATGATTACCGGTAAGACCAGACTGTGAAAACCGAGAATATAATACATCACGAGAAATGATTACCGGTAAGACCAGACTGTGAAAACCGAGAATATAATACATCACGAGAAATGATTACCGGTAAGACTAGACTGTGAAAACCGAGAATTTTAATACATCGCGAGAAATGATTACCGGTAAGACTAGACTGTGAAAACCGAGAATTTTAATACACCGCGAGAAATGATTACCGGTAAGACTAGACTGTGAAAACCGAGAATTTTAATACATCGCGAGAAATGATTACCGGTAAGACTAGACTGTGAAAACCGAGAATTTTAATACATCGCGAGAAATGATTACCGGTAAGACCAGACTGTGAAAACCGAGAATATAATACATCACGAGAAATGATTACCGGTAAAACTAGACTGTGAAAACCGAGAATTTTAATACATCGCGAGAAATGATTACCGGTAAGACCAGACTGTGAAAACCGAGAATATAATACATCACGAGAAATGATTACCGTTAAGACCAGACTGTGAAAACCGAGAATATAATACATCACGAGAAATGATTACCGGTAAGACTAGACTGTGAAAACCGAGAATTTTAATACATCGCGAGAAATGATTACCGGTAAGACTAGACTGTGAAAACCGAGAATTTTAATACATCGCGAGAAATGATTACCGGTAAGACCAGACTGTGAAAACCGAGAATTTTAATACATCGCGAGAAATGATTACAGGTAAGACTAGACTGTGAAAACCGAGAATTTTAATACATCGCGAGAAATGATTACTGGTAAGACTAGACTGTGAAAACCGAGAATTTTAATACATCGCGAGAAATGATTACCGGTAAGACCAGACTGTGAAAACCGAGAATATAATACATCACGAGAAATGATTACCGGTAAGACTAGACTGTGAAAACCGAGAATTTTAATACATCGCGAGAAATGATTACCGGTAAGACCAGACTGTGAAAACCGAGAATATAATACATCACGAGAAATGATTACCGGTAAAACTAGACTGTGAAAACCGAGAATTTTAATACATCGCGAGAAATGATTACCGGTAAGACTAGACAGTGAAAACCGAGAATTTTAATACATCGCGAGAAATGATTACTGGTAAGACTAGACTGTGAAAACCGAGAATTTTAATACATCGCGAGAAATGATTACCGGTAAGACTAGACAGTGAAAACCGAGAATTTTAATACATCGCGAGAAATGATTACCGGTAAGACTAGACAGTGAAAACCGAGAATTTTAATACATCGCGAGAAATGATTACCGGTAAGACTGGACTGTGAAAACCGAGAATTTTAATACATCGCGAGAAATGATTACCGGGAAGACTGGACTGTGAAAACCGAGAATTTTAATACATCGCGAGAAATGATTACCGGTAAGACTAGACTGTGAAAACCGAGAATTTTAATACATCGCGAGAAATGATCACCAGTAAGACTAGACAGTGAAAACCGAGAATTTTAATACATCGTGAGAAATGATTACCGGTAAGACTAGACTGTGAAAACCGAGAATTTTAATACATCACGAGAAATGATTACCGGTAAGACTAGACTGTGAAAACCGAGAATTTTAATACATCGCGAGAAATGATTACCGGTAAGACTAGACTGTGAAAACCGAGAATTTTAATACATCGCGAGAAATGATTACCGGTAAGACTAGACTGAAAACCGAGAATTTTAATACATCGCGAGAAATGATTACCGGTAAGACTAGACTGTGAAAACCGAGAATTTTAATACACCGCGAGAAATGATTACCGGTAAGACTAGACTGTGAAAACCGAGGAAATTTTAATACATCGCGAGAAATGATTACCGGTAAGACTAGACTGTGAAAACCGAGAATTTTAATACATCGCGAGAAATGATTACCGGTAAGACTAGACAGTGAAAACCGAGAATTTTAATACATCACGAGAAATGATTACAGGTAAGACTAGACTGTGAAAACCGAGGAAATTTTAATACATCGCGAGAAATGATTACCGGTAAGACCAGACTGTGAAAACCGAGAATTTTAATACATCGCGAGAAATGATTACCGGTAAGACTAGACAGTGAAAACCGAGAATTTTAATACATCACGAGAAATGATTACCGGTAAGACTAGACAGTGAAAACCGAGAATTTTAATACATCGCGAGAAATGATTACCGGTAAGACCAGACTGTGAAAACCGAGAATTTTAATACATCGCGAGAAATGATTACCGGTAAGACTAGACTGTGAAAACCGAGAATTTTAATACATCGCGAGAAATGATTACCGGTAAGACTAGACTGTGAAAACCGAGAATTTTAATACACCGCGAGAAATGATCACCGGTAAGACTAGACTGTGAAAACCGAGAATTTTAATACACCGCGAGAAATGATTACCGGTAAGACTAGACTGTGAAAACCGAGAATTTTAATACACCGCGAGAAATGATTACTGGTAAGACTAGACTGTGAAAACCGAGAATTTTAATACACCGCGAGAAATGATTACCGGTAAGACTAGACAGTGAAAACCGAGAATTTTAATACACCGCGAGAAATGATTACTGGTAAGACTAGACTGTGAAAACCGAGAATTTTAATACACCGCGAGAAATGATTACCGGTAAAACTAGACTGTGAAAACCGAGAATTTTAATACATCGCGAGAAATGATTACCGGTAAGACTGGACTGTGAAAACCGAGAATTTTAATACATCGCGAGAAATGATTACCGGTAAGACTAGACTGTTAATACCGAGAATTTTAATACATCACGACTATTTCTCGTGATACAGTAAATAATGTCACATGTATATATTATAGTCATAAGCAAGTTAGCAATCAATGACATTTAGTTTATATACCAGGAAGCCTTTTTCGTCTCAAAACAAAAAAAATCATTGCAAATGTAAATTACATCTGTATTATTTTTTAAATTCTCCCTCATATATGCATGTACCGTAATCCTTTTATGTATTGGGACAAATCTTAATAATTTCATTTTTGAAATTAAGTTTGCTCATGGAAATTATGATTGATTTTTTTCCCCGTAATCATTTGAAACAATAGATAAGGTAAGCACAAACTTTGGGAGACGGAGCATTGTAAATGCCATCCATAATTTAAAATTACCATACTTTTTACATGTATTACAATAACCCTGTCAAATTTCGCCCACAGAATGAAATATTGACATTTTTGCAGTGTATGAAAGTGATACTTTAACCTAATGAATTAAATGTATTGGTTTTCCTTAACAACAATTTATTTGTTGTTATTTCTTTTGGAGGAGGGGGGAGTAAAAAGTGGGGGAAATATATTTACCAAATATAAAATCACCTTTAAATTAGCTAAGAAAACACACCTTTAGCTGAATGATATGTATTCAACAATTTAATTGTGTAAAGATTTTCAACTTGTAATAATTCAATTTTCGTTTGTTTCAAGCATTTTTGATTGGTCAGATTTTTTGTGTTATTTTGTCATGACAGAATTGGCTCCTCTTCCACTTTCATTGCCGGAACTCTTTTCTAACCAACATCCCAATGTTTACATTGTTGACACATTACACATAAGTTGTATAAGTATCACATACACTTATGTGTTGTTTTTTTTTTAATTATAAATTGAATTACAAGAAATGAAGTTAAATTTTCCTTTTGTTATGGAAGTATGAAAGAATTGGACATTGCACATGTAACATAATTCGCTACTCAAATTATTCAGTGTGCAAAATGTCCAATTCTTTCATACTTCCATAACAAAAAGAAAATTTAACTTCATTTCTATAATGATATGGCCAGTTTTAAAAACATATAATCATTTATGGACATTTTAAATTTTCTCATTAAAACATTTTCCATGGAAATTTTATATTTTTTAATAAACACTTTAAACAATAGATGGTACACAAACATCTGCAGGTATAGGGTACTAGTATATAGTAGTATTATAAATTTTCTAACATTATACTAGTTTTTCTATCCAATTAGATGAATTACAAGTTTTATCGAAAACATGATACAGAATCTTGTATTGGCGGTAAAGTACACATGCACTTTTAGTCAGATTTCTCATTTTGACATCATTGGTAAATCTCTGATTTTTCAAATGTAAATAATCACGTCATAACATAGTTCAGTTTTTTTCTGTGGTAAAATATAAATCTTTCACATAAAGTGTTGTTTTTTATTAGTTTAAATAACCTAGTTGGAAATGTTAGATAGAAATATCATATACACAGTGTGTATGTATTATGTAGGTATGTTTGTATCCTAGGTAAAACATTGTATATAGCTTTAACTGTTTCTACTTTGGTAATTCTCTTCTTTAAGGGTAAACTTTAATGAATTTTTGTTTTGAAAACAAAATATTTGCTAATTTAATCTATATGAAATGGGACGTTAAATTTAATTTCCTCTATTTATAAAGGTTTTATTTGACTTGGGTGGAGGCTTAGTAGGTTAGCAGGAAATGGAATATGGCCATGAATGGGCCAACTTTGGTAACATATAATAAGTTTAGGAGGATCGGTAGGCTAGCAACAAATGGACTTAATCCATGGATTGGCCACTTGGGTAACAAATTAATTCAGAAATGAATTTGATTAAGGTTTTAGATGGCTTTGATAGGTTAGCAGCAAATGGACCGTGTCCATGAATGGGCCACTTGGGTAATAAATAAATTCCAAAATGAATTTGATTTAAGCTCAGATGGCTTGGTAGGTTAGCAGCAAATGAACCATGTCTATGAATGGGCCATGTGGGTAACATATGAATTCAAAAATGAATTTTATGATACCTTAGGGGGCTCAGTAGCTAAGGTTAGCAACAAATGGACCATGTCAATAAATGGGGCACTTGGGTGACATATAACTTCAGAAATGAATGTTATGTACTGGTAGATTCAAGAGGCTCAGTAAGTTAGGGCAAATAGACCATTGTCCATAAATGGGCCACAGTTCAGACATGAATTTTATACATTTATATAGGCGACATCATGCCCAGGCAGTAGTCTGTTAATCATTTTATAAAAACTCATTATCATTTTGATATTTTTTTCAGATTTCAGAATCAAAAAAGGAGAAATATTTAAGCGTATGAAAATTACAACATTTGTACAACTGGTAAGTTTAATATAAATCAAAAACAAACATTCTAATCCATGTCCGAAGCAAAGTAAAAACTTTGGAACTGACAAGTTAGGTAAGACACCTGAACTATCACCAGGGAAGTGAGGCCGGGTGCTCCGGAAGGGTAAGCACCTCCTGTTTAGCTAGCTACACCCGCCACGTGTGTAATCAAAATTGTGTGAAAGTGAAAATTTATTAACAATATGATATTTATTGTCATAATGAGATCACATAACTTGAAACTGAGTTTCTTTCCTATCTGCTTGGCCTTGGTTATTTGTCAATTTTGAGGGGGGGGGGGGTATGTCTAATACACACATTTCAGAAGAGTACTGTAAATGAATTGATTTAAGTCTGTACAAATTTTAGCACAAATTAAAATTTTTGTAGTTTTACTTGAATTCAGGAAATTTCATGTATCAACTTGTGCATTATGATCATATTTGATTTGGTTGTGGATTTAAATTAACATTACTGTATGATTCAGAAAATTACTAAAATCAGTACAATGATGAAAGTAATGTTTACAGTATGAAAAAATAAAATTTGAATGAAACATGTTAAATAAATTGCTTATTTCGATCTATCATTAGACAAATTCAAAATTCATTTTTAAAATGTGAATAGTGTAGCAAATGTAAAACACTTGAATCAATATTATAAGTTTGGTTAAAGGTTCTTTCTCTTTGAATTGCAAGTGGTTTGTGGTTTTACTTGACAGTTGTATTTAGTTTACCTGAATGTACCACTGTGTTAGCTCAGTTGGTAGAGTGCTCGCTCTATTAGTGGCAGGTCATGGGTTATGAAACCTGACCGGGTCTGACCCAAGACTTGAAGGTGGGTAGTGACTATTCTTTCACCAAGCATTCAGCATTACAAAATAAAAGTTGCAGTTTTTTAGGATGGGAACTTAAAGTAAACGAGGTCCCGTGTCACGGTAGGCTTGGCACGACAAAGAACCCTGCTGTATAATGCCATAAGCCCAAATTACAGGCAAAATTTTTTTCACCTTTCCCAATAGCTGGCAACATCTTGATATAAGTGAAATATTGTTGACAGGGATGTCATCACTCACCATCACTCACTCTTTGAATTGCAAGTGGCCGGTGGTTTCACTTGACAGTTGTATTTAGCTCACCTGAATGTAGAAACTATGCTCATATGTGTCCCCAAACATTTGTAGGGACATATAGTGTTTACTTCTTTTCTTCTGCCAACATTTTATCGACCACTTTTTCTCAAAAAACAATTCAACCGGTCTGCATGAAACTTCACATTCATAACTTTGTGAGTAGTACGGGTAAATGTGTCATTAGCTATTCATATTTTGATCATGCATATGAATTGGAGATTTCCTGGTTGACCTTGGGGTTCATTTGGGGACAATTTCAGTTATAACTAGAAGTACATGTACAGTCAAACCTGCCTTAAAGCCCACTTCTTTATAAGAGCCACCTGCTTATAAATGCCAGTGGAATTGTATCCTAATTGTTCGTTATTCATACTATTTGAACCTGTGTATAAAGGCCACCTGCCCATTAAGGTCACTTTTACTGGTTCCCTTGGGTGACCTTTATAGACATGTTTTACTGTAATACAGTGTTCTTTTTTAAACTTTCAGATCATACAAGTTGGAGACTATGATAACCCACTGACACATAATGGTAAGATTATCAATTATAAGTATGGTAATATACTCAACAATGAAAGTAAGGGACCGATGTTAGATTTGAGATAACAATCCAAGAACTGAAAAATATAAAATCCATCTATATTTTGCTCTTGTTCTTTTCTTCTTTCTAATGATGTAATGGAGTAAATTTTTGTGCATGAAGTCAAAACTAATTAATAAAAATTATGAGAAGTGTGAAGATGAAATTTTACAAAATTAAATAATGTTTTTGATGTGGTCCTTAACTTTTTTTTGTTGAGTATAGAAAAGGGAGGTACTGGAAAATGTTTCATGAACCTGCAGAATCATAGCTAGTAGTAAATCTATTGTTTGATTGGAGATGTCTATCTAATCATCCGCTATGAAATCTTCAATATATCTTAATATTTCTTAACAAGTGACTTATATGTCCCTAGCTTTACAGAAATTTAGCAGTTTTATGCCCTAGTCAAGATTCTCTCACTTATATTGAGATTGTCAGTTTACATATGTTCAAGCAATCTCTGTTACAAAGAGAAAACCACTGATCATTGGCAAGCAAAATGGCAAACTTTCTTATACTATAATCGGTCCCTAGTAGGATTCAGTCCTAAGTAGCGACAGGTTTTGTGATTCATAAATGTTTGCCTTATTTACACCACTCAGCCTCAATTGGCCCTCCCTTCTAGGATGTGATATATACTGTGTACGTAGAAATATTCGCTGTGTATTAATGTTTGCTGTTTTCGCGGTCACTGATCAACCGCGAAAATAAATCCACCGTGGTATTTTATATCCTTCTCAAATGCTTACGCCACCTACGTCACCGCAAAAGTTTATACCAGCTAAAATGCTCTCTACAACAAAACCGCGAAAAGTTGATACCAGTGAATATTTCTATGTATACAGTAGGTAGTTATTTGAACAAACAGATTCCATCCAGGACTCGCTAAATGACATCCTCAGGTTCAGATTACCATTGCTCATCAACAAGTTTTCCATGCTATACTGGTAGATTTTCAAGACAAAAAAATCCTACAACGTTAACAATCACACTGCATGTGTAAGACAGAGATATCTGAAACGGGGATCAATTTTTCAATTTCTTGAGCTCGCTGAAACTCATTCTGGACAGGAATATACAGTCAAACCTGCCTTAAAGACCACCTCTATATAAGACCACCTGCTTATAAAGGCCAGTGGAATTGTATCACAATTTATTCATATTATTTGAACCTGTATATAAAGGTCACTTTTACTGGTTCCCTTGGGTGGCCTTTATAGATAGGTTTGACTGTACTAGTATTCATTCTCTATTTTAAACTGCTACCAGTGTAGGATTCTATTACTCTCATCCTTAAACAAGGGAAAATTTCATTTAATATCACTTTAAAAGTGACACATTGAGTCATCTGGTGTTATCCAAACCTTTTGTATTTATAATACCTAGTTTGTGGGTGTATATAGGAATCAACATGTCTGTCTGTCTGTCCGTTTGTTTGTGTGTTTGTCTGTGTAAGATCGTGACCGGCCTATATCTCATTAATGCTTTGGGGAACACTCATGAAACTTCACATGAATAATCTTCATGGTCCAAAGGTGTGTCATGATCTTGAACCAAGGTCATATCAGAAAGGTCAAGGTCGCAGGAAAACTTTAAGTGTTTGGGGCGGAGGGTATTTGGCTCTCAAGAGACAGTTCTAGTTGAATTTAAGTTTCTATGTTTTCATTTCATTGGTTATTTATTTAGGTAATGGAGACCTCACAGATAGACCTGACACTGCTGATGAAGAAGTAAAAAAGATTCAACAAGCGGCCAATCCTGTTTATTATGATGATGGTGGTCGTGACAGCTCTAGGTCTACGCTACAAAGGTACTGGTATATATTGAATATTCCCGAAAAACAAAGAACACCATGACTCAGAAGTGAACACTACAAATTCATATGCCACATATATTACAGTGTTTTCCTTAGGAGCCGGAAACGGGCAGATTTGACTACCTAAAACTCTAAATTGGCCGGTTAGAATTTCACAAAATTGCCTCCAGAAGACCTGAAAATTCTTTTCCACCTAGGCACCCCCTGATCCCTGGCCTGTTAGTTTTGTCAATCAACCTCCTGCTACAAATTTTAGGGAAATCACTGATATAAATATGCCACAACTTGCTTATTGCCACAGTATTTTGAAGTCCTGAAGTATATATTTTGATATTTTTCTATGACCCTCTTGATTTGTTGCCAAACTGCTTTATAGAACAAAAATCTGACTGAACACGTGGTGTTGAATCGAGGTTGTAGTGTATACCGTATAACTGGAAATTTTTGCGGTAATCTAATTTTTGCTTTTTTTCGCTATGGAAATCAAATCGCGAAAAAATAAAATCGCAAAAAATAATGGGGTTTTGCATTTGAGAGTATTGGTCAATAACTAGAGCGGTCTCCGGTTGTTTGAACTTTTGTGAAAGACTTATTCGTATTCATTATTTTGTTACGTTTGAAATCTAAACATGTCGTTTGAATTGCAAATTAAATTTTAATAAATTTTATTAATATCCCGATAAGCAATTGTCGAATCCTGGCACTTTTTACTCAAAACCGACAGATACGAAAGCGCTGTATGACCTCTGACATAGGAATATATAATAAGTGTTTGTAATGGTAGCGCTTTCTTCCACATATAAATATAGGTACTGGTAATTATGGACGATCACCGTATATCAATGAATAAGGAATCGGGAGCCTCTTCGGTTGTATTATATTTACAGTCATTCAATCAAAAAATTAAAAATGCGAAAATTTTTTACATAGGTATATTTTCATAAAATTGCGAAAAGTTATATGGTATATTTTGCACTGAGACTATAATATTATGTTGGTGTCTGGTAGTTTTAAAGATCTATATTTACAATATGACTGTATCTTTCTTCAATGAAACATACAGAAGCAATTGTATTTCAATTACCATTGAAAGACAGTAGGGGTCATGATCCTTGATGCGTATGAATTTTTCCTAAAGATGACGTCATGTTCCCCAGAGGATAATGTTTTGTGATTGTCTTTTGATTATGATGTCACTAAAGGTCATGCTGATCTTGCATGTTTAAAAAAAACCCTTTCTCACATGAGCAGGTATGAAGAAATAGTGCCAAGAGCTGAAACAAATATGGGTACAAAATATTTATTGAAAGAAAGAATTGTAAATATATGAAATGACATTTCTGCTCATGGTATTCAAGAGGTAATGCAATATAGTGTGGCGCGTGCCAAATTATAAATGAAGGGCAAACCCTTATCGAATTTAGCACGCACCGCACTATCTTGCAGTACCTTTTGAAATACCATGATCAGAATGTCATTTCTTAAATGATGCTTTAGGAAGTTATAGAGGCACTAGAGACAGTGAATGCCTTAGTTAATTCTATTATTAATTTTACTTAAATTTATTTATTTATTTATTTATTTATTTCCAGTGTTACAAAGGGAGTTGGTGAGATGGATCTCCAGTTTAAGTCTAGAAAACCTACAGAACAAGAACTGCAGATGGCCAGTGGCAGTCCTTATCTTTTACTAGATGTTCGAGAAAATGACGCATTCAGAGAATGCCATATAATAACAGGTTGGTTATATGTAATTCTAATACTAGTTTAGGGTTATTGAATAGTAATTTTGAAACATTGTCCTGAGTTGACTCTTAATACATTGCACCAGTTCTTGTATAAGAATAATTTGACAAGAATGTCAGCTGTGTTGCAACAATTTGCAGATCGCTGGCCATGCCACACAATGTTCCGACAAAAGCCTGGCATGCTTGAATTACACACAAAAAGAATGAAAACTCGACCTGAACTGTGCCATTTAATGATGTCACTGACACTAGTGCATCATTAGTTGCTGCGACGCTGCTTTGGTACCCTGATGGTGGCCAGTGTCGGAACATAAAAGGCATGGCCAGCGATACGTCAATTGTATGACCTATCAACAGTGTCATGTGACAAAGTGTGCAATTTGAAAAATGGATTCAGGAGACCCAGCTGTGAAATGTAATATACCTTGGAATTTATTTGTCTTGAAATCCGTCATTTTGGTGGTAAATAAAAGTAAAATAAATGAGGTCCTGTGTCGGTAGGCTTGGCACCATTAAGAACCCTGCTTTATAATGCCATAAGCACAATGCACAGGCAAAATATCTGCAGCTTTCCATATGGCTGGCGACATCTTGATATCAGTGAAATATTCTTGTCTGGGGCATTAAACACTATTACTCTTATTCTTACTCTCTCTTCAAGTTCATTATATTTGATAGTTGTATTTTTTTCTTTTACAGCACACAATTATCCAACTACAATGTTGTCCAGAGCAACAAATTATGAAACAAAAGAAATGTTAGCTTATGTATCCTTTGTGTAAGTGTATTAGGCAATTCCAAATTAATTTATAATTCTTCGGACCTGCCAACCTGCAAAATTAAGAAAAAAATTAAATTCAGTGTCAAATCATTTCCGCCTGTCCAAAAAATTTCACCTGGCAAGGGAACCTGTTGATTTTATGTCTCATAAAAAATAGGAATGGAGTGGTGTAATGGAGTTTTACAGGTCAATCAAGTTTATTTTACCTGACTTAGTTATGTCAAAATAGTATCTACTTGAGTTGTATCCCAACCTTGTTGTTGAAAGACCCTGACTGGAAAAGTCCTTGAAAATGAGTAAAAACAAGTAGAGTCCTTGAAAAGTCCTGGAATTTTGTCAGTCTATCTCGAAAAGTCCTGGAATTTTGAACCAATCAACCTGAAACTCACGGAAAAAATGCAGCTGCAACGTTTATGATAAATTAAAACAACATTGCGTTATCCCTATTGTCTCGGTCAATATCATTTATCATTACGATTTGTAATGTAAGAACTCCGGGTAGTGTTCCAATACAAGAAGGAAACTACAGAGAATAAGATGCACAATTTGATTTCAGTGGTCAAAAATACCAATTTCAGAGTCCTTGAAAAATGGTCAAAGAGTCCTTGAAAAGTCCTTGAATTTTGTCAGGCATTGGCTATATGAACCCTGCACTGTGATTCCTAAGCATACCCTTTAGACCACTTGGTCACCAAGACCCTTCATCAAATGATTTAATATTATGACTGCACCAGTCTTCATTGAAACATACAGAAGCAATTGTATTGCAATTCCAATGAAAGACAATTTGGGTCATGACCCTTGATGTGTATCACTTTTCCCGTAATATTACGTCATGTCCTACACAGGGGTCACATGGTCATGTTAGAGACGCCAATCTCTTTGGCTTAAAATCCTATCTCAAATGAGCAGGTATGGAAGTACGGTAATAGCGGCAAGGGTTAAAACAAATCAAAATATTTGTTAAAAGAAAGAATTATAAATATAAGAAATGACATTTCTGATCATGGTATTTCAAGGGGTAGGGCAACATAGTGTGGCTCGTGCCAAATTCAAAAGGAATTTAGCAAGCGTCACACAATCTTGCATTACCCCTTGAAATACCATGATCAGAATGTCATTTCTTTAGTATATACACCTCCATATTGAAATGCTTAGATATCCATGGACTGAAAGTTGTACAGTAATTTTACACCTTAACTAAAAACAGAAAAATCAAGACGGAAAAATAATAGTATTATATGATGAAGATGAAAGACTAACACCACATGCCGCCAACATATTGACCGAGAGAGGATATGAAAACCTATTTATGTTGTCTGGAGGTATGTATTTTTCATTTTTATTCCCACATTATTTTAGAAATAACTTGTGATAAAAATCATTGAAAATCAATAATAAAACAATTATTGAATTTTGATTTGGTAGACACAAGGATTTTACCAACCACAAAAAACATGATATTCACCTTGGCCTATGGTTATTAGTAATTTGATCATGCACATGGTTGGGAAATTACTGATTTTCTCAATATTGGGGTTATTTTGAAACGGCATCCTATTTTAATTATAACTTGATTAAATTTTAGATAATTAGGCAAAACACTGTCAACATCTCATTCAGCACCAGCATCTCCAAGATCTGCCTATTGACGATTACAAAAGCACCACAGTATCAACAAGGTGTTTGGACTCCAGTTCAACTTCTGGTTTATTACAGTAAAACACGAATATAACAAACACGCTTTAAAACAAATACAGTCCAACCTGCCTTAAAGGCAACCTCTATATAAGGGTCACCTGCTTATAAAGGCCAGTAGAATTATATCCCAATTGTCCGATATTCATTTTATTTGACCTGTATATAAAGGCCACCTGTCCATAGAGGCCACTTTTACCAGTTCCCTTGGGTGGCCTTTACAGACAGGTTTGACTGTACATGGATAGAACGAAGTCAATTATTTGGCTTGACCGCTTCTCTATATAAGTCTATATATAACAATATAACAAAGTCACTTTATAACAAAGTTAAAAAAAGAGTCCCTAGGTCTTCGTAATAGACGTGTTTTACTGTATATTGTATATTTTAGGTATGAAGGTTGCATACCAGAAATTTCCAGAAGGATTGTTTACAGGAACACCAAATCAAGTGATCACAGAAGCCAAACAGCCTCCCAAAGAGATCTGCCCTGCTAACCAAGACAAATTTACCTCATTTGATTATGAAAGATTGGAAACGTCTCTAGATGCCTGCCTACAAGATAAAAGTGTAGGAAGTAAGCATGGATATTATGATAGATACAGGGCTCTGACAGGTTACAAAAGACCCATGTACCCTGGGCGGCTGATAACGGGTATATTTATCTTTTACATGGAACATGGGCCCGTGTAACCTGCCAAAGGCCTGTATAATGTTCTTGTCACCCTTCAAAGCAGTATTTAATCTTTTGACTTCAATTTTGTTTCTGTGTGACTCGGTTACATACATTGTTTGTCATGTTTGTTTACTGTAACTAGGCATTCAGGACACACAAGTTGCTTCCCTTTACCACTAAATGTTGCAAGGGTTAATGTACCCTGGTAGATTTCCGATCATGGTTTTATGTACCCCAGCAAATTCACCAATCACTATGCGAGGAACTTTTCTTTGAAGGATAATAAAATATACGGTACATGTATGAGTTGTTGGTTCATTTTTGTACAGCGTGAACAAAGTGAACCTGTACTTTGCCATCGCTTTCTTCCAAGATATCGAGCTTCTTTGCTATGAAATTATAAGATATGAGTACACCTGGAAATAGTGCGCCTGATAAATGAGCGTGAAAGAAGTATATCTGTTTTATCGTGAGATATGTATTCTGAGACGGGTAATGCATTTGGTTACATATGCACATTTGGAATAAATTTTCGGAATACATTTCAGAATCTAGTAAAATATTGCGACGGGATGCATCTAATAATTTCTGCAATTTGGCGAACTGATCTCATGTTTACAATAAAAAGTAGTTCGAGAAGTTTGCGTCCTACGATGTAAAATCATAACTTTTTAAGAAATGAACAGCAACGGCAGGTTGTTTAATTAATTCTTCGTGAAATCTACGGAAATTTAAATTTATTTTGAAGGTTATGATAACGTATTTTAATGTTGAGGCAATTGTGTCATATTTTAAAATGTTTATCGATTAGATTTTACTTTCGTGAAAGGGAGATAATTCGTACAGTGTTGTATGCAAATTTTAAATACAGTCGTTTTACCAGTTCCGAACAGGGTTTCATATAAGCGCTGCTGCAGACGTCATCCACAAGCAGGGGAAATAAAATTTATGTGGTGTAATAATACAAATGTTTACTGATTCCAAAATATCGACACCTGTCCTCAAAAACACGTGGTAGTATGTTTTCTTGAAAAAAGCATTTCCGTGATCACGATTTGTTTACATCGTTAAACTAGGTCACCAACAATCTGTCGTACATTTAGGAAGCGGTTGAAGAAACAGCAAATTGAGAAAGTTAGTTTGCGATTCCTTTAATTGAACGGGATTGAAATTTTAGATTATTCGGTAGTAAAAATTCAGAACTGGTAAAACAACTAAATGATCCAGTTATGCATACAACCGCTAGAATGTACCCCTCATAGCGACGGTAGGATCTGCAAAACTCTACTTTCTCTCTATCCGAAATGACAAAACGATCGGGTACAACTTTTTTAAATTTTAATTACCGATTGTCTTTTTCATATATTTATGAAATTAATTTTTTCTACCATTTAATTCAGCAATACATGGTTTGGTACATAAAAATTTGTTTCGTTTTTTTCCAAAAAAAAAAACCCATCCGTCGGACTATATGCATAGATCAACGACCCCCCCCCCCCCCCCGAATTTTCGGTATATTCTGTCTTGCCACAACACAATTTTCCCAACTACGCTGTACAGCAGCACGACAGTGCTATGTTTTTGGTTAAATAAGGGATTTTTTATTAGTCCACTCCCGGGGAAACTGAAATGGGGCTATAGATTTTTCCCTTTGTCTGTCTGGCCCTGGTTTCACAATCATTCCTTAGCTAAGATTTTCCTTAACTTAAATCTTGCAAACTTTCAAATCTTCATAATTTTGTTAATTTTCAAGATATTTAGGAATTTAAGGTGTTATTTTTAAGATGACCTCAAGATTAAAACATTTGCATTTAGTTTTGACAAAAATATTCATCAATAGTTCCAAAAAGAAAATATCAAAATTTGCTAAATTTAAGTTAAGAAAAATCTTAGCTAAGTAATGATGGTGAAACCGGGGCCTGTCTGTCTGTCCATGTCCTCAAACAATTTAGCACATTTTTTTTTCTTTATTTGCTGAGATACTTGTATATGTATACCAATCACAGTATTTCTAGTTAGTTGAATAAATCCAGTTCTGTCTCTTTCCATTTATATTTGTTCTGTCTTTTTAAAAAACACATGGAGTTACTAATATACACGTGTTAAAATGTTGACCAATGTTTCTAAAACATGACCCCTTTCTTCAAGGCTTTGGCCAGGAAGACCCCATTGCTTACATTTCTGGACTAAAGACAGGTTTGTTCATTTTTTGTAGGTCGTTTATCAAAAGCATCTAGTAGAACAGGAAGTGTGGTTAGTCAGGCCAGTTCTAAAGCCTCTACTTACAGAGGAGACCAACGTGTAGGAAAAGTAGCACATCCGAGAGCATTTAAACCTTAGTTATTATGTTCTTTGTTAGTGTGAATGATTGAAGAATGGTTAGTACATATAAAAATAGTGATGTTAACATCTTTACAATATAAAAATGACTACAAATGTACTTTTTTGACCAAGATGTGAAAAAAACTTGTTCATTGAGAAGCATCTTTATTTTCAATTTTCAAGTATAACATACATGAATTGATTTATAACTTTCTTGAATGATTTTAGTAGAACCATTTTGCAAAAAAAAAAATATTCCCATTAAGTGACTGTAGAAGATGATGACTTTTCTAGTTTGGTGGTTTTTTTGTCTACATTTGACAGGTGACTACTATACAGAGGTTGTTTTTTAGACCTGCAACGATATAGATTAAACCGTATTGCGATATATTGCAATATTTATACCCCCCCCGCTAAAGAGTGGGGGTATATAGTGATAGGGTTGTCCGTCTGTCCTTCTGTAACACCTTAGGGTATCTATCTCTTATCCGCAACTCCTCCTAAACCCTTCAATGGATTTTCATGAAACTTTCACACAATCTTTGTGATATAATGTAGATGTGCACCTCCTATTTAAAAATTTGATCCAATGGATTTTTGGGAGCGGGGGGTATTTTTTGTGACCTTGTGGCTCAAAGTTTTTCTAGTTCACTTCTGTATTGCATTCGATAAAGATTGAAAATCTTTTACGTTTTTCGAACTGAATGAAAGAAATAATGAGCAATGCATTTCAACATCATTTAATCATCTGAAATAACACTTATACTGTCAAATAAACAGTTCAAACAACCAGAAATTGTGGGTATGACACAAAAATGTGCAAAATAAAATACCCTGACTAGAAAATCAAATGTCAAATTGCTGAGAAACAGCTACACCAGGTACTAGTTCGTCATTAGACACATTTTATAACAATCCAAAATGCTGCCATATATTGCTCTTGGCTTTGATGTTTTGCTCAATTACATAACCGTCGTCGTCTTCCAAGACGTGTTTTCCTAATCCAGCAATCATTTAGGCATTCGTAGCAACAAGTATCGGAAACTTTTTAAATTAACTATGTACGGTTATGTTAATTACAAACACCCTGGCGATCTTGTGTCACTTTGTTCGACTCAAAATTCGGGTTAATTACAAGCGCCCAGGCGACCCTGTTTAACTTTGTCTCATAATTCACGTTAAATACAAACGCCCTGGCGGTCTTGTTTAACTCTGTTCGACTTGTGATTCATTTTTCCTGTATCGTCAAAAACCGGTATGTAAAAATCGTATTGCGATAATCGTTTTTTCTAATCCATACTGGTATACCGGTATATTGTTGCAGCTCTATTGTTTTTAGAGTAGAACATTAGGGGCAGACTACAGACTAACCGCTAAAGACAACTGACCACTCTACCTTCTGTGCAGAAGCTTTGACCAGTTACAGATTTGTTTTATTTTATCTTTCAGGTTGTTGGACACACATGGGTGATGAAGACTGGACTACTTGTATGATTTTAACTGAAGAATGTGACAGACTTAAAATATATCAAAATGTGATAACATGTAAATTAGCTCATCATGTGAATATGTAAATTATTTTAACATGAGTACGAATTTCTGTATTTTAATGCATTCTGTCGTACAGAAGTCCTCCTGCACTTATTAGTTACTGGATTTAAACAGTCGTCTCAAACAAGCAATATTCATAAAAATGACAGTTTACAACCATTATATAGATAAATCATACATGTATATACAGTAAAACATCAATTTATTGCCACCATTTGTTCAGTCCAATTTTGTTATGAAGTTAGTTTGTTATTTTGGGAGACTTATAACGAAAAGTATATAATGGAAGTACAGCATGGTGACAAAAGTAATACCATTTATTACCAAATATTTACAATCCAAATCAAATTCTCTGTAATAAACTATTTGACGAGTGATTTGGTCTATCACAGTATAGACAACAGCTTCACGTGCGATCTTTCGTTTCTGACGTCATGGTTTTGACCTTTCATTTTCTGACATCATAGATTTGTATCGCCGGCAACAACACAAATACATGTGTCAAGTTGCAAATTGTAAACAAACCATTGTGTTCAGTATTCACATGGAATTTCTACGAAAAATGTGAAATTATTAATCACATTTCAAAAAAATTGTAAGTTGTAAGGGAGAGATTGTAAATATAAGCATTAAACCTTGTTTGTACTCGATCTATGATGGTTTAGATCGAATGGCTCTCGCGCTAATTTGAATAAACTGCGAATTAATGCTTAATTAGAACTTTGCTTCAAGAAAATTGAAAGTGAAAAACAAAGAAAATCACTAGTAGATTTTTCATCTGAAATACTTACACATTTTATACTTTGTGAGAAGGTCCCTGGACCTCTGTTGTAGATTTTTGGACTTTGGATCTTTGGTGGCAAAGAGACTTAGGGGCATTTTGATGAGGTTTTACTGTATATACACTGCTGTAAATACTTGTATATAGATAAATTATAATTAAAGTTGAGATAATGGCTTACTTTCCATTGTCTCAATGTTAGATGATTATTTATTTTCATATGATATTCATGGCTGTGTTATATTAAAATAAATAAGTCCCATAACTGTTGATGTCATCTTGATAACTGTTGATGTAATTGATGTCAGTACTGTTGATGTTATTTTAAGCACCGTTGATGTCATTCTGAGTAACAATTTTCTTTGTTAGAACTGGGAAATATTTTATCAATACAGTTGGGAATAAAATTAAATCTGTACTGGTAACATAGTATATATTATACATGGTACATATAGGACATTCTTTAGCCAAGGCACTTCAGGTTGTACTGAATAATCTCCACTCTATTTTGTTGGTCTGATTTTGATTTCTATCCTGTGATCATACATTAAATATTATGTAGGATATTCTTTAATCAAAGCACTTAAGATTGTACTACCGATCTCTATATCAATTTTCATATAACATAGCATTTTAGTAAAATTGAAGCCAAATCTCAAAAATCTATCAGTATTATCTCCCCTTATCATCATTCTTGTTTCAGCTAAATACTATTACCATTTGCCAACAATTGAATGAGGTTCTAAAGCTTATGATAACATAAGTCAATGCTTTCCAGTAAAAAACAACATTATAATAAATTTATTTTCCAGCCCAAAGTTATACAAATTTGGAAAATAAAATTTTCAGTAACATTCTGCAAAAACTCTACAGGGTATTGATTATTTAGTACTCTAGCATACCTAATTAGTCTGTCATTTTTCTTAATTCAATCCCAATATTTAAACATAGAAATACATGTATTCTTTTAGCACTTTGTTACATGACACATATATAGGTGTATACATGCTGTGTATATATGTACATGGTATATGTTATTTTTTCACCTGGTCTAAAAGGCCATTCTGTTGGTTGTCGAGTTGTTGCATGCACCATTTTCTCGATTCCGTCCATAAACTGCCATATTTTTATTTTCATTTATCATTACTATGTCTTAGTTTAAACAACTTGCCATTGCATTGTGTAGTATTAAAGTGCTCTAGGTTTAGACATTTCCGCCATATGTGAGTCTTAATCAGATTTTCTGAATCTCTGGTCAAAATAAAAAATTTTGGCCAACAATACTATACTTCGGAAAATAACTACCAGTAACCTTTGCTCAAATGTACATTAATGTTATACAATAAGTCCCCAATGATACTGCTAAATGTAAATGTGGTACTAATCTGTATAGTTTAGATAGGAAACAATAAATATATCAGGCCTGTTGTTCAAAGCTTTGCGAACTTAACAAAATGGTTAGTGAAAATTGAAGATGTTATTAAAATTAACAGTATATGATAGAAAAATACAGTTTTTGATTTAATTGCCTCTATTTGATAATAACAATTGTTTGCATTAACTTTTGAACAGACATTTTCAGAAATATTCCCTAAAACAAAAAGAACAAATTCCGGCTAACCAATCAGCTAAGCAAATGGAGCTTTGAACAATTGAGCCCACTTCAGAATTAAAGACTTTAAACTTAGAAACATTACATGATCTTTTAAATTATAAATACATGTATTAATGAGATCATTTTACTAGGTTGTATTTTTTAAAAGGTCACCGAAACCAAAGGCTTATGGTGACCTTTTTGTGACCACCCTTTGTCTGTCACCCTGTTTCATTATCTGTTCAATATTTTACTCCAGAATTAGCAAGAGTAAAACTTGATGATTGTTCCTTGGTCAAGGCACATTTAATTTTGTCAAATTGGTTGACCTTGACATTCAATTTAGGTCCCAATGTCCAATAACCTTTAACAATAATAGCTGGAAGCTTGAGCTGTCATATATATAGCATCCGACATCAGAATGTGACAAAGCTTGCAAAACTTGTTGACCTTGACCTACATTCAAGGCCAAAGTGACCTAAATTAGAAAATTCTTTAAATATCTAAAATCTTCATGTCTGTAGGTGAGCGTTTAGGTCCATTGGACCTTTCTTGTTATGTTTACACATTGATGTGTAATTATTATACATCAGAACTGTATGATATTTTTGTAAATAAAAATTAATATATATTTAAACCTGCACTTTTTAAGTTTTATATTCAACACACACACACACACACACACACACACACTAATTATTGTTATTATAAATGATGACAAAAATGTAAACAATAATGCTGGATAAACTTATGTAAAACTGTAAATGCGACTTGTAAGTGAATCACCTGTATTTTGTCATAGCAACCAATATGGTGCCACAACACAAGACTTGGTAGTTTCTAGTGTAGAAAAAAAACCAGAAATCGCAAACATTTACTTGACAATAGCTTTAGAATGCAGCTTGGAACAGGACGCAATACAAATTAATGGCAGAAATAGCCATACAAGACCAGAAAGAACCAACAGATTGGGACCGCTGATTATAAAATTCTTGACTTTGGAGAGACACGGAAGGCTATCCAAGTACAATTATGTGGTTATATACGTTAGTACTATTGGAGTCTCCTCAGTCATCCCATTAAATAAACTTAATGGCTTTTAAAAAAAACTTCGTTAACTGCCGAAGAAAGCACAGCAAAGTAAAAGTTATCCCCCTTTACTCATATGTCTAGCTGTTACTTTAACATTGAGCACAACTGTTGGTATTTAATAAAGCTGCTCCTGTTTGCTTTTTCAGAACAATTATGTCCCTCCAAATCTTGATGTAATTTTCATTGATTCGGTGTATCCAACATGTCACGATATGCATGTGTAATGCGCCCGAATGATAGTTCCGTTCTTAGAATGCTCGATCTGAGTGTGGGAGGCCAGAGTTCGAACCCAGCCAGGGGCGTAGCTGGGGTGTTTATGATGTGGACGCCTAAAGAGGGCAGGGGGTTTGGGGGCCGCCCTGGTGCGAATTATCAGAATTTTTCTTATAATTTTATGCTATGCTGTGGTAGTTTTTGTCGTTCTTTTGAGGACTGGTTCATTCTTAAACCTGAAGACGAGGTACAAGGGGATCTGATGTTGTATGGCATAAGCACTACGAAAACAACACATTCAATAATTGAGAAAGTTAAAATGGGAGTTCAATTAATATAGTGGTGAGGTTAAACAGAGGAGAAGAAATATATTTGTAAATATATTGCAGTAATACATAATGAAACGTGACGAATGGCTAGTAGAAGTTCTTTAATGTAATTGTTAACAGGCATTCGTATCTAGGCATAAGAGTTAGATCTTGATTATGTGCGAGAACAACCAGATAAAGTCACTTGAAAGCAAGTCTTCGTTGTTTCCTTCCAGCAAATTCCTCAATGATTTTGTTTATGTCGGTGTCCCTGTAAGAATGAATGCGGGCCAGTGAGGAAAACCTCTCGCCAGTCATAGTGGACCTCAGGTAAGTCTTGAGACGCCGCATAACGCTGAATGACCTTTCAGCAGACGCGGATGACACTGGCATGGATAGGAGAATTTTAATAATTCGGTTTATGCATGGATACAGCTCGGGCCTTCGTATTGCACGTAACGTGTTGACCAGCGCTGACGGGTTGTCGTCGAGTTCAGCCCACCTGACTTTCTATCGCTGAACCTCCTGATCGAATACCTGGTTATCAATAGTTTCAATTGTTTTGCCATGCCGGCAAAGTCAAGACAACACCAGAACCGCACCTCAGAGGCTATGCTATCGAAGTCAGGTATAAATTCGTATATGACATTTCCGGTGAAGACCAACGGTTTGGTATAGAAATATATTATATTCTCTCTCTCTCTCTCGTTTTTTTTTTTTTTTTTTTTTTTTTTTTTTGCGAAAACGATGTGGACGTTTTTGCGTACAAACGTACGCCTGGCTACGCCCCTGCCAGCTAACTGGCCAAGACTTGAAATAGGTAGTTGACTGTTCTTTTTACAAACACTCGACAGTGAAGAAATGAAAGCCACTGGTTCTTCGGATGAGACTTAAAACCTGATGCCCCTTGTCACGGAAGGCATGGCACGCTAAAGAACACATCTCTACATTGCCTTGAGTGCGCGGCAAAAGTTAAAATCACTTACACTTTACCTACAGCTTGTTGTTCCTTTCATTGGCTATTGTGATGTACACGTTTTTTTGCCTCAAATTACTTTATTCCATGATAAGTTCTAAATTGTTGGAATAAATCTTGTTTTAAAAAAATAGAGCTTGAAACTGTGTCCTTTTCCAGAATAACTGTACACTGTGGATTCGGGAACAAGCGCAAGATTTTATAAACCCATCTCAAAAACAAGTGAACACTGAATTCCTGATGAAGCGCCGCAAGATATTATGAACGCGTTTCCAGAACAAGTGAACACAGGATTCAGGAACACGCCCAACCCTGTATATCTTCCGTCTCCAGAACAACTGAACACTGAATTCGGGAACACGCACAGCGCTATATTCCCGTCTACAGACAAACTGTGCACTGGATCAGGAACACGCGCAACCCTTTATCCCCGTCTCCAGAATAACTGTACACTAGATTCGGGAACACGCACAACCCTATATCCCCGTCTCAAGAACAACTTTGCACCGGATTCACGAACCAACGGAAGCATTAAACCCATCTCCAAATCAAGTGTATACTGGATTCGGGGGAAACGCAAGCTTACGTTTCCAAAGCACATTGGATTGTGCTCGATCCAGAATCAAGTATTCCTTTATCGTGTATTAATGAATACACGAGATAGACGAGATAGTGAACAGCAGTAGCGCTTTGATTTGGTTTGAGGTTAGCTGTCAGTATTAAAAGTTGATTTACAGTATGTCGTACACACAGGGGCCCGTTTCATAATAATTTTTAAAAAAAATACCCCTAAGTATATAAAAAAGAGTACTCTTTTTTATATATACTTAGGGTTTTTTTTAATTATTATAAAACTGGCCCCTGTGGTCGTACAGTTGTTCCAGAGACGGATTTCATAATGATACACAATGCATAAGCTTGCGATTTTTCTTTAATGTTGTCCCGGAGACGGCTTTATATGAGTTTGTATTTGCTCCTGAATCCAGCGTACAGTTATTTTCTAAGCCTGTGCTTGATCCTAAATCTATTGTACAGTTGTTCTGGAAAAGGGAATATACAAACGTGTGCTTGTTCCTGAATCCAGTGTACAGTTGTTCCGGAGACGGATTGATATAAGCCTGCGCTTGCTCCTGAATCAAATGTACAGTTGTTCCGGAGACGGGTTGATATTAGCCTGTGCTTGATCCTGAATCCAGTGTACAGCTGTTCCGGAGACGGGTTGATGTATTCTTGCGCTCGGTCCCGAATCCATTGTACAGTTGTTCTGGAGATGGGTTGATATTAGATTGCACTCAGTCTCTCAAATCCAGTGTACAGTTGTTCCGGAGACGGGTTGATATAAGCCTGTGCTTGTTTCTGAATCAAATGTACAGTTGTTCTGGAGAAGGGAATATATAAACTTGTGCTTGTTCCTGAATCCAGTGTACAGTTGTTCCGGAGACGGATTGATATAAGCCTGCGCTTGCCCCTGAATCAAATGTACAGTTGTTCCGGAGACGGGTTGATATTAGCCTGTGCTTGATCCTGAATCCAGTGTACAGTTGTTCCGGAGACGGGTTGGTGTATCCTTGCACTCGGTCTCTCAAATCCAGTGTACAGTTGTTCCGGAGACGGGTTGATATAAGCCTGTGCTTGTTCCTGAATCAAATGTACAGTTGTTCTGGAGAAGGTTTGATATAAGCGTGTGTTTGCTCCTGAATCCAGTGTACAGTTGTTTTCGAAACGGGGTATATAGGCTTGGTTTTGCTGTTGAATCCTGTGTAAAGTTGTTCTGAAGACATGTTTATATAGCATGCGCTTGTTCCTGAATTTAATGTACAGTTGTATTGGAGGTGAGAGTATATAGGCGTGTGTTTGCTCCTGAATCCAGTGTTTAGATGTTCTAGCGACGGGGTTATATAGCATGCGCCTGTTCCTGAATTCAATGCACAGTTGTTTTAGAGGCTTGTGTTTGCTCCTGAATCTAATGTACAGTTGTTCTTGCGACGGATGTAAATAGAATGTGCTTGTTCCAGAATTCACTGTACAATGTACAGTTCACTTTTTTCATGGAGACGGTTTTATATAGCATGCGTTTGTTTCTGAATTCAATATACAGTTGTTCTGGCGACGAGTTGAAATAGCACGCGCCTGTTTCTGAACCCAGTGTACAATTGTTCTGGAGGTGAGAGTATATAGGCTTTTGCTTGCTCCTGAATCCAGTGTACAGTTGTTCTGGAGGTGGGAGTATATAGGCTTTTGCTTGCTCCTGAATCCAGTGTACAGTTGTTCTGGAGACGGGACTATATAGGCTTGTGCTTGTTCCTGAATCCAGTGTACAGTTGTTCTGGAGGTGGGAGTATATATAGGCTTTTGCTTGCTCCTGAATCCAGTGTACAGTTGTTCTGGAGACGGGACTATATAGGCTTGTGCTTGTTCCTGAATCCAGTGTACAGTTGTTCTGGAGGTGGGAGGAGATATAGGCTTTTGCTTGCTCCTGAATCCAGTGTACAGTTGTTCTGGAGACGGGACTATATAGGCTTGTGCTTGTTCCTGAATCTAGTGTAGACTTGTTCTAGGGACGGAGGATATTTAGGCTTGCGCTCCGTCCCAAATCCAGTGTACAGTTGTTCTAGCGACGGGTATATATAGCATGCGCTTCAACGGTTCCTGAATCCAGTGTACACTTGTTCTGGAGACAGGAGTATATAGTCTTGCGCTTGTTACTGAAACCAGTGTATATTTGCTCTAGAGACGGGGGGGGGGGGGGGGGTGATGGGCGTATATGAGCTTGCACTTGCCACTGAATCAAGTGTTCACTTGCTCTGTAGACGGGGGTATATACGCTTGCATTTGCTCCTGAATTCAATGTACAGTTGTTCTGGAGACGGGGGGTATAAAAACTTGAACCTCTCGTATTTAGTGCATAGCTGCTTAGGAGACAGGGGGATAAAGCCTTACGTTTGCTCTTGAATCCAATGACATGTTCTGGAGACGACAGAATATAGGCTTGCAAATGTTACTGAATCTTATATCAACCCCTCTCTAGAACAACTATTACCTACATGTACGTGTGTCCAAAAGTAACAAAATCCAAAATTGCACGAAGAAAAATTAGCTAAGAAAAAGAAATTGTCGATTTTAATTGATATTACTGAAAAAACCTTCACAATGAAATGAATGGGGTTAAGATGTCAGATACTTTTCTTTGTTCAATGGTCAATGATGATATTCTAGAGCTCGGGTCAGATCTGTTCGTGTATGCATGTTCCATTTTTTATTCAAATAAATAATCAAATTGTTGCTTTCTTAGATTCTGAGAAGAATAAAGTTATAACGTCCACAACTAACGCTAAATAAATAAATAAATAAACAAATAAATAAATAAATTCATGTAGGTAAATAAATAAATAAATAAATAAAAAGAAGCCAAAAAATTACATTTGACATCTTTATTTATTACTCCAATATCAATATTCTTAATTGTAGAAAAACATGCGGTTGTCCCTTATTCGACGTTGCCTCTTGTTTTCAAGAACACCTTTTAAAAGTGGCAATGACTCCAAAGTGTTATAATCAGAGATACCAACATGCATATGCGTTTGTGTTTACTTGACTTGTTTTGTTTTCGAGAATTTGCGATGATTGTGCTCTTGGTCATTGACTGTTACCCAGTATGCATGTTTACTTTTTTTCCAAGACCTACTGTCATTACGGGAGGGCAACGTGATAGGATTGTGTTTGTCGTTAAAAATGATTTCTTCGATTATGTTCTCGGTCGTTAATTGTTGTTCAGTGTGTATGTATGTTGTATTTTTTCTACTTTGTTTTGTTTTCCCAGACCTTAATTACGAGAAGCCTGAAGGCCAAGTGATAGGGTTGTATTTGTAGTTATTTTTCTGTAATTCATAACTTGTAGAGGTTTACGCTCTAGTCAAGATTCTTTCACTCTATCGAAGCAATCGGTTCATGAATGGTTGAGGAAAACTGAGTGTCCAGATAAAACTAACCTTCGGCAAGCGACCTTTAAAAAAGATTACATGGAATCTATGCTGTGAGTAGCGATGCAATCCGTTATCACGCGCTTTAAAGCGCTCGCTCATCGAGGGCCCCATAACTCGGAGGAAAAGATCAGAAGAATTAGGGGCCCTTACCTTTTCCGCCCACCATAAAAACAGATTTGTATCTAAAACATTAGGTACCCGTGGTGTTCCTCTGATCTGCTTTTATAAATGAGTGTTTCTTTGGATTATTTTTATGAATATGAAAATGGTATACTGTCATTTTCATTCTGTAAACCAGTGGCACTGTCACTGGTTTTTGAGGTCAAGCGTTGTGGGTTCAAACCCAACTCGGGACTTGGAAAGTTTCTTAGATGATTTTCATCTCCTGTCAATACTAGAGTTGTAAAAAGCCAAATATCGGTAAAGTCTTTCGGGTGAGACTCAAAACCGATCGTGAGGTCCCGTGCCTCGGTGAACGCTAAAGATACCACTGTAGAGTTCGAAAAGGAATAGGCCATCTGTGGTCGCTCAGAGAACGCTTACAACTAAAACGCGATTGAAACAGACTAGGCCAAGTAAGACTTGAAATATTTGGTATGTGTAAATTACATTTAAAATGTTTAGTGATATAAAACATATATGCAATACAGGCCTGTCGAGTTTAACACTAAGGTAACGAATTCATGCCAAATCCGGGCAGCACATTTTGGTCCATTGCTGCCTTTATCTCGATGGCTTTTTGACAGATGAACTCCAACGCTTAATGAAGTCCAAAGACAAAAGATTGAGGCTTGAGACAAGAAGCCTTTTTGGTTTTACAAAATAAAAATTATTCTTAAATTTGAACGACTGTATTTTATTTAACGTCTCGTCTGTAGCCTCAATCTTTGGACTTCATTAGGCGTTGTAATTTCGATATCTAAAAATACTGGACTTAATTAGGCGTTGCATTTCGTTACGAGTTGCTGCACAGTAGCTGTGCGTTTCTCGACAAGAATTAACCCGGAGTATTTCGAACAGAAGGTCGCATTGATCATGATACTCAAGGCATGCTGACCGAAGGCGAAGGAAACTGTGGTCTTCAGACACGCTTGACCGGAGTTGATCATTCAAACTATTTTCAGTGTGGGCGTGTACATAATGGTAGTGTTTTAATCTTTCAAGATAATGATAGTATAACGGGTTTTTTTAAGTCCGTGACAACATTGGTTCATTCCCGATTCTCCCACTTTTAATTACCTATAGAATTATAATCCCTTAGATATACAATTAGAACAATAGGATTAAAAATATAGTCTGTTTTAAAGAAGACTAATACCTGGTTATTTTTATCAGAAAGTTCTTAACTTAAACTTAATTTTAATGTTTATATTTATCAAGTTTCTTTAAAAAAATATAACATATAATAATGATAACTTTAAGCAACAAAACATAATAGCACAATATTATAAACGCCAGCTCAAAATAAACATCAAAGTTAAGATGAAGCACTATAAATTCATAAACTTTATGACATTGTGTATGGTGAAATTTAAAGGAAGAACCTTTAACCATAATATTCTTCACAGCATTTCTGGAAGCAATGTAAAAACCCCAAGAAAATGGTATCTAGCTGAACATAAAGGTCTTCACTTTTCCTTGGTAACAGTCCAAATTCCAAAAGCTACAATAAGACCATTGACCATTGCATGTATAGTACAAAGGTTGGTGGAAAAATTTTGGGCAAGTATAGAATGTACCATCAAAAAATATCACGGACGCACTTGCAAGATGCTGTAAATTTTCAAATGCACTAAAAATCAAAACACGAGAAATGTAAACAATCAAAATCTTTCCCTGGTAGACGGTAAATACCAGTCGCATTGTACATGTCTATTGTAGCTTGTGAATTACAACTTTGGAGAATGATTTTTTCCGATTCTGCTGCTTAACTTTTGTATTAAAAGAGGTATCGAAGTGATATTTACAAGATACATATAGTATGGAAAGATGATGTGTCGCATACCAAATTGATAACATCGAGGTCAAGATCAAGACCAAGGTGATCTACCAAGGAGAGGCAGAGAAAACTGGAGTAATCCACTGACCCTCGGGAACGTAAATCACATTCAATCAATCTATCATAAATAAAGCGGGGGCAATATGTGTTACATTGACACTTTTCTCTTGTTTATTTTTTTACATTTAATTTTTGAAAATTACGGCTGATCAGTGTTATTTGGCTGGCTCCAATTTTTATCATAATTCATAAATCAGTGCTATAACAATAATAATAACAGGCAATTTTAAAATTCTATTTTATTTTATTTTTAAAAATATATTTTTACATATAAAAAACAAATGATTTTAACAGGGTAAAATTAACTAACTTTTTTAAAATTATGACTGATCAGTGTTATTTGGCTGGCTCCAATTATTATCATAATTCATAAATTAGTGCTATAATAATAATATTAATAATAACAGGTATTTTAAAAAAATATATTTTTTTAAAACTTTTTTACATTCAAAGAACAAATTATTTTAACAGGGAAAAATTCCAGGTGAATGAAACGAAGGATAAGGAAATAGACTATAATTACTAAAATAACATTTAAGACCAATGTTTATATTTACCAGTAATTAAAAGTGGGAGAATCGGGAAGACCCCACAACATTCGTATTTTCATATCCCTATTAGGTATTTCATAATCATGTAGACTTTTAACGGTTTTAATGTCCACGGCAACTAAATCGTTATTTTTCCTACCGAGCATACATTAGGCCGAATTTTCTGTCTTAAGGATGGTAAGACATTTTTATACTGCTGCCATCGTAGGAATATAAAAAATGTCTTACTAACGTAAAGGCAGATAAAACGGCCTAATTTTATAAGTGTACATCTTGCCGCAAAAATCCCGGCCTTGATATGAGTCTTACATTCTTGATAAAAGCGTCACATAAAAATGAAATGAAGAAATACATTAGTTCGGTTATTTTAAAATGACGATGTTAATTTTATTTTTATTGATTATTACATGTGACGGTACATGATTTGCAATAAAAATTATATTTGAATAAAAGAAAGAAATATTTTCAGAACTATCTCCAATACCCCTCTGGACATGTTGATAATAATGTAATGGCTATCCCGTAATTTAAAATTTTCCATAGCGATGCCATTATAAGACTATTTAAGTATAAAAACCTTTTGTTGAATCCGTGCTAACAGCTTTAAATAATAGAAATTCTGACCGGCCACTGGACAATAGGTAAGTAAACAAGTACCTAACAATGTTGACCATTCACGCCGGATTACACCTGAACAAAAACTGCCCACTGGGAATATGTTTGTAGAACATAAGACGCGTAATAGTTGAAATACTTGTTTGTGACATTTTAAAACGTGTCATTGCAACTATAATATAATGATACAATGTATTGTCTGGTGTTCGTGGTGAAAGCGGGAGGAATGGTCAGGCGGGAACCAACGGATACCGAAAATACCCAAAATCTCTGTCGAAGGTATGTGATATTTTTAAGAGATTTTTTTTAATTTGACCGAAAATTCTAAAATGACTGATTTAAATAAGTTTGAAAATTTTATGTCTTTTTTCTTCAAAATTTTATATAAAATTTAATGGCTGTATAATTACAAAATTAGAAAATCGTACTTTTTATAAGTTTTATTTGCTTTTTATGCCCAAGTGACTCCTTATCTCTAAGGCTTCTGAATGTCAAGGGACCGGTAGATGGTACTAGCGAAGGCGTAAAAAATTTCTGGTACCAATTTTCTAACCAATTGCAATGGTCAAGACTATCGGAAACGCAAGGTGTTCACGGTAACAATTTGTCTGTTATCAGTAAATTGAGTTATTCCTTCCAAAAAGGCGATAAAATAAACAGCAAATAATAAAATCTCTCATACTCCACTTGCCGTTTTTCATCCCATTTATTATTTTATTAATTATTATTTATTTATTATTATTATAAGTTTAAATTTTCCTTTATATTCTATACAAAAAATTACAATAATTTTTCTTCATTTATAAATTCCTTCTTGAAAGGTAGCTAAATATTCTTGAATTAAACAAGTTAAAATGTTCTTTTTAAATCAAACTTTATTTTAATCCGTTTTTCACCATTACCAGTTTTTAACCTGCGTCCTTGGCCTCAACCTATTGAGTAACATCGTTAATGATTGGTCAGTCCTTTGATTTGACCTCAGGCTTATAGGTCATACTAAATACGGGCCATTGACTGTATAGCTATTACCCATTACATCCATGCAATCCCGGCTGTTGCATAACTGCTCTATTTCCGACATCTCGGAACAAGTTGTGCGTTTCATCCGCTTAGCCGCCATGAGTTAACCTGTAAATCTAGAGGTGTGGTCATCTTTAAAGAAGAAACGTTATCGAAACTGACCAAACGCGAGTCCATGGTAAGATTTATTACATTGAGTTTATATACAAGATATATACGTATATATATTTATTTATATGAAAATTTGCATACTGCTTGACCAACGGTCAAAATTGTTATATGTATAATATACACATACGTAGTAAAATAATGGCTGACTTAGTGGTTGTCATGATTACGATGTGTAATTTGGATCTATATTTTGATGACGCAAAAGCGGTCAGTCCTCTTACTCATCGAAGAAATATTCCTAAATTACCTGGTATTCTTAACTTCAAATTTTTCAATGACTTGTGTACAAGTTGTTTATTGTCGCACGTGTGTAATTGTACTTTATGTGTATTCAATGTCGCACGTGTGTTGGTATACTTGTTTGTTCATTTTCGCACGTGTAGGTGTTTTTATAAAATATCTGCTTATTTTTTACACGAACTTATGACTTTTAACACTTAACCAGTTCAAAACAAAATGGCAAGACTTTCTTTTTAGTATAATCACCCCAAATTTCTATGAATTTTTTTATATTTTTTTCAATTACTAAATGTCTAAAATGACTTGATTCCGTCAAATTAAGACTCACACAGTCGGAACTTTACAAATGTTAGTGTAGAGTACTAATGTAAGTCTTGCCAACAAAGTTTCAAAGAAGCCAATGTCGTATGTGGTAAAATACGCTCTCCTCTCAACGATTCAACCCATGTTTAATTGCGGAATTTCCTGTAAAAATCGCCCCTGTAGTGTTAACAATAATTTAGCAATTTTGTTCCTAGGTAACGATTTGTGATAAACAATGTAGAATTATGTCCCGACAAACGATGAAAAGTTTGGAAACAAAAGTTGATCAGATATTAATCTAACACGAAACCAATAAATTCCTGAACCCCTCCCTCCGGCTCTGTTACAAATATTTTTACACCCAACGTCGGACTTTAACACTTACTGCCAAAAACGTTAATTTTCTGATAGTCAGTCTTGAAAAATGCCCCTGGACAAGATTATACAATGTTTTTGATGTTCTAAGTTAAGTCATTTGTTAAAACAAGAAGATAGTGGATACAAAGGGAGAAATTGTACTGCTTTGACATGGTTCTAAATCAATTTCAGGGTTTACAAATTTCACAGGCTCCAGGTCCCAGTTTCACAATCATGCCTTAACTAAGATTTTTCTTAATTTAAAGTCTAGCCAATTTGGACAATCTTTGATCTTTTACAAAAAAGTATAAAACATTACAATACATGTACAGATGCAATAAGCTTAGATTGATCTTCAGAATGATACCCGAATTTCACGAATATCGTGAAAACCTATAAAATCATTCAAATTTCAAAATTTCCAGATTTAGATTAAAGAAAACATTAGTTAAGAAATGATTGACACTTTGGAGTGTGTTACTTTACAGTTGTGCCATGTGCTTACTTTTGAATGCATTATTTTATAAAAATTCAAAAGTAGCACAGTTGTAATCGTTTATAAGATCTTGTCATTTTGATGACATGGCTTAAAGTTTTTGAAACTGCAAATATCGCTATTATTTTTTGCTAGATATATTCACGAAAAGACGGTTGGGTTGGTTCATCGTTTAGTAACATTGTTAAGTAAAATGAAACTGTTTCAAATGCCCATATATCTATGAATCATCGGTTATAACATAAGTGGGATTTTTCAGGTCCCACATTGGTATAATGGTCATCCAAAGTAAGGAAATTATGCAAGAATATACCCCCTCTAATAACGCTATAACAACATTGTCATATACCATTTTTTGAATGTATTTTATGATTAAATTAAAAAAATTGTATATGACAACATAAATAAATATATAATGTACGCGAGTGTATACTTATATTTCCAAAGTCGGTAAATTTTACAATCATTGTCAAAAATTGTATTTGTTTTAGGCTGTTTCTATCATGTGTATTGTTGTGTCCTGTTCTTGGTTGTGTTGGTTGTTTCGAAGTGCATAATATTTACTTGCACATTTTTTTTTCTGGGGTCTTTTTCGATTTTATCTTGGTAAAAAGTAGGGCACGCCAATAAATATTTTTAAAGAAAACTCGTTAAATTATATGCATATGAAAATGAATATTGATGTAGAAATCATCTATTAGCATTACGAAAGTTTCGATTAGAAATTGTTTTCTTCAAATTGTAAAAAAGAGACTCTTTCAATTTGGAATGGGACCGATATTCGGACATAGGAAAAATGCTAGATGAATCCCAGAAACCGTAACAATGTAGTTTGTGCATTTTCTCGTGTGGAAAAAGTTGTCAATTTCAAGTAGGGCCTTAGATTACATGATGGAAGGCTCCAACATAATGTAATTAAATGCATCCAAATTTAAATAATAACCAAAATTCCCTTTCTTCCCATCCATCTGTAGCTTGATAAAATCTATTTTTAGCCTTTGCACGTGGGAAACATTAGCTATTAGAGAATGATTCAGAATTCTCAGAAGGTTCTTAATAAGTATTATTTTAGCAGTTAACAAGTTAGTTGTTGTTACTATTGATATAAATCTTTATTTTCTCTCTCTCTCTCTCTCTCTCTCTCTCTCTCTCTCTCTCTCTCTCTCTCTCTCCACACATCGTGTACTCTGGATAAACATGTCAAACCACATTTTGCCTAGAAATTGAAAAAAAGCTGATTTACAGATATACCGGGACATTTCATTCAGCCATGGCCCTAGGATACATACAGAACTTGACTTTTGATAAAGATCTTCTGTTTTATTGTTTGCTCTTTTTATATAGGCGTTTTTTTTCTGCCATGCACCTGGACATATTTATTTCTTTTAGGAGAAAAAGAAGATCTAGATTCCTTTATAAGGCAGTATAAAATTTCAATATCTTACTAAAGATCAAGAAAATGCTTTATTGATTTATAAATAATATATTAAAAAAACTGAAAATATTTTTCATTCATGATGGACAAATTCATAGAGTACATAATAGTATAACTTTAATATTCAAATTTACCAGGTTTAAACTTTTAGGCTATAGATTAGCCAATAATTATAAGTATAAAGATAGGGATGTCGTCCCACATTAAATTGTACCGGAAACCCTCCATTTGTACCCTCTAAGTATCATAAGTTATTTTGTACTGAAAAGGACTGGCAGAATAGGACCATTTTGAACTCCTTTTGTTTCATAGAGCTGAATGGATTGTGATACAAAATAAAAGTCAGCCATAATAAATAATGAATTTGGCTCGTTAGAATTGAAACAATCAGAAATTTATGAGAGAGAGAGAGAGAGAGAGAGAGAAATCGAAAAAATATATAATAACTATATAACTCTAAAGCTGATTGTTCAGATCTGTTGTCATCAAAGCTAGATTACAAAGTTTCTTAATTGGACAAATAATCTATATTCCGACAGCTGACAAAAGACTAAATTATCGGTTCTATTGTGTGGATATATATATATATATATATTATATTATGTATGTATGTATGTACATGTCGTATTGATTAAGGTAGTCCGTCGTGTTGAATTAATTCTGTATGTCCATCTACACATTGATACACAATAACTGACCACACTGTTGGCATTGACCAGTGACCACACATGTCCGTCCACTTACAATACGTCGATAATAAGATCATTTGTTATGTATCTACTCCCTGTAGTTATACAAATACAGACAAACCAAGTTTATTAAAAAAGCTTACTTTTTGCATCCACGAACATACGGACGTACAAACGCGCGCTCCGCAAATTCGTGAATTTTCAAACCCCACTCTTTCTCGTGAATTTACCCCTCTCTCTCTCTCTCTCTCTCTCCTCTCTCTCTCTCTCTCGTGAATTCAGTATACGCCTCTCTTCTCTTTCTCTCTCCCTCCATGAATATTTTTTTAATTTAGCTAATTAATAACAGTTTTAAATTAATTTTTTCCGCAGTTATCTCTCTCTTTTTCTCTCCATGAATGTTTTTGAAATTGAGCTAACTAACAATTTGAACTCTCTCTCTCTCTCTCTCTCTCTCTCTCTCTCTCCCTCCTCTCTCTCTCTCTCTCTCTCTCTCTCTCTCTCTCCATGTATTACAGAAATGTAAGTAACTATTACTTATTAGTGATTCAATCTTGTTTATAAGTAATAGTATCATATACATGAACAAAAAAGTAATTTATGTACACCAAATCCGACCGGATTGTTTTCACAAAATCTGCCGGGTGGGTGACACAATTGGACATTCCAATATCAAGTTTATACATGACCTAGGACTGAATGAAGTAATTAATGATGAAAAATAAACCCGCGGAGGGATATCTATTTAAATCCGCGCAGGGATATCTATTAGATCTATTCATGTCCATGGTCACATGGGATTAATGCCTAAGAATTAATTCATGATTTGGGTAACCTTATGTAATAAGAATTTCCAAACGGGTTTTAACACAATGGTCAGTGTTTGAATAAGTAATAATGAAAAACAGGTCGTAATTATTTTTATTTCAATCCAGAGATCGAATTCATTATTTGATTTTGGTATTAAGGCAAGAGAATCGAACTGGGTATTTGTAAGGTTTGTTCATTGTACTTTTATGTCCATTTCAACAAGACAATCGCCAAAATCAACATGTTTTCTATAACGCTTACTTCAAGAAAAGCATTTTATTTTTGGACATTTCAATTTCAATAGGTTTTAGATTAATTTCAGTCTTTGTGTACAGTTTGTTTATTGCACGTATTCTGACGTGGCCGGATATTTGAAATATTGCAGTTAAGTAGCTTCTCGTTTCTGTAAGTTGAGTTTTTTTTAAATGTACAATTCCAGTGATTTTGTTTCACACTGTCAATGGCACTGGTAGAATTCACGGCTTAATTGAGTGTCCGTGGACTTCCGGTTGCCATCTACAGCGTTGGGATGATAAGCAGCATTTTTGGGATGTGTACAATTTTTAAATTTTTGCCTCTTGGCATTGAAACATAGACGTCTTTACTTAAAGTCACATGCTAGCTAGTTAGGATCTTGGAAATTTAGGACGTATAATGGCGTACTTTTAGCAAACGAACATTATATAAAATGATAAATCAGAATTATGACTGAGATGATGGGAAAAAATGATAAATTGACCATGAACTATCTGGAACCGGAATAATGGTATTATAAATTTCTAAGTATTTAATTAGATATTATACTAGTTTTAATTTTACAGCAGTAGACGGTCATTTTGGAATACCTCACCGGTAGTGCTTGGACCAAAATTGTTAAACCAAATTGTTTTCAAGGGTTGAAAAAATATCCAAAAGGACCAAAATATATTTTACGAAATTCATCTAAGCAAATACTTTGCATGAGGAAGTATACCTTGGTTTTTTGAAGATGTGCATATTTTAAATATTAGTAATTTTATAATATTAAAAACTGAGAAACTTCAACAAAGGAAAGGAAACGTAAAATCACGTCATAGTTTGTTTTTTTAGAGTTACGAGAATTTTTGACAAATTTATTTTTTCCTAATATTATGTCTATAAAAATTGTAAAATGGAGTTAAAAAATCGATATCGAAGCAATTATGAATTTTAAAAAATTCAACGACTCGAATGAATCATAATTCGTTGGTCAAAGTTTTCAGGTTGGTTGCGCTCTCCATATTTTTAACCCTACAAACCTAGTTTGAAAGGAGAGATTTAGGAATCATCCCACCACCTGTTTGTGGGGACCAGGGGTATTTGGCTCTCAAATGTTGAGTTGAGTAATGGTGTTTAACGTCCCAGAATATTTTACTTATATCGAGACGTCGCCAGCTATAGGCGAAGGTGCAGAAATTTTGCCTGTGCGTTGGACTGATGGCATTATACAGCAGGGTTACTTTAGCGTGCCAAGCCCACCGTGACACGGCACCTCGTTTATTTTAAGTTCCCATCCGAAAGAACCGTGACTTTCATTTCGTAATGCCGAGTGCATGGCGAAAGAACAGTCACTACCCACTTTTAAGTCTTGGGTCAGACCCGGCCGGGGATCGAACCCACGACCTCCCACTTACGGAGCGAGCACTCTACCAACTGAGCTACCGCAGGGCTCTCAAGAGACTGTTTTACAGTTAAGACTCGTCGAAAGCTTTCGCAATGGGATCGAAGCTCAGCTGCCGAATGACTGAGATATAGATAGATAGTGACCGAAAAGCAGGGGTTCAAAATTCCCTGGGTCCGAGGTCCGGGACCTATTGATTTTACCTTGGGACCATTAATATTTAAATTGTAAAGGTCCGCTGAACCTGCCATTTTTACCAGAATACTTCTACTTTTTCAATATAATTACATAATTGCACATGGATCTTTCAATGTTGATATTGGACTTTCAAAACTTTATGTGGGACCTGCCAAAAATAAAGGCAAAAGGTCCTGGACCTTCCATTACAAAACATAATTATGAACCCCTGGAAAAGCTACCGAGAGATATAGGTAACAGCTGGGTGAATATAGCCAACGAGGGGCCGAGATAGACTGCCGATTTTGCACTAATTCGTTAGTAAGAGGGAGGTCTTGGGTTCGAACCCTGACTGGGTCTGGCACACAACTTGAAAATGGGCATTACGAATTGATAGTCACGGTTCTTTCGGATTGGAACCAGTGTCGTATGTCACGGCAGGAGTGACGCGATAAAGATCCCTACTGTATAATGCTATCAGCGTAACGCACAGGCAAAATGTCTGCACCTTTGCCTATAGCTGGCGACCTCTCGATAAAAATGAAATATTCCTGACTGGGACGTTAAACACCACTAGTCAACTAAATTCGTTAGTTCATTACAGTTAAAATTTCTGTCTATACAAAGTGTTAGCAGTTGGTAAAGTGGTCGATCTGCATGCCTGTTGAAGGTCATTGGGTCGAACCCCGACCGGCGTCTGACCAAGACTTGAAAATAGGTAGTGATTGCTATTTCACTAAGGAAAGAGATCTTAAAAACATTGTCACGATAAGCGTTGCATGTTAAAGAACCCTGCCTGCATATTGCCCTGAGCGCACTGCTCAAAATTCATGCAACTTTATCTACAGCTGGTGATGTCTCGATATTAAACCCTTCCCCCCATTCAATCAAAAATCAATGTTCTGTCTACATGAAGTGAAGTAGAGAGTTGAAGAGAGTTAAATGGGTGATTTTGGCACCGTCAAGATGAATTCACTTGTATCGAGATGTCACCAGCTTTAAACGAAATTTAAAGAGACGTTTATATCGGTTCACCTACATTGTGTGTCAATGATTGATTGATTGATTGATTGATTGATTGAATAAGGTTTTGCGTCTCAGGCATCAATATTTCACTTTCATTGAGACGTCACCAGCTATAGGTGAATTAGCAAAACATTTACTTGTTCAGTGAGGTCAGGATGCTGTGCTACTCATACTGACAGGGGTCATCGAGTTTTAAGTCGCTTCCGTGAATTTCATTTCTTAATGCAGCATGCTTGACAAAAGAAAAGCCATTACCTATTTTCAATTCTTAGTCAAAATCCACAGGGATTCGAACCCCAAGCGCGTTACAAACTAAGCTACATAGTCGTCTGAATGTCTATAAGCGAAAGAGGGTTCTTGTTCGTGTCATCTAAATTGTTGGAGAGGATTTTGATTCAGTACTGAATTTTAGCTGTAAGGGGTTGTAAAATGTCTCGGAAAACAGTTGAAAATGACCTCACTGAATATCCAGTAATACCGGGTACAAACCCACCAACATCACTTGCCTAAGAAAGTCCTAGGCCATGTTGATTGATCGATGGAGTGTACGAAAGGTTTGTATGATAAACACCACTCTATTGGCATCAACATGCCAGGTCTCTGATCTTGTTACAGAATCTTAAGCTTTTCGTAACTAATATTATCCTTTACACAAATTAAGTAAATTTAAGCAAACTTTTTTAAAACTAAGAATGAATATTTTTGACGACTTAATACAAATAAGCAAATATTGATCTCCAAATGTCACCTTAAATTCCCGGATATCTTAAAAATTAACAAATTTTCAAATTCAACTTGACTTTATTGTCATATAATCAGATGACAGATTGTGACAAACAAATACAATACAAACAAGCAAGGAACATAAAAAATACTATAAGTCTGGCATATATCGAATACAAAGTAAAAAACAACTAAGAGTCTACCGTCCTCAGTTCAAACGACTGTTTAATGAAGGAGGCTGTTCTTTTTACTTGACAAAAGTCTGTAGGATTAAGCAGGTCCACCAGTTTTTCAATATCGGTAAAATTATTAAAGTTGGGTATTTTAAATGATATATCATCAAAGAAAGTATTTCTCAAGTTAACAGAATTAACGGCATCCATTTTTCACAATTTAAGTGAAGCATGATTGTGAAACCGGAGCCTGGTATAAAATGCAGTGAAATGATAGAGAAATTTTGCCTGTGCGTTGCGCTGATGGCATTATACAACAGGGCTCTTTAGCGTGTAAAGCCCACCGTGACACGGGACTTCGTTTATTTTAATTTCCTATCCAAAAGAACCATGACTTTCGTTTCGTAATGCCGAGTGCTTGGCGAAAGAAAGATCACTACCCACTTCAAGTCTTAGGTCAGACCCGGTTGGATATGTACTGTATTGTGATCAAACGACTGTTTTTTGTAACTTCAGCAAAAGTACATTTAAGCCTCCATTCATCACCACTATATGTTCAGCAAGATTTTTGCATTATAAATTAGTTTGTCGATGAATCGAGTGAGACTTATAAAGAAAAACATGAACGAAATAGAAACAGGGACTTTAAAATACCGTGGTGATAATTGAGGCAGCTAATTTATTGACTGGTATTATAACGAGGTTTAACTGTACACTAAGGGTTAGTACGAAAAGACACACGTAAATTAATATCTGAAAAACGTGTACCTTTACTCGACAGGAGCCAATACAAGCAAGAATACGACACAATACAAATTAATGACACAAACAGCCAAAGGAGACATAATTGTCGTATTTCACATAATAACTTATGAGTATGTGTATGAGTTTTCTCGTACCTCGGACAGAAAAATCTCACGCGCACACCAGTGTGCTAGATTTTTCTGTCTTGTCCAGTTTGTCTGGTACTGCCTCACGCGACAATTGAACAATCGGGATGACGTATCCGATTATTGCGCTTGACGTCATCAAAACAAAGCGTTTCTTTATTTCTTTTTCACATATGTGTTTTATTTTACTTTTTATTTAAAATATTTCATTGTCAAAGTTTTTTATATTTGCATTGAATACAAATCGTTGATATTTTAAAATTTTGAAGAGTTGTCGATGGGATTATTTTCAAAGGGCGGATTTGTACAATGCATTAGGTGCCCAAAGGAATGCAAGAGGCCCCATGAGGGTACGTGTTTTGTTTTGTAAACGCAGTTCATATATTCGCGAAACAGTATAACGGCAATCATATCAATATCAAACATTTGGGAAAAAGAAAGGCAGACTGGCAAAGATACAGTACTGTCCCAGAATTGAACTCGATATAAGTGAAAGGAATTCCCGGTGATCAACAATAAATGCATACTACAAGGTTTTTGAAAAGATTGCCATTCCATCAATCAATCAATTGTTGTTATTAACAACTGTGTACCTAAAACCCCAAGCTTGAACCTTCCTATTTAGGGAATGTGACCGCCATCAGTCGCCTTGCAATTGAATGCGTATCCCTATGAAGGGGTTTTTATTAAACTAAGCAGACATGAAAAACATGCAACGTAGTTGTTGTTGATACCAAATTCTTTGCTTAATCAAATTAGCAATATGGCCACCGACAGTCTTGTTGGAATTTCAACATAGCAGTTTGTCTGAATCACTGAAGACATTTTGATGAAAAAAATGTAGACATTATAAGCATGTGGCCTACTATTGTTCCAGGTAACTTAGATAGTTGATTTATCTTTAATATAAAATCAAGTATTGTAATATTGGTACTTATTTTGATATTCCTGTAAATAAAATCATATCATTCATCAACCCTGTGAGGTTTGGTGACTTGAACTTGAATTACAAAACAGGTATATACCGAAACTTTTGTTGTTTTTCATAGCGGAGAAAAACCAGTGTTGTATATATACATAAATGTACCTCAGATAGGTGTACATCACATCTTGTTGACCTGCATACTCATTATTACCACACGGGTAAAAACAAGGTTGTCTTTCAGGTGTGCGGTTCGGGTTTTACTCGAACTCATTTATATGTATAATAATTACCCTTCATGCAATGCTCTAAATTTTCATACGAGGCACGGATAACGAGAGGGTATATGTGCAGTGTTTGAAAACAACTAATTTTCGGTATGTAGAGCAAAACTGGATGGCTGTAGAACATTTATTTTTTTCAAATTTAATTGGGCTTTTATATTTTATATATGTATAATATTGAATATAAATCATTGAACATAAAAGCTCAATTGACAAAAAAGCGACTACCTAAGTTCCCTGGAACAATAGTAGTTATTGATGCCACATTTTGTACTCGATAGAATTTCCAATATGGCCGATGGCAGCCATGTTGGTTTTTTTTTTAATTTTTATTTCTGTCTCCTAAACCTCTAAAGAGATTTTAAATAAACTTGAGACATGATAAGCATATTACCTATAGCTACGTTGTAGACCTCAGTTGTGATGTTGCACTCGAAATTAGCCAATTTTGGCCATCGCACATTTATTGATATGTGCCCATATTTCAATTATTGTCTTCAGGAACAACATCAATGTTGATACTTTTCTATTCAGAAGAATTAAAACAATTTCTGCACTGCATTTATGACCCGAATCATGACATTTTATTTCCATGGCAACTACACAAAAAATGTAAAATATTGCCTCAATATGATTTAAATAATCAGTTGGTCAACAAATAAAAAACTACATAAAATGGCAAATATTTTTCGTGAATGTTTGAATATTCCTCTTTTTGCTAAAAAAAAAAAAAAAAACAGAGGCTTATCGGATTCATTTTTTCAGAAATTTGAAAAATATGTCAACCATACTTTAAGCACATAAAAATATTAACGACCAAAAAGCGGTATTACAATAGCGGAAGTGTATTGTGCAGTTCAAGTCTTTACGCCGAAAATGTAGTAAAATAGTCAACCAATTCCGAATAAAGTGTTTTGCAAACTTGTGAAACCCCCACTTTGGAAATATTGCAAAGTACCATCATTTAACATTTGTTTCACGACACGACATGTTAACTTATTATTGTATGTCTCATGACATGAAATGTTAACGGTTTAAGGATATGTCTCATGACACGACATGTTTAGTGGTTTGTCTCGCAACAGCAAATTTTAACTCATTGCACATTGCAGGCCGATCTCATGACAGGAAATGTTAACTGATAAAGTTTATGTCTCATGGCACGAAATGTTAACTGATTAAGGGTTTATCAAGACACGAAATGAAATGTTAATGATTAAGGTTATGTCTCATGACAGGAAATGTTAAATGATTAGGGGTATGTCTCATGACACGAAATGTTAACTGTATCATGACACTAAATGGTAGTTCATTAAAGATACATGACACGACTTGTTAAATGATTAAGGGTATATCTCATGACGCTAACTGTTAAATGATTAAGGGTATGTCTCATGACGCGAAATGTTAACTGATTAAGGGTATATCTCATGACGCGAAATGTTAACTGATTAAGATTGTGTCTCATAACACAAAATGTTAACTGATTGATGTTATGTCTTATGACACGAAATGTTAAATGATTAAGGGTTTATCTCATGACACGAAATGTTGACAGATTAAGGGTATATTTCATGACACGAAATATAAACTGATTATTGTATTTTTCATGACACGAAATGCTAACTGATTGAGGATATATCTCATGACGCAAAAAGTTTACTGATTGAGGGTACATCTCATGACGCGAAATGTTAACAGATTAATGGTATGTTTCATAACACTAAATGTTAACAGATTAAGGGTATGTCTCATGACACGAACTGATTACTGATTGAGGGTATATCTCATGACGCGAAATGTTAACAGATTAATGGTATGTTTCATAACACTAAATGTTAACAGATTAAGGGTATGTCTCATGACACGAACTGATTACTGATTAAGGGTATGTCTCATGACACGAAATGTTAACTGATTGAGGGTATATCTCATGACGCGAAATGTTAACTGATAGAAGGTCTATCTCATGACGCGAAATGTTAACTGATTGAGGGTATATCTCATGACGCGAAATGTTACCTGATTGAGGGTATATCTCTTGACGCGAAATGTTAACTGATTGAGGGTATATCTCATAACACGAAATGTTAACTGATTGAGAGTATGTCTCATGACACGAAATGTTATATGATTAAGGGTATGTCTCATAACACTAAATGTTAAATGATTAAGGGTATGCTTCATGACACGAAATGTGAACTGATTAAGGGTATGTCTCATGACATGAAATGTTAACTGATTGAGGGTATATCTCTTGACGCGAAATGTTAACTGATTTAGGGTATATCTCATAACACGAAATGTTAACTGATTGAGGGTATATCTCATGACACGAACTGATTACTGATTGAGGGTATATCTCATGACACGAACTGATTACTGATTGAGGGTATATCTCATGACACGAAATGTTAACTGTTTGAGGGTATGTATATCTCATGACGCAAAATGTTAACTGATTGAGGGTATATCTCATAACACTAAATGTTAAATGATTAAGGGTATGCTTCATGACACGAAATGTTAACAAATTAAGGGTATGTCTCATGACATGAAATGTTAACTGATTAAGGGTATGTCTCATAATACTAAATGTTAAATGGTTAAGGGTATGTTTCATGACGCGAAATGATAACTGATTAAGGCTATGTCTTATGACACGAAATGTTAAATGATTAAGTGTATGTCTCATAATACTAAATGTTAACAGATTAAGGGTATGTCTCATAACACTAAATGTTAACAGATTAAGGGTATGTCTCATAACACTAAATGTTAACAGATTAAGGATATGTCTCATGACACGAAATAATATCAAGATTAAGCGTATGTCACATAATACTAAATGTTAAATGGTTAAGGGTATGTTTCATGACACGAAATGTTAACTGATTAAGGGTATATCTCATGACACGAAATGTTAACTGATTGAGGGTATGTCTCATGACATGAAATGTTAACTGATTGAGGGCATATCTCATGACTCGAAATGTTAACTTATTGAGGGTATATCACATGACGCGATATATTAACTGATTGAGGGTATATCTCATGACACGAAATGTTACGTATTAAGGGTATGTCTCATGACACGAAATGTTAACTGATTAAGGGTATGTCATGACTCGAAATGTTAGCTGATTTAGGGTATATCTCATGACATGAAATGTTAACTGATTAAGGGTATGTCTCATAACACTAAATGTTAAATGATTAAGGGTATGTTTCATGACACGAAATGTTAACTGATTAAGGATATGTGTCATGACAAAAATGTCAATTAATTAAAAGTGTCTCATGACATAAAATATTAACTTATTAAAGGTATGTCACATGGCACGGAATGTTTACTGATTAAAAGCGTGTCTAATGACACGAAGTGTTTACCTTTTAAGGTTATGTCTCATGACACGAAATGTCAACTCATTAAGGGCATATCTCATGACACGAAATGTTAACATATTGAGGGTATATCTCATGGCACGAAATGTTAACAGATTGAGGGTATATCTCATGACATATAAGTGTCATTATTAAGTGAACTTTTCAGAAAACAAAATGTTCACTGTTTAAGGGGAAGTTTAATGGCACAAACGTTTTATGATTGAGGGTATGTTTCATGACAAGAAACGTCAACCTTGTTTTTGGGAGTTTTTTTATGTTCATTTTTTAAATTATTTAAAAACTTGTGTACAAAATTTGTGTACAAAATTTATTTATTTAATTATTTATTTATATTTATTTTTGTTATAACTCTTATTTTACCACACTTGATATTGTCACAGTAACCAATTATTCCGAAGGACATAATTATTTTTATTCACAGAGCATATTTTAACACATTCGTTTCATTTTAATTACGTTTGTAAATATTTATCAAGATTAATT